>JAOWBP010002559.1:10779383-10797993 GCA_028571105.1 Tragopan temminckii
AATTCTGTGATTCTGTGACTTGCTGAGGGTGCACTCAAAATCCCAGTGTTGATGTATTTGAAGAAGGTAGCAAAGAGCATCAGTCTCAGCACTGACCCGAGTTACAGACTAGTCACTGACCTCCATTGTGGACATCAAAGCCATCCTGAAGGGCTGGATTCCACTCTGATACCTAGCTACGTAAGATGCAGGGGACCATGGAACATAATTACTTTAAAAAAAACTTATTATTCTTTCTGTAGTAGGGGCAATAATGTTCACCTTCAAGCATAAAGAGCTTAAAGGAATTATCAAATCTATAAAACAAAATTAAACACTGTCTTAACCAAAATTCAACTAAATCACATAGTTATTGATATCTTCACTTTCTGTTGAGATGAATGGAAATTTCAAGAATCATAGTGTTCCCTGTCATATCAAAGATGGCACTGGTTTGTGGAGTGTCAGCCCAGAACCCACAGAAAATGTAAGACATGACAAATGAGTGATTGCTGGATAAAAGAATAATACTACTTTAAGTCAAGCATCGTTTAAACACGAGGCTTAAAATGCCCTGTTGTACCTCTGTAAGACTGTACCTATGCTTACATGATTCTTACACATTCCTGGATTGAGTTTTCATCCAAACTAAGCCTGCATTGTGTATCTGGAGGAAACCAGGATCTGCTAGCTCCTCTGACATTTGAGTTTTCTTTCCAAGAGGGCCCAAGAAACCAAGTTGGATGGAGGTCATGGTACACACCAATGCATTTCCCCCTGGAGGTTAGATAGACCATCAGGCTATGAGCCACACCTGCAATTTAGGCACCTTTTCCTGCAGGCAGAGCACAGATGGTGTATACATCCTGAAACAGGAAAACAAACTCAGGCAACAAGAGACAGTCTAGAACTCTGGTCAAAGAGAAATATGTAAGTGGCTTCCTCTAAGGAATGCAAAATGGTTTCTAAAATCCTTTATTTACATTATGTTCTTTTAATTATCACAAAGAACAGATCAGATAGATTCCTATATCATTTGTTAACTACACTGCGCTTTTCAAGTACTTCTGGTTAGGAAGTTTATCCAGCTTTCCCAGTAGCAAGATCATTGAATGCAGGTGAGTCATTATGAGGAATTGAACTGAAGTGGTTATACAACTAGGAAGCCTTTTACATTAGAAACAGGATTGACCATAAACCTATCAGTGAACACATGGAAAAAAGTAGAAACTGTCAGGAGAAAATTATGGACCAGAGAAGAAAATTAATAGTGAAGTACTTTACAGTGCCAGACTTTGTTCAGACACAGACTATACCTCCTTCCTAAGACAGATAGAAATATCTGTATTTTTAGGTATACTTTATATTTAAGGTATATTTTAAGGCTAATCATTTCTAGCTGTGAATTACTGAAAAAAATAATTTTAAATTCACAGATTAAATGTAGAGACTACAGATCTCTCCCAAACTCTCCTATTTTAGTGATATTCTAATGAAATAAAAGTACTTCTGTTGCTGGTTAGAATTCTTGCTCCCACAATGATACAAAAAGGGATAAATGAGATGAAAATAATTTCCAAAATAAAGTCTCCAAGTATCTAAACCTCAACTGTTTAGTAGGTTCCCTAAATTTAATCTAGGTATTACTATTGTAAAAAAAAAATCATATTATTGCCACCAGAAGTTTACAAAGCATCCACAAAATTTCTTGTGGGTGAAATGGAAAAAAAATTAACTAAGCCTCAACATAGCAAACAAATTTAACTTGACACAGTAACAAAGAGAAGAACCTGAGAACTACAGCAGATGACAGACTGGTGTTTTGTTATGTTTTTTAGAGTAAAATCTCCTGTAAGATATTCCTTTAAATAGTGCTGTATAATCAAAGCAAATCTCTGAAACTTCAGACAACATTCCAGCTGGTAGGTCTGCAGAGAACATGTAGGGTACATTTCACCAGAAATGAAATCTTTCCCATTCCATTTTCCTTGAGAAAGAAAGTATTTTGATCTGTACCCAAAGCTCTGTTTCTAAGAGAAGTGTTTTTATATGCAGAACAAGTTGTTTGTATGCAACAAAACTTACAAATATTTGTTTCCTATGGCTCTGCAAGAGATACAACTCAGATTTTTGCTCCTTTTATACCTATTGAAGTATAAGCTCTAATCAAAACTTTTCCTGAATTTAGGGCATTTTAACATCACTTTTCCAAGAACACTCTTCATATTCAGATAGGGAGAAAGCTTAGACTCAAACCTTTCCTTCCAGGACAACCTGAAAGTGTTTACCAGAGTCACTCATTTTCCTGGGGTCTAACTGAATGCAATACTTTTTAGGATTTTTCCACCTCTCAACCTTGATCAAAATTACTTAATGCGTCCCAAATTTATTCAAGTTGAATTGTGCTAGGCAGACTGGCAGCACAGTTTATAAGTTCTTTTCTTAGGAAATCAGGGTAAAAAAAAAGTGTGTGGTTTTGTTTTGTTGTTTTTTGTTTTGTTTTGTTGTTGTTTTTTTTTAACAAAGTGCTATGTAAAACTGAAAAAATAGGCAAGCTGACTGAAATTTGCATTCATTACTACCACTTGATTGATGCAAGCTGCAATATAGTAATAAAACTTGCACAAAAGACAGAAGGCTACTTGTAAATACAGAACAAGATGGGAGGAGTAGTGCAGCACTGAGTAAAAACAGGTATCAAGAATGTGAGAAGGAATTATTATTCCTTTTTTTTTTTTTTTTTTCAGTAGATCCTGAAATGCTACCTTTACATGATTAACATTTCATATTGGTAAACTAACAGTGCAGCAAAGAAATAAAATATTATTTTTAGCTGGAAAGAGTAAGCTAATAGGAAGGTAATAATAACCTTTTTCTTCTATTGTAAGTTGTTGGATTTTTTGTTTGTTTGTTTGTTTTGTTTAGGTTTTTTGGGGCTCTTAAAAAAAAGAAAAAAGAAAAAAAAACCCACAAAATTTAACAAATGTTAAGTCCTTAGGAGCCATAGCTCTAATACTCTCCACAGCTCTTCACAAATCCTCACTGACATCTGGGTCCTGTCATAGCATGACAAGAAGGTAATCTGTGTGGGACCTTCCTTTCTGATTAGGAGGTGCTTTCTCTTAATCAGATGGAAAGAAAGTCTGTTAGTAAGGAACCCCTCCACCAAGGAATGGAAACAATTCTTCAGAGAGAAGCTTAGCCAGAATCTGCATGGAATTCAAGTTAAATTATTTTCCTTCAGCCTTATATCAGCACCAAGTGCCCCTGCATACATGTAGTTCCTTAACTTTATCCAAAGCAGAATTTTAATCCAGGCAAGATTTCAACCTGCAATATAGGCCTTTGTAGCATTAACGTCTGAATATCTCTGGAAGCTGCAGTTCATCAAGTGTTATATACTTTGTCATCCCTAGGGAGAAAGGAAATAAATGGGTGATTCTGAGCCTTGACAGCTGTAAATCTATTACCAAGATGGAGGCAGATATACTGCCTCTATTCTGTGAAGTTATTCTGGATTTGCACAGACATAAAAAGGATAAGAGTCAGGTTTGCAACTTCTATCCTATCATAATTACTTTATTTAGCGAACATAAATAAGTTTATTGACTAAATAATGACTAAAAAATACCCTAAACAAATCTCTTAAATCCTAATGAAGCCTTGCACTCCTCCCTATTACTATCATCCCCTTTTTCAGCATGAGAACAAAGCCTTCAAAGGAAAGAGCAGGTAAACTGCAACAGTCCTACATACCATTCCAATAATCCACTGTCCATCCTTTTCTCAGAAAGAAATAATGAATGTTTTATGTTTAAACTAATATCTCTGAAATTTCTCATTCTTCATATTGCTAAACACTGCCTACACAGGGATGATTTAAAACATTTAAAAGTTTACAACTAGCTTCATTCTTAGCATTCTGCAACCTGTAGTTTGCACATTCACTGTCTTTCTCCATTTGCAGTAGAGCTCAGGGTTTAAATCGTGATGACTTCTTACATTAATTCTCTCAGGATGTCTATTTACATTGCTGAGATTATGTAATAGGTGAGAAAACTGAAATGGGCAGGAAAAAAAAAGTCACTTCTCTAATATTTATTGAGTTACGATTTTTGTTTTCAGTGCAAGTTAGAGAGATTATGTCCTTTATCTGAAATTTCCAAATCAATTCTGAGGATTATAATTACTATATTGGAAATATGTTTAGTTCTAAAAATGTTCCACTTGATGTAAAGAATTTAAATACGGCTATCATTTAAAAAAAAAAAAAATTACTTGGCAAAGAAATCATGCAAGGGAAAAACAAAGCTTTCCTTTGTTTACCTCATTTGGAAGCAGCACCTCATCAGAAGCTCCAGTTTCTGAATGTTCTTTCTGAATGTTATCCCTTTCATATTGAAAGGCTCTTCTTGATTCAATAAGCAAATATTTTCTAGTGAGGTCACTGTAGCTGTTGTCTCTGTTTTCACAAGTGTACCTTCACCAAGCCCTGAGCACAGCTATGAGCTTTGAGGCCTCATATCTGAAAGCCATCTCTGCTGCCGTGCTGAGGTGTGCACAGCCCCACAGAGGAGCAGGCCCCACTGAGCTTTGGGAGAGCATTTTAGGCGAGAGGGGGTGGGATGGGGTGTTGTGACATTGAGAGGGTCAGAATGTTCTGACAACCAAGAATCAAATGTGTTGCCTGCTTCAGAAGGAAGTTTCCTGTTTGTTTCAGAATAGGAAACAAGCCTGAAACCATATAGTATTTCTTGACCAGCTGGTTTACTAATAGTGACCACAAGATTTTCAAACCTCCTGCACTAGAGTGGCTTATCCTTCTTTCAAGGTAACAGCAGACTTGGCAACACTGGCCAGAGAAAGTAACTGTGTTTTCCATGCTTTAAAAAATACTGCATGACTGTCAAACTGCTGCCCTGTTCTCCACAGAACACAGCATCAGCAAGTAACTGAAGGGTGACCCAAAAACATTAGAAAAGGAGAGGGAAAAGTCCCACTTCTTGTACAGAATAGTGTCATTAGACTATTTCAAAGGTACCAGAAGGGTCTACTGGATCTAAACACACATTTAACTATGTAGCAAGAGGGTTATAAAAAGCATACCACACTAGACATGTAATTAAGTAAATATGAATAAGCTTTATGTATGCTGAACCATTTATCTGGACAATTTTAATTAATATATTTACTTGAATGCAGTAAGAAATGAGGGTTCCTACTACAATACGTGAGACAGAGATCAAGAAAGAAAAGGAAGATGTTAGAGAAGCAATTTCTCTGTACCTTTTGGAGGAAATTGTTCCCTGAGCTTAAGAGGTGATGGTTTTCATTGCAGAACTGAGATAAAATGAACACACTTCTTGCTTTATTTTTGGTCAGAGAGACCTTTTAAAATGGCTGTTTTTCAAAGAGAAACAACACTCTGTAATTTTAGTGTATGTTTATGTAAAATGAAAGTGGCAGTTTTGTGTTAATAAAACTTGCTTAGGGAAAAAAAATCATATATATATATACATATATATATATCAGTTACTGAACTACGGTGAGTAATTAGCCCTTTAGCATCCCTTTTCTCCAGGAATGCTTCCTCCTGAGCTGGCTCTTTTAAATAGCTCCAGTCCTGGCTGCCTTTGTTGAGCTTGGAAATTGTGCACATATGAGAGAAATTAAGCCCTCATTTAACAGGGACACATGCCTGTCAAGTCCAGAGGAACAAAGGCTGGTCCCTTGGGGCTACTCAGCTCCCTGAGGCTGCCACTCATTCTGTTAGCAATGCTTACCCTTTACAGATTGTGTATAAAACCCAATAAATCATTTCATCTGCTCTGGTTAGTATACGTATGAGCCTGAGACTTTCTTCAAAGTATTTTTTCTTTTGCTTACAATGCCATTTGTTTTATAAGAGGTGACCCTGTGCTAGAGTGTAGCCAGATTTTTACATTTATATAATAACATTAATGCCTGTGTAGTAAACCTGAAACATTTACTGTCAGAAATAAAGACATTTGATGCTACATCTATTTCACACAGGAAATGTTTTACTACATTTTAATGGTCAATAATCATCAGCGTCTATTGTATAAATTACTAGTATATTCAGTTCCTCCTAAAGTTACATCTGAAATGTATGCACATTTCAACTGACAGTAAAACAACAAGGCGAATAAAATGACAGATGTGTAGCCTTGCCTTGAAAGTCTTTTCTCAATTAAAACAAACCAAACAGGAAAGTAATGTAATGAGGAAATCATTTTGGTTTTGTTCATTATAAAATTTTATCACAAAGATGCATCTATACTATTCTGGATAAAACGAAAAAAAAAAAAGAAAAAAAAGAAAAAGGACTCTGATGATTAAAAAGTATTAATAGCACAAAGCGATAACCAAAGTAAACAGCCTACAAGACAAAAATATTCATATAGAACCTATCAGCTACCTCCGAGCATTCTAGAGCGGATAGGCACAATTATCCCCAAATATAAATGCACAAACACAGCAGAGGAATATTTTACAGCGAATAAAAAAAGCAAAATGAAATGCTGTCATTTCCACGTGAGCTCTTTTTGTTTTTAAAAAGCGGGCCTAATTCTGTACTTCCAGTATTAGACTGACATAAGTGGAGAGAAAATGAACAACACCAGCTGAGGAAATGGCACCCTGCGCTGCATTCAATGAAGCAAAACTCTCACTAACTTAAGCACGAGTTTTCCCTTATACTTGAGTGTAGGATTAAGCCAATGAAGACAAGTTAGTGGTGTAGAATAAGAACAAATTAAAGTGCAGAGCTCTATCTTCTTTCCCCAAAATGGTGAAAGCAATATTTCAATGCCTGCTATTAACAGGGATCCTTTTTGTTTTGTCCACTCAGCAATTTTTAACTTATACATTGAAAGCATGCCATTTTTCAGGCAACAGTATTCCGCTTTGTATTTAAAACCACAAAATAAAGAGAGCTGACAGCTTTAATCCTGATGATACTGGGAGCCCCAAGTAAAAAGAAACTGGTAAAGCATGGAGTTTTCCCTGCTCAGCAGGCAGAGAAAAAGCAGTTCTGGATTTGATAAGTAAAACCAGATATAGTCAATGGCTATATGTTAAAGTCTTACAATTAATGGGAAACATCAACGGTCCAATGAACCAGCATATCAGTGGGGTTTCAGAGATGGTCTTTTCTCCCATTTTTTTGGGTATTCATCTGCTATACAACAGTCCTGATGTTTTGGATGGGTGTGGGTTTTTTTGTGTAAAACTATTATGTAAGCTCCACTGACTTCAAAAGGGAAAAGAAAGAAAATATTAAGACTCTAGGCCTCACTTACATTTAAACAAGAAAATCCATATTGTTGTTATTGATATTTTTCACTGCAAATTTGTGTCAATGTAACAAAGCCTCTGAGGAGAACGGGATGTCTATATGAGGGGTTTTACAAATATAAGACATAGCCCTTGTCCTAAAAGGTCTGACAGCCAAAAGAAGCTATTGTAACAGCAGTTCAACCACAGTGAATTCATACCCAACCTTAGGCTGCACCCAAATGCTTCAATTCAGCTCATGTTAACACCAAGAAATTAACGAATAAGTACCACAGAAGTACAGATTTCTGTAACATGATACTGTTATATTATGCCCCTACAATATAAACAGTGGAAAAATTCAATAAATAACCTATTGCTTTAAAATATTAAAAAAAAAAAAAAAAAGTACAAGTGAATGCACTTCATTTAACTTAGATCTAGGGATCTACAGCTTCTCCTCCATCATTTATACACAGAATGAATTACTAAATACTCAAATGAAGAGAAATTAGAAAGGTAAGAAACTGGGTCTGCCATGTAGTAACAGTCAGGAACAATTCTGTAAGCATAAGGTAATTAAAAGTAAGCCCTTATGCATACAAATAAATTTGCCACAAAGGCTGTTGTAATTCTGGAAAGAATCTAACTAAAGCAAACTTGTGAGCAAGGATCAGGTCCAAATTCAAATCCTTGGTCCAAAAGTCACAAAATAAATGTAAGACTTTCACTTCAGCAGAATTTTGTTCGTTCCTCAGGACTCCTACTGAATTTACCTGGATAATAGAATATTTGTTTCTAGAACAGCCATAAAGAACATGGATAATGATCCAGGCTGATTTTTTCCCCTTCAGCAATAATGATCAGAAACTCTGAGCCACTTTATCCACCTACTCTTTACAGATCAAAATGCAAAACGTTGCCGTGAAAATAAGGGAGAATATGCAAAGGTGTTATATGCTATGTATGCCACTGACATAATACTTTAATAGGATATGCTGTAATTTCCTGCAATTAATATCTTAGCAGAGCTATAAAGGCTTTTTTTCCAAAATTATACCATTGCGTTTACAACACTAAAATTAATGTTGTGTCAACCTTTCCATTATAAGCCTCCTTTTTCAGAGGTTTATAACTTGCCTATAAAAGTATATTCTGGCCTAAAATGCAGCAGTGAAGATCTCCATTTAGAGCAGCCATTTTGATTAAATAAAAAACATTATTTAACCGCTGTTTCAAGTAAGTTTCTTGAATACCCTACAGAGCATATTAGAAAGCACCAAAAATGTAGTCATTCCTCAAACAAAAAATTACTTTCTCTCCCCAGTAAGTTTCTATTTAAAGGATGTTTCAAAGATGTGAAATTTGTTTTATATCTACAAAGAAAATGCATGGATTTGGGAAGCAGTAGGCTGCTTCATTGAGAGAGTCTCTCCACTTGGCTCTTTGTGTATGACAACAGTCAGCATCACGACCATAGGAGATTCAAACTAGCTGAAATATTTTTTGTTTGAAGCAATAGAGCGGGTGAAAGGGACGAACAAATATTTCTCTGGCAGGCTGAAGCGGATTTGCTCTGGCAAAAAAAAAACCTCCATCAGAATAAATGAAGGCAAGAGCTAATTTGACAGAAAATCATGAGAGAAAGGATGATTGAGACATTAGAGATCCACCCTATGAATTCTGAAAACACAGATTTCAGGTCTGTTAAATTTTTTATAAGATCTGGAGCAAGTCAATCAGGAGATTTAACTTAGATACCTAAATTAGGAACCTACCCTCCCTGTCTAATCAACAGAAGGTAATTCAAAGCACCTGGACTGCTTTATTATGGAGTCTAAAATCCTAATTCAGTCATCCAAATTAGATATCTAAAATTAGATACCCCAAATATCTATGGGCTTTTTATTCTGCCTCAAAAGAGTGTTGTGAGGATAATACACTTGAGCTTATGAAACTCAGATACGCAGTTATAGAGGAGATGAGTATCCTGAAAATATGCAACCAATAAAATTCAATGAGATGGAAAAGGCAAAGCCAAAACAGTGACAGTAGAATTCTTCTATACAAATCACTCCTCGTCACAGCAAAAAAACAAGTGCCAGTCTCCCCTCCTCTAACAAAAGTTTTTCCCTTATTTACGTAATATAACTTACTTTTTCAGATAAGGAGTACCAGTCTGTGCATAGTCAATTAGGTATATATTGCATCATCAGCTTTATTTTGCTACCTGTAACAAACAGGTATTCTGATGTAGATTGTAAAATAACTATATATTGCTCCACCTCTCCAGTTTACAGAATAAAAATCACTAACACATTACTTTAAAATAAAGTTCCTAGCCCAGAAGTCCCCTTCCATAATGTGGGGCAGTGATAGGTCTCAAGATGGATTTCACCACCATCAACTGTGAATTTCTTTGCTTTGATTATTTGGTGTTGCGATTTTAATGTTTTCTTATATACTGTCACTTTAGGTGAGTAAATAAGATGAATTCAGCATTTCATAATACACTATTGTATATTGTTTACCTCATTTATTTTCTTTTTATTTTGTGATTACAAACTTCAATGTAAAATTAATAACATTCTGTAGGAGTTAGTGCATGTGAATTAAGTGTGGTGATCTCAGTGCATCCCTCTGGAATTTAAAAGATATTTCACTGTGTTATATCATGTGTCGCACAGTATATCAATTTTTATTTCCCATCTCTCAAGTATGGAACGCACACTGTGTAACTTCTTAGTTTCTCAATACAGACATAATTTACCCAAGCTGTGCAAATGCCCAACTTGCTGAAGATGATATGTATTAGGTTTATATAAAAGACTCCTGCTTTCAAACAACTAAAAATCTTGCATATAACATAACCCACTATATTATCTAATTATCTGGGAGGAGAGGCTCTAATGAAGCGAGGGGGAAATTTTTTTAAAGAGATATGGTGTAAACTGCAGTCTTTAATCAGCTTTTCCTTACTTTAACGATGAGTTTAAAATTAGAGACAAAATACCTGGCCAGGGCATGAAAAATTATCCTTTGTTATTTTTGCCAGTGTCTGGATTAACTGGTTGCTTAGGGGCCAAGAGTATTAGAAATATTAGAAATATTTACTTTACTTCTGAATATATGCCATCAAATGTACAGTAAATGTTAAACAGTGCCTGGTTTACTTATTTGTTTGCATGTAATGCTACTACCTTCATGTTTCATAGTTCCTGAAGCATTCAGAGGGCAATGCATTTACTTCTTACTTGCTGACATTAAATATACTTCAAATAAGTTTTCATGCTCAAATTGATTCAATAATACTTCTGAAATCTTGAGAATTCCCAAATTACTTCAAAGACTGAGCAAAATCATTACATTTTCTAATTGTTTTTATACACTGTTAAGAGTGACAACTGAAAAACAATTTTGATCCTTTAGGTCAGGGTTTAGCCCATCTGGTAAATTTAAGATTTTACTGTGAGATTTTCAAAAGTACTTTGCAATTTATTTTTCTAAATGCTTTTGGCCTTTTTATGTGGGGCTGTACTTCATCATTTTAGTCCAAATACCTGTTTTGGCAGACAGAAATTTTGACCTCTGATATCATCACATTCCAGTCTTGCCTGTATACCTGAATATCTCCATAAATCAAGTCATTTCAATACTAACATTTATTAACCATTTTCTTTATTCACTATCTCCTGACGAATGTGTCAGTTTAAAAAAAAAAAGTCATGGAAATTCTTTTCTTTTCTTTTTTTTTTTTTCCTCTTGGCCATCACATGCTTGTCAATCACAAAAATAATCATTGAAAAAGTAACTAATTAGATAGGAAAGGCCAATATATTTGGCAGTTTCTGTGTCAGTCCTGGGATATGTCTCTATGTAACACAGACGTTAAGACCTGAAAATGTCCCGTGTGCCCAAAAGGTTGTCTGTTTTTTCCAACTACACATTCAACTAGAAAAACAAATTACACCCCTTAAAAACCCTGCCTCATTTATATCTTTGATATCCTGACCACAATATTAATATTCTAAGTCCTTCTTCATATGAGATGCCCAATTCCTCAAAGCCTACTTATGTGAGTAACACTTAGATACAAGTCATCAAATACTGGCTAGGGAAGTATTACTCAAGCAAATAAGACTTCACAAGGTCAGCCCCATTGGTAGGCAGCCAGTTGGCTCTGTTTCTGCTCCCAGTTACCCATTTTAGTTTGTGTACATGTCACTTAGGAAGGAAACTGGTTTTCTCTCCTGGAGCTAATATTGCAATATAACTGCACTCTTCCAAATATTGCAATATTGCAGTTACTACATAGTACTGAATGACAGTGGGGGTGATGCTGACCTATACTATTAGAGAAATAGCACCAGAAGGGTTCGAAAAAACAATCTCTGCCAAGGTTTTTGGGAACTAAACAAGATTGTATGGATCTGCAAGCACTGAGGCTGCCAGAGCATTTCACTTGGTTGGAATGGGCTGACCAGCAGCTAAGAGTGAGCCCTGGGCAGCAGTACAGGCGGTTAGCAAATATTTGCTTGATCTTCTGTTATCCAGGAGCTGACTATAATCTACCCATAATTATCACAGTTCAAACCTGTAAGCACAGGTGGCAAAATGAGTGTTTGGGCCCAGTAGAATCAGTGAGACTGTGTCCCTGGCTTTGGCATAGGCACAGCTGAAAACAAGCCCTTAAGCCACTGGCAAGATTGCAATGCAACACACCCAGAAGAAGCAACAGTACTTGAACTGGGGAGAATGGATGCCTGTGCCTACATTTCCAACTTTAAAACAGACGTGGGAGAGGGAAAGTAGGAGGGCAGATACTATCATTTTCTGCACCAACATGAGCCTGAGGAACAATGACATTTACTTTGGTTTAACTAATTTCCACACATCAGATCATGTTCAGCACCCGTGTGCCAAAGTTCTATTCTTCAAGTCTGTTGAAATATCACTTTCCGAAACATGTGTGCTAACATTTGGCCAACACCACCACAAGATCATTTTATTAACTTGTAGCTCATTTCATAGACTGCTGCTCATGTTGCTAACATATGCTATTCTACCATTTACTGCTCTATAATTAGAGAAGTCATATGAAAGAGATACACAAGGCTTAATTTTTGCATTAAATACAATTTGTTTAGACTCGAGTAGGCGAAATAAAGCTATTAAAAAAAAAACAACACATACAGTGAATTAAAATAGCTGTCTCGTTTTCTAACAGTTAGAAGGCTGTAGTAAATACAACGATTAAAAAATTCCCTACCACCTCAAGACTGCAAACAGTTTAAAGGATTGTGTCAAGAATGGAATCCAGAATTATACTCTGCTTTTCCAGAATAATTCTTGTTTCCAACAGCAGTTAGCAGAAGCCTTACAAATGGAGAACCAAGATGTGAGACCAGAATCATTTGAGAGAGGATGAAGCCTTAACCAATGTGTCATTTTGCTTAAGCTATGACTATGCTGTCATGCTAAAGCATTTTTAGTATGTTTGAGGCTGGATAAAGGATAGGGAGCATTGTTGGTGTATTTATTAAAGCATGGGCTGCTGAGTGTAAGGATCACTCATTGCTTCTGATAACACCCTACCAATAGAGGAAATCCAAAGACAGCCAGCCAAGGAGATGGCTTTTGGTGAAAAAAGCTGTAACAGAGCTTTTGCTTAGGTGATTATCAAATAAGGACTTTAGAACTCATTAATAAATGACCGTGTAATAATTAATAAAATATGAAACATTTGACTTTGATGTGGAGCATATTAGTCTTTTGTCCTTGCATCAGTTTTGCTGAGCAAGTTATGAGCTGGACAGAAGCCATGATGCCACGCCTACAGAAGAGCCCCGTGGCTCTCAACCACTGCTTTAGCAGTCAGCTACAAGTTTCAGGCACCTAATCACAATTTCTCTCTTCCATGTAGACAATTTCTTTCCAGAAGGGAGCTAGACATAGATTTTTTGACACTGAACTGCTAAAAAACAAAAAAAAAACAAAAAAAAAACAAAAAAACCAAAAAAAAAAATCAACAAAGAAAAAATATACCAGTGAGAACTGGGAACCAACCTGGAATTTGTAGGAAATGTATCTCTTCTACTATAAATTAATAAGCTAATGCTATAGTTTATTAAAGTCACCACAATAATTTACATTTTCAACTAGCATAGTCTTGACTGCTTATAAATTACAGTAGTTTTACCTATTCTTTAATCCAGAAACATCATTATTAAAATGTTTGATGCAGGCTATAATGCATCTATCATTACTTTTAAAAGTTAATTAGATTAGATAAAAGAAATAATTAGATTTGCATTTTTATCCTGGTTTTAAACTTCCAAAGAAGATCACAACAGTGTGCCTGTGGGCAATTAAAAACAGCATACAGCAGTGAAATATAAAGGCAAAAAAGGTCTGTTTTTCCTGGCTAACTCATGATTGAAGATACAATTACAAAATATTTTAAGGGTTTGCTGAAGCTGGGGGCTATTCCTAGACTTCTAAGCTTTGTTTATAACTCTCGTTCTCTTTCAAGGGAGTATCTGATCTGCGTACCCTGCCAATAGAAGTATCAAATTGCTTTCAATGGCTTTATTTGGTCCTTTTCAGAGGTTGCTAGAAGGGGATCAGTTTCATGATCAATAACAACAAGAAAAAAAGAAGAGAGAGGGGGAAAAAAAAAAAAAAGGAAAAGAGAATGAAAAACAATTTAAAAAAAAATGGTGAAGGGAGAATATTTCCTAGAGCCAAAACAGTAGCATTGCAATTGCATTTTGCTTGTCAGTGCTAAATACAGTTTACAAAGAGAGACAATCTTAAGAGTGCGTAACTGAACTGACAATGACAAGATTCCAGCTTGAGCATTTTCAGCAAGCTCACTGCAAGGAGCTTTAACCTGTGTCCAAAAGGCAATAAATGAAAGGTTTAGCTCTTGAAATTGGAGGTCAGTTACATACTTAATGATGAAGCATATCTTTAAATCTATTTCTACTATTATTATCCTAGCAAAAAATTAATTAAGCAGGTCAGGGAGGCCAGGAAGGCTAATGTGGAATGTAATTATTCCTGATCTTTAGACATGTACTTCACATAAAGAGATAGTCCTTATTCAGCTCACCAGGTACCTGAGTTGTCAGTAGTTAATCATGGATAAGAAGAGAGACTCATTGGTTCAGCCCCTTAAGTATGATCCAAATTATTCCTATTCAAGAACAGTTTAAATAGTTCTAATTTTGATGTCACTATTCTTTTGTTTGTTTACTATCACAGCAATTACGTTCACTCTTTTTGACTAAAATGGACAATGCAAGTACGTCAATATGAAGTTACATCAGTATTAATTATAAATTAAAACAAACAAACAGAAAATACTATTAGGAATAATGTCTAACAGCCAAATTAAAACAGAATACATATGAGAGCAGAAGCCAGCTCTTCTATGTTGTGGAAATCATACCTGATTCAAACAGAAAAAGAAACGCTTTGCAATGGCATTGAACATATTACTGTAGAGAGGAATAAGGCAAAGAGAAATGGATGAAAGTAGTTTGGTATAGCTCTCCCTGTAATACTCATTGCCTTTTTTTTTTCAGAGAGGTTTAACAACCAGCGTCCCTTTTAGAAGTTTCAGCCACTATTCAGGACTCACCCTAATGAAGCCTGCCAACCAAAGGAGGGAAGACAGAATTTCAGCCCTTAAATGCCTCCACAAATACAGAAATCCTGGAGCAACATGCTCCAAGCATCAGCAGGATCTAATCCCCTCCTCAGCTGGACACGGTGAGTCAGAGGCAGTCCTCAAGCCTCGTGCTGGAAGAGTTGAATTCTGGCAATGGGGCGCTGAGTTCACGGGAATTTTGCAGCCTCAATCCTTACAGGTTGGAACCGTTATATGGACACAAGCCTTCCTTTCTTTCAGCGTAGTCTTCTCTTTATGGTGGACTGCTAAATCCCCCCTCTAAACACCTTTGTCTATTATTTATTTCTAGACTTTCCCTTTCACAGACTGAGAGATGTCCTTGAAATAGATTCATTTTGTTCCTACTACTTCAAGAATTAATATTTTTAAAGAAAAAAAAAAAAGAAAGATCTCTAAAGAATCTAAATCAACCTAGAGAGCTTTGACTTATCTACAAGTATTTTCTTAATGTGATACTCACTAAAAGCTTTGCAGAATGATCTTAATTTGACATGCTAGACTTCAGCCTACCTCTACAGACTTCACTGTAGAAGAGAGTTTATCCTCTTCCCTAAGAAGAATTTGAATTGAAAAGTAGTAATACACTGCACTTGTTTGTATTTTTTCATTTAAGTTCCCAAAACACGCTCAAATGAAGAAAAAGGAAATAATTTTTGAAATTTCTGATAATCAGAGGGAAATGAGAACAATTCCAGATTCCCAGTCCCTTTAGCAAACACAAAACTGTTCTCCCCATATTGCACACCTTGAAAGTATCATAAGCTTTGCTTAGAAAACATGAGAAAATCTGTTTTCATATGCTAAGCTAGGCTAATTGCCCATGGATTGCTGACAAGGTTTTGGATGTGTAGCATGTCTGGAGTAAGGTGCTCAAGTAAACAGTTTATTATTTAGTTAACACCTAATTTAAATAAGGTGTTACAATGGTTAAATAAATAGCATAAAACATCATAAATAATAAATACTAAATAGTGAAAATGCTCGTTAAATTAACCCAGTAGGTATCCAGGGAAGGAGGTATTCTATTTAATATGAATGATTTCCACTTTTCTATTTTGTTGACAGAAATGTTGTAAGTTCAATTTATAGTTATTTCTAATTGTTTAAAGGGTTAAATGAACTAGATACACTTACTCATGGAAATCGTTGTTTAAAAATTAGCATTATACCTCAGAAGATGACAGCGGTACACTATGTGTCTTGTGATGATAACACTGCACAGCAATGTCCTGTGCACCCTGGAGAACATGTTGTACTTACTTTGAGCAATTCTGCCCAGACTGAACTGGCACCTGGACTACTTCCATTCTGTAAGGGGAGAGGCATGGAATAGTACTATTGTCTTTCCCTGCATACAAAGCATATTTAAAAATTCACACCATATTAAGAAGTAATTGCTGTTTCCTTAAAAGGCTTGCTCAAGAGTATCTTTAAACAAATAGACTTCCTAAATCAAGAACATTATCAGGGGTACAGTCCCAAATTTTACCAAGATCAAAGAAATAAGCTGAAAATGTAAATGTTTATTAGAAAATTGTTTTTCCCCTCAAGCCACAGAGAGCAGGATTCACCTCGTCTCACTTCAGACCTCTACATCGTAGGCATCAGCACCCACATCCCTTATAGTTAATGGAGAAAAAACTGTCATTTTAGGGAACAATTCATCTGACATATTTTAAATGTCTACTTTAAGAAGAGATGAATTACATCCTGAAATTATTTACTCTGCTTCTCTCTGCTTACTGTAAAAACAATCTGGATAATTAATGGAGACAATCTATACTGCAGCTATCTACTTTTGATGTGATGAATTCTACCTAGCATAAGTAGTAATACTTGCATCTCAGCATTGGGTTTTCCTGAGCAGATGCAGGGAGGGAGCCTAAGAGAAACAGCCCAGTGCTACATCTCTCACTTGCCCCCTCATTTAGTTCTATCCCACCCATATAGTTCACCCTTGGAGTGGTACAGGTCTCAACAAACTGCAACACTCAAAATCAGTTTAACAGCAACATAACCAACTATGAACTGTCAAGGTGACTTAGCAATTAACTTCTCTTCCAAGGAACTCCTGGCTAGCAAATCTGCCAAAGAATTAAGTAAGAACCAATAAACAAAGAGGAATCACATGGCTTACAAGCAAATGGACTGTGTAAGCTGATGTTTAGCCCAGGAAACAACCTCCTAACAAGCTTTTGAGAGGGCACCTGTCCAACATACCTAATATTTTACACTGAAGTTGATGATGTTCCTCGGGCAATGAGAGATGCACTACCAGTCTAGCTAACAATCTAGGAGAAGAAATGGTCCTCTCTGTCCCAAATACATCGATTAGACTCACCTGACCCACATCAGTATCATTTGTTCCATGCAAATATAAGGATAAATTAAAAAAAAACAAACTCCTGAGGAACTAAGGAAGAGTAGCTGACACTGGCAAGAATTTTCAAGCGAAGATAGGGAAGGATCACAGAGAAACAATTCAGCTCGCATGAACAAAATAATCATTAAAACACCTATTAGCATATATGTCTAGGAAAGGACACAAAAAAGAAACTTGTGGGGTTCAGCACTACGTATGAGGGAACTGGGGAGTGAACAAGAAAACAAATCTGCAAGCTATTCTAAGACAACATTTCCCTGGCATCAGTATAGCTACTGGAAAGTGATTCAACTGAAACATAAAGTGCCTCTAAATTTTTTACTAGAGAGCAGGACACCTCCCAGTAACACATACGCACATTCTCCAAATAGGGACAAAAATGAGCTGGTATGATTCCTCTTTCTGTGTCCTAATTTTGAAAGGAATTTAAATATTATAAACTCCTACAAATAACTATTCTGTTTAGAACATTCAGCTATGTTTCAATGTTGGCTTTCATATTAAGCAAAGATTTTTATACAGATTTTGTTTTCTGAAGCCAGACTTGCAGTTAACCCTTCTTCCTTTCACAATTCTAACATCTCTTCCACCCTCAGTGTACCCCTGATGTGAACGTGCACTTTTCCTATAGACAGTAACAAATGAAATGCTTTAAAATTCAATTGTATCTCTCAGCCCCGGTATCTACACATTTAAATGTTGATTAAACTTATGCAAGTCCAACAGAAACTGTACTATAATATTTGCAAAAGCATTTACGTGCATTTTTTTCCTATGAGGTAAAAAAGCCTTCAGTTTTGTCATCTATTAGCATGGCAATCAGCTGATAGTCCAAACTTAAGGAAATGGTTGGGAATACCAAAATGAAATATTTAAATCCAAAAAAAGTTCCATGAAAATGCTTTCAAAGTGAGAAGCAGAGAAGGCAACAGAATCACATGTCAACAGTGCCTCTTATCTACAAGGTCAACCCCAGAAGTAATGCCTCCTATTTTATTATGTTGGCCAACAATGTCATAGGTGGATATTGGTAGTATGGTAGCTGAGGCTGAACCTCCTTGCCAATATCCCGTTACATGTTGTTGCTGTGTGACAGATAGCAGCAGAGGGGCAGTCTGACAAAATGCAGTATGATATGGAAGTGCAGATGAAACAAAACTGTATCACTAAATTCCTCCATGTGGAAAAAAAAAAACAACAACAAAAAAAACAAACAAACATCACCCATTGACATTCATCAACACTTGCTGAACATT
>JAOWBP010002559.1:10798093-10814443 GCA_028571105.1 Tragopan temminckii
CCCAAATAACCATCCAAGTCATCAGCATGGACTGTCTTGCAGAACATTTTGGAGGCATTCTTTCTTTAAATATCATGAATAATTCATTCCTGTTCCACACAGCAATCTCTTCTTTCTCCCTCCCCCTCCACATATACTTTTTAAGTTCAATACCAGTTGCTTTATTTGTACTAAAACATTTTCCATGTCAAACATATTTTTAAAAAAATCAAACTCTAAAAGAATTCCCCGCGGCACTCCTTTTTCACAGCTGTCACGCTCCTATGGTTTGAAATAGCCAGATATTTTACACACATGCATACACACACACCCCCACACACAGGCAGACACACGGAGTTTTTAGCTTCACAATTAATTTGACAGTATCTCTACCACACCCTATAGTGTTCTCTTGCTCACCTGCTGGCTACAGTTCCTTCTTTTGTTAAAGGAAAGTATAATTTCATAGTTATGCCATTTATTTATTATTAACACACCATACTACCCCTTATTTTTTTGTCCTTATTTTAATACCCTAAATTATGGTTAAGTCCTGGTGTGTGAGCAGTGTCATTACGCCGAGAACAAAAATTAATACTCTGTCAGCCTTGGAATACTTTGCTGACACAAAGCAGTAAAAGCAGAGCAAAGGTATTTTAGGGTTTTTTTTTTTCCTCCCTTGAGGAAACTGAGCATGCAGGGAATTGACTGGTTTTAATTTTTAATTACAGAAGGTACATATTTCCCCCCTCTAACTTTCTCAATGCAAGAATGGATCAAGAAGCTTCTCAGTAGCTGTCTTGGCAAGAAATCAGTCAATGTATTGTAGCAATTTTTTTTTCCAAATTTTTTCCTCAATTTGGAATGCTTGCATGAAGATCCATTCTTTTAAATTTGAACAAAAGAAGACAGAGCATGTTCAGACAAGTCTGCTTTACGTACCAGGGTGTGCTGGCCTTTCATAACCAGGCCTCAGAAGAATGCCAAAAGAAGAAAATCTGTCATGTTTTACAAACCGATCTCTTCAATCTCCTTGCTGTGTTGATTGTCTATTTACATTTGGCTGCTGCTGTTTATATATAAATTGGTGTTTACAAGCTAAGGAAAATCACACCAGACTTCTGTTTCATTTGTCAGGTTGAGCAACATTTTCAACAGAATAAAAGCAGCATAAAATTGTACCATGGTATTCCATGTAGAGATAATGTAAATGTTCTTCAGTTTGCCTTGGATTAAGGGAGGAAGCGTACTGGATTTTATTTATAGGATGTATGGACTTACTTTTCAGATCACGGCTTTGCGAGTTGTAAGGAAAAGAAGGAGGTCTGGCCAACAGAAGAGTCAGCTCTTGTGAGATTCACAGTAGGGGAAGGCTTTGGTTTATTACCAATCTTTCCTAAAATATGATTGTAAGACATAAGCTGACTCTCCAAGTTTTCAGTTTGATAACGGCTTACCCATTTTGGGATTATGCCTTAAAACCTGTCTCTTCACATATGGATCTTGAACAGCCATTTGCACATTATCCTTATTCAATCATAGAATAACAGAAAACAGGGGTGGAAGAGCCATGCCAGATCACATGCTGCAGGACCTTCCCTCCCAAGCGCAGACAGAGGAGAGCGTACCGCTCCTCAAAATGTTGTTGGGACACAGCAGAGATAGAGATGCCCATCTCTTCTTCAGGACTGAATAAAAGGTTTACAGAGGTAACAGATAAGGCAATACTATATAGCATTTCCTCTGTCTGATGACACATTAGTTCTTCCTGAACAAGGAGGATCTGAGCGGGAGCTGAGAGCCACAGCACTGCCTTATTACCATCCTCACATCACAGCAAAATCAGCTGCCCCAACGATTGCCTGCTTGCAGGTAAAGAACATTAGTGCAAATCCCTGTTGAAAATATTCAGCTGCCTACAACCACTTCCTGCTCTCACCTCAACGTTTAGGAGTGAGCCACGCATAGATTGCAGCAACAGATCCTGAAGGCTACAGATTCCTTATTGCAACCACTAAAACCCAACAAGGAACACATGACAGACTAGGTCAGTGCTGGGGAATTTCCATCAGAAACGAGACTTGTGCAGCACCTCTGCCATGTAAAAATACATGTCCAAATCAGTACACAGCTGATTCTGTTCTCACGTGCCAAGAGGAACAGCAGCTTGTAGAAACACAGTACTACGTTATATAAAATATGAGCCATTTTCAGCTTTAGGAAAAACTTCTGAAAGGCCTGTTCCAAATGGAAATGGCAATGATGAATATCAGTGTAACCCGATGGATCTAAGAAGATGCTAGCTATGCACACTAGTTATTGTAATCACCGAGTTTAATTAGTTCTATGATAAATATCTCATAGTGCTGTAAAGTTCTGAGGTCCAGCCAGATGACAATAAGTATGACAGGGTTTTTTTTGTCACGTTTCATCTAATTTTTTTTCAATGACTTCAAAGTAGTTCATATTTACGTGCTTCACAGCAAGAACAGAACAATGACAAAAATTTAACTTCATTTCTCATTATTTTTGCCACTGGCCTAGGAAAACAGTCTGAATTTTCACATTTCATTATATTGCTAGCATAGAAAAATCTCTTGCAAATTATTTTAGTATATAAAACAGAATGACCTAAGCAGGCAGACGGGGGTTGTTTCTCAATCATTCTAATCATGATCTTTATATACTTTCTGCATTAAATAAGAAGATATGCTTTGAAAATACATTGCAGCATATTACTCTGAAAACCCATTTAAATAGATGTTTACACACCCCATGCCTCAAAGTCTCTATTTTCAATAATCTATTTCATAGGTACTTTTTAGTCTGATAAAGAACACAAAACACTTGTAGAAGACTATTGTGCAAAAGTGGTCATTGCTTTCAAAGTCACCTAAAGCATTGCTACACAGCCAGCAGGATCTGGCTCCTGCCCAGCATGAACCTCTATCTTTCCTCTGTCGCCATCCTACTTCCCCATTCCCTCCTATACACAAACCTGGAAAGAAGTAACTCCTGAGGCACTGCAAAACAGAAGCAGGAGCTATCTTCCTCCTTATAGCACTCAGTGCCTTTTTACCCAGGGCACCAAAGGGGAAACTCCAATCATATTCAAGGATACTCCAGCCCACTGACTTTTTGTGGACTCGTGTTTTGTGTTTTGTGTTACTCGTTAAGTAAGCGAAAATTTGCAGTGGAAGAAAAGGTATAATGATACTTATGTTACCCAGCAGTTCCAAGTAGTAAGTATCATGGTCACAGTCAGAAAGCTAGAACAGTTGCTTTGCTGCACTTGGAATGCAAAATAATCATAATAATTGTGTGGCACCTCTGGGCAAGTATTAGCTTCCTAACAGCTGCCTCTCTCAGTTTCCCACTGGAATAAGGGGCAACCCCATAACCAGGTACTCTGCAAGGCTCGTCAAGTGCCTGCAGGTCAATAGTCACAACAGTCATTTGAGATGCAAGCACCCTAAAGTTTTAATTAATCCAGTATACACTATAAATACTGAAATATGTATAAAAAATTAATTAGGTGGTCTATGCAGCTCTGATTTCTCAATTAGTACTTACCATGCCGGAAAATTATATTACATGACTTTGAGATACGTAACGAAGCACGGGACTTTGGGGTTTTTTTTTCTCTAATGTAATTATTACTTGTCATGAGTTCTTGCTAACTTCTGGCTCTTTCACCTCCTAGAGTTCCAAAACATGGGGGAAGAGAGCTACAGTCACAAGATATATAGATCCAGCCAGGCAGTAGGAAACTGTGCTGTCAGATACAAATAATAGCCATACGTCAGCAATTCTGTGAGTCTTCTGTTTATAACATTTTAGAGCCCAGGAGTTCAGCAGGCATGTTCTGGAAGGGCCTCAAAATCTGTATAATTCTCTCTCCTTCCTAGAGTTCCTCCCACTGAGGGTGTAACTTACTGTAGTTTGTTACATTTTCCTACTTATGTTTAAATGCAGGGTTTAAATTCATATTTGCAACAGTACTCAAGCTGATATCTTGACACTGAGCCAAACAGACATGAACTTGGTTCCCATTTAGCCCATGAAAACACATCTGCATGGACATACAGAAATAATCATAACCCTACCTGTGCACCAAGGTCAGATTTCCTATCCTGGCCATCATGGTACACTAATGTGGATACACTGCTTCCAAAGCAGAGATGGCTTATATCTAGCCCATTTTGTGGGCTAAGAAAGTAAATGTGCACATCCAACCATTAGACATTTCCTAATTGACATAGAGTTTCAAAAGTGCCCAGCTCCCACAGCTCCTGTTACTGAAATCCCTTTCAATGTCATTTCTGAATGCCAAGGAAAATCGGCACTGTCAAAACTTAGTCTTGCCAACATCACTCTAGAGTAAAACGAAGCAAAAACCAAACAGGCTGGCAGAAAGAAAACTGTAATTCTCTGAAGGGTTAATGCATCTCCCTTCTTTCCTCAGAAGTATAAGTGAGTCTAAACTGACAGTTCTAGAGGTGAAACTTTCATTTCTAACAAAGGTAGAAGAGTACAGGTAGTAGCAGTCAAGTTCATAAATATTCCTCAGAAATGACTTTGAAGAACCTCTCTATGAAAAGTGTAACTTAATCTCCAGTTTCATTAATTCCTAAACTACTGTGCTGAGAGTGCCAAAAATAGGAATTAATCAATAGGAACTGTAGTTATGGTGTGTTTTTTTTAATCATGACCTCTCTCCAACAGAAATGACTAACCTGCCTGTGCCACACTTGTTGTACAGTTTAATAAATATATTATAAATATAAATACTCTAATTTCTTGCCAGCCTCTGCGTATAGCCAGATCATTGTGACTTTGGTCCTTTATTAGCATCAGCAGGGTACAAACTACTAACATAGCTCTGTTCCTGATATCCTGATATCCTGAGATATCTAGGTCTTGATTTCTGTCTGTGTTTCAATCTTTTAACAATTGTTATATACTTTTTTTTTTTTTTTTTTTTTTTTTTTTGCATTCCAGTGGGTAAGAAAGACAGCTTTAAGTTTTATCACTTCTGCAGTGAGGTCAACAGAGTCACAGGTAAAGCAGTACAGGCTTGATTACTTGATTAAGAGTTAGAACAGGTACTGTAAAGAATACCCTGGGATAACTGCAAAAATCTGTTCCTGTGCAGAAAACCATGCTGGTATTCTTCTTCCAGAGTTACTGTCATACCAAGTAGCCTACAGAGCCAAAAGCAAAATGAAGCAATTTGACGTATCACCTTTCAGAGGGGTGAAGAACCATCAGTTTAATCATTAAGAGTGACTACTCAGAAAAGAGCAAGAAACTAAAACACAGGCCTTCTCTCATCTGCAAGATGATAGGTATTAGCCAGGGTGTTGTAGACAGTTTCTACAACTGGCAATTCTTATCACATCTTTGGAGAGAAAATATTCTACATGTTGTTCCACAAGTCTTGTGAGGTGGTTATATGTGTGAATGACCATCAGCCCGTGCCATCTAGAGCCAGCTGCCTTTCAGAGCTCCATTACCTGGTTCCTGCATATAGTGCCCCAGCAAGACAAACTGGAAAAGAACTTTGGGAGTTTTAAGACTGCAGATAAGATAATTAAAAGATTCAGTGTTTAAAAATATTTGGTGCTTAAAGAGGAATGTCTCTAGACTAAAGAGGCAGATTTGAGCTGGACGAACGGAAATGCTTGCTGAAATCCTGTTTGGCCTCATTTCATCTAATATTAAGTAAACTTGCTAGAAGAGATTTTAGGTTCAACCTGGCTTTTAATTAGCACACTGTTTATATCATCTATTTTGAGGCTTTACTTTGGATATGACCCTGCTCCTGCTGCTGCAGTCAACTGTAGAAATACCACTAATATCAGAGGGAGCAGAATCAATGCTTTACTTTGTACATTTTATATTTAATGTCTAAAAAAGAAACTGGTATTTATGTTTTGTAGTTATTATCAGGTTAATATGCTAAAGGCAGCTTGACGGGGAATTAATGAGCAAAATAAGGTGGCTTCTTCTGGACTGAGGTCACTTACAAAGAATGCACAAATGAAAATAAGGTTGACTCGTATTTACTTAACTATCTTCCTACATTGAATTCCTTTGGCAATGTGTCTTTAAACATTTAAAGCCCTGTTTACAAGGAGGCTCTGAAAGTAGCTTCAAACCATTATATCCCTAATTGAATTCCCCAGGAGTCCTGTAAACTCGGAGGAAAAAAGAAAGAAATCATAACATTTGCTAAATCATCTCAAAACATATTTCACTGCAAGGTTATATGACCTGTTACAAGTCTGATGAATAGGATTGAACTACTGAAACCTTTTATTATTTAGATTGAAATCAAACAAAAAGTTGCCCATTTGAAGCCTGATAATTAAACTATGCTTGCTCTGACTTTTATTACTAATTAAGAGTAACAATTTTGGCACAAGACAAGTATACTGAAGATAACACAATTAATTACAGATACATAGCTTTTGTATAATGGCACAGGGCAGAGCAGATGCAAATTAGCACACTAGTAGGCCAATATTTAGAAAAAATGACTTTTGGGGAAATTATGGTTAAAAAAAGACAGAACGTTTCAATAACTAATATTCCATCTACATCCTTCAAACCAGAAGCCTTTTGAAGTGGAGCTGCAAAACTTCACACTATTTCCAACCAGCTATGCCAGCAGCATAGTATCCTCTATATGAGACAGATTGCATAAGAAGCTATAGTTAATATCTTAAAATGTTAAATAGCTTCACATCCCTGTCAGCTTACCTGGCTTGTAAGTTATTCCTGGGGGGAAGAGGAATCCCTGCTGGGCTGCAGCAGCCGCTGCCAGTGTCCGCTGGTCGTGTGGAAAAATTGGGATCATGAGCGGAGGCATGTGACCCTGAACCTGCTAAACAGAAGAGAGTCTCTGATCAGAAATAGCACAAATTTGTCTTGACAGGTATTTCTGCAGTACTGATAGTGTTCTTGTGTACACAGAGTCTCACGGAACCTTCTCCTTAATGTAATCCCTGCCAATTTCACATTATCACATCAAAGCCCTCAACTAACATTGTTTTCCCTCAGTGTCAAAGGTGTAGCAGTCCCAGTGAACTGCACATTTTCCTACTTCTTGCTAGTTTTTTTGTTTTCATTTTTAGTTAACATTCTCTGCCCTGGCACGAGGTAAAAAAGTATAAAACCTTTCAAACATACCGTAGATTCTTTAAAAAGAAGAGTGATGTGTATTTTTGTTAATTTTTCACAAGGCTGCTTATCTTTGGTCACGGACAGCAGAATGACAAGTATTTTAGAAGTAATCTAACACTGCAGTAGCCCCTCTGATGTTCAAATTTTAGTATCCTTAGGGTAATTTTAATTCTGAGATCTTACAACATTGTATTTTTCACCAACAGGTCAGGTACGTCATTTCAAAAATTCACCGCAGTATTAAATAGCCTCCTCAACAATACTCCAGCTCTTAAGATTTAAGGCTCCAACATCTTGGCTCCCAATTAAACTAACATCCTTTGCCATACACCTCACTATAATGTATAAATTGCTCATCTGTCTAAGCAGTTTTATAGTTTTATGCACTATCATGTACCTTGGCAATTATGGAGCTGCATACACGGAGCATTTCAGAATAAAACCTACTATATCAAATTTAATTTGACCTTAATAAATGTATCAAAGAGTACAAATGTACAAAAACAGAACGTTCTTCACTCTGTACTAGGATTTGCATTCAACATATAGAAAACAGGAGATGTGACGGAACTGTGTCTATTAAACCCACTTTTTTTCCTAGTACCTTAATTTATGCTACATATGACACAATGGCTCTGATCACTAAGAGTTTTTATCCATCATTTCTGAACCCCACAGCCACCCAGGCATTTGACTATAATTTGTCTGATTAGTAGTTAAGTAAACATATATTGATTTATGTATCAAAGATGGAAAGAAACTGTTTTAGACAGAAAAAAACATTCGCCTTCATCCCACCGTAAATCAGTGGTATCAAATACTACTAAAAAGTTAAGGTACACTTCAAGCATTTTTGTTTTCATTTTAATTCCTACAAAACTTTTTTTTTTGTCAAATCCCATATGGTGACCTATGACATTGTTTAAATAGTGCCAAATTTTCTTGTCATATCCCCATTACATTCATAACCATTGATGCAGTGCAGAAATGCTACTGTGTGTGTCTATGAGGCTTAATTTACCAACAACTCTCCTCTTGGGAAAGCCCTAAGATGTAGGTTAATAAAGGTCAAACAAAAAATAAACACTTTACAGTATTTTTTTTAAATCCATTTCTCAAGAAAATCAACTTATAATAAAAAGGTCTTTGTGCAATTACTGCTATGGCACTGGGGCGTGAAAGAAACTCGCTTTGAGCAGCTATTTCTTTCATTTTAGCTGAGGTAAGCCTGGCTGTGCGTTTTAGGTTATGAGTTAAACTTGGTTAGATTGGAGTTGATCCCCACGTGCCCAGACCAGGCATTTACCTCTGATAAAATGGTGCTCGTTTTGCTGTATGGTGTTACTTTACACTGGCTCTACAAGAGTCCAGCAAATGAAAACACAGTCTTTGTCTGATAGAAACAACTGCAGGATATTGTAGAATTCAGACATAATACAATTAACAATCATTTTCCATACTTTCCAAATGTCATCTAATCAATGGACCCAAGATTTCACAAATATCCCCTTCAATTGCCAAGCACAGCTGGTATTTCAAGGGAAATTGCACAGGTACAAGACATCAATACAAACTCAGAAGATTCAGGAAAACAGAGCAGGAGTTAGATGTTGCAAACATACACCCACAGTAACTCTTCACACCACGGTGTCATAAAATTAATTTGAAAGATATTATTAGCACCAAATCCTAAAATGGTCATTGGTTTCTTCGCTATGAAATGCTGTAGTGTGGCATCCACTATTATTCAAAAGACTTTTTAAGACTATCAATGTTTTCTGTGAGTGTGGAGAATTACCACTGCATGTTCTATCTACGTGCCTTATCTGCTCCCCTTCTATGAGGTACTTTGAACGTGAGATCAGGTCCTCGGCCTATATAAATCAACATAACTCTGATCAAATGGGACATTTAGAGTGCAAATTGCACCTTACACTGAAAAGAATTACTGAAAGAAGCCCATACCAAATGGCAATCCTTCCCTCCCACTGATCTTCTCACTGACAAATGTTAAATACTATTCCTAGGTCAGTGCTGGTTTCATCCAGAATTATTTTATCCATAGATGTCCATTATCAGCACAGGTCAAGTGAAAAGCACAAACAAGCATTAAAAGGCCAGTGATTGTACAAGCATCACTGATATCTGTATTGTTAGATGTGAAATAAATATCAAAAATACAGTAGACATGTTTAATTGACAATTTTTTTCAAGGAGATTTGTTGCTGCATTTTCCCCCCTATTTTGATTTTACTGAGTGGGGAGAAACTGGGAGGAGGGACTGATGGGTGCACTTCATAAATTCGGCTACATGCCCAGAAATTTTAATTGCTGAGATGTTCTTCAGGTCTTTCTAAAAAGCAAAATGATAGCAGATGCCCGAGAAGCAACTTGACTCTGTCTCTTTGCATTCGTAAAAATAGCGTATTGTTGGATCGGCACTTTCCCCTTTTGTCTCCTCTGTGCTAAGTTGTTGATGA
Organism: Tragopan temminckii; assembly: GCA_028571105.1. Classification (NCBI taxonomy): domain Eukaryota; kingdom Metazoa; phylum Chordata; class Aves; order Galliformes; family Phasianidae; genus Tragopan; species Tragopan temminckii. Next base: position 10,807,741 of record JAOWBP010002559.1, read on the forward strand.
TGCCATTTTTTGCCATCTGCCCTAGAGCTTCATTAAAGATACATGAATGAACTAACTGGGCTGCTATCTTGTGAGGAACAGGTGCTATTGTTTGTCCCCGAAGACTTGCACTAAAGATCTCACTCAGAATACTTGAGAAAGAGCATCTGCAGCAGTCAGTCAGAGAGTAACTTGGCAGAGCCCATACTATGGGCTAATATGCAAACAGTGACACTCAGGGGGACTCATTTTCTCTTTCATGAAGATTTTTTCTTTCTTTTTTTTTTTTTTTTTCTTTTTTTTTTTTTTTTTTTTTGTGATGGGTAATAAATTTCTGGTTTTGAACAATTGTGCCAGTCTATACCTTTAACTGAAATCAGCAAACCCTGACAGAATACTGGGGTTATTCCTTTCAAAATTCAGTTCTTCAGCCCCAAATCTAATTCTCTCTTATTTAAAGATTTAAGATTGATTTCTGTTTCTATACAACAAGCTCAGGTTTGTGTTAAACACAAGCAGCCACCAAGATCAGGAAACTCTTAAAAAGTAGTGTACCATTCCTTTAATATCCCATCACAACTCTGACAGCCCTTGGGAACTGATTACAGCACTTCCTTGCCTGAGATCTAAGTCAGGAAGCAACTTTAGAGCAAATCAGCCCTGATTAGTTCAAGAAGCAACTTCCAATTTGATTCTCCCTGAAATGATACAAGCTGGTGGCCCATTTGATAAGCTGAGCAAATCTGCAGTGCTTTGTCCCAGAGGTACGTGAATGCTAATCACAGAAGTCTTAGGCTGGACAGTCCCTGATGGAAAGTCACTGATGTTTAGTGTTGTGCGTGGCAAATGGAAGCCAGAGTGATACGGCTTACCACAGCAATGGAAATTACACTGAATGAAAATGACCTCTTCTGGACAGGGAACACAGCACAACTAGTGAGAACATCTAAGGAACAGGAAGGGTTCTGTTTTAAAAAACAAAACTGCTTCTAAAACAACTAGCATTGCAGTTAGAGAAGCAAAGGCATTCAGATGGCAGCAGTGCAAGCAGAAAAGGTGGCTCGCATGCTTCTGTGTAGCTGAGCTGATCACAGACTCCAAGAACAGAAAGAAACCCAAGCCTATGCTGGTGGCCGAATTCCTCTCCACCTTTTCAGGATCAAACTTGACAAGCTGCCTCTCCTGTGCAGGTGGCTTCAGGAAAGGGGAGAATAAAGTGCCACTGAGAGCAGGCACAACTTTGTAATATTTTATCATTGCAACCAGCACTACTATAAAACAACGTGATAGGCTAAATACGCTCTAATCTCTAGAGTAGTTCAACATACAACTACTTGAAACCATTGCCTTTGAATTGTCCCACCAAAGAACGATTTGACCCTGACGCTCAACTTGTAGAAATTCCATGATCTGTACTGAATCTAAAGGAGTACTCCACCATGTGCTACCTCAGAAACAGTTACTGGAATTTGCTGAATTGACTTTTTTCTTTTTTTATTTAGGATGTACAGCACATTTAGTGTATGAACTAAGCACTGTGATGCATTTCTGCAAAAACCTAATGCACAGGCAGCCTTAAGCTTTTCATTGTTTAAATCTGAATTTCTAAGAATTTTGAATTTCTTAACTAACTGGTACAGCCAGACTACAACTTTATCCTGTTTAGGTAATCATTAAGATTTAATTTCTATAGTAAAAATATATTTGAAATTTTCTACACTCTCCTTTAAAAATTTTAGGGTTATAGCAGAATTCGGTGGAAAATAATGGTTATAATGTCTGCTGGGTCAATAAACTACATTCTAGGTTCATTCATTTCAAAAATCTTACTGCCACTGAAGGCAGTGTTTTTGCCCACAGTTCCACTACACTAATACACGATTTTAAATACCCTGTGTTTACCTCACCTCTACTTTAAGTGCTCTGTATATGACTTACGACTCTGTTGTTTTTATAATGCCAGTGGAATTTTATTTAAAAACAAGGCTTTTTGTTGTTGCTGCTGTTGATCTTTGTAAGACAAAAATAAAAGGGGAAAAAATGTGAAATTACTTTTATTTTTATTATATTGGTGACAGTGCAAGAAAGTAACCATTACGAAGCATGGAGATGTAAGGACTTCTACCGGAAGTCAGGTACTGAAAGTCAGTGAGACCACAACGCTTCAAAGCAGTGCTAAGATTTGTGCAGGTTTGTGTCCTAATCTCCTCCCCAGCTCTGCCAGTATTCAAATGAAATCATGCTGTGACTGAGTTCTTTTTTCGGTCCCCAAAAAGATCTATTTAGTAAACTGCAGAAGAATTGTACTGAAAAAATGAAAAGGTCTTTTGGTTACAATTGAATGGTCTGGCTGTTTTATTTGTGCTACTCTGATGAGGCAAAGTGACTGTCAGGCTGGGTTAATAGATATAAAGGACTTGGCTAGTTTGTGTGCCAGTGGTGGCTGGGCCTTTTGTTCTGAACTCAGAAATGAAACTGATGAACTATCAAGACTCTGAATTAATGCACCATCAATGTCCAACATTCTCTAATTTTAAGATAATATGTGAGAGCAGACCCGAGCGCTTAAGTGAGAAATCTCATCTAGCACAAATGATCCCAGATCATCTGTTACTGTGTAGAAGGAAGGACAACCTATGGAAGGTGTGCTCCAGCCGGCCCAAAGTGATCACGCAGGCACTGCATCATAGCTAAGAGACACAAAATTGCATTGACATAACTCCCACATTGAAAATTATACACCAGCTGCTTTCTGCTCCTGCTAGCAATATAGAATCACTAGAGCCTATATCACTATATAGGGAGGTATATTATGTTCTAATTTATCTGCCATCTAATTATCTACAGTCTAATTGAAAAATATTTCCTCTCAGTGAAGTACATGAGCCACAAAGAACATGTCTGCCAATGAGATCCCAGGGGAAGTGCTGGCAAATAAACTGTAAAAAAGATACCGTAGACTTGCAAAGTGAGAACATTTCATATAGGAAACAGTATGAAAAATACGTAATCCGCTACAGAATTTGTAAATGAGTTCTAACTGCTATTTTCTTTCTTTTTCCCTCTCTTCCTTCCATTTGCCCAACAATTCAGCATGATTTGGAGATTTAAGTCTACTGCATTGGCCACAGCATTAATGTGAAAATTGTGGCCATGATCATTGAGAGAAACAGAGCATTCTTACTTTTTATTACTTCTTCCTCTCCACTTCAAAACTTTAAATGAACTGAACATAAATTCCATCTGCTTGGGAAATAAAGAAGGGAGCAACAGAAAAATGCTACCAACCACACAGAAAACAAAATGTTTCAGAACACTAGCTCCTGTTTCCTTTCTACTAGCTTCTCGTTGTATTGCCCTGTTTTTATTCAGCTTTCTTGACTACCTGGAAGTAGAGAATTCAACTGAAGATGATCTCATGAAGAGTATGATAAATGGTAATTAAATCTATTTAAATTGTCTGTATTTTAAGAAACTCTCACTAGGAGGGATGGAGAACATCTCTGCTGTACAGAAATAAATAAAACATGTTATGCAAAAGTGAATTTATAGTTCATTTGGAGTTAGAGATCTACCACCTTTTCAATCCATACAAATGCATAATCTTGTCAATTAAATATTATTGTTAAGGTCTAGTAGTATGTTAAAATCACTTTAAAGTGCAACTAAGGAAAATTCATGTGTGTTTATTACTCCTTAAGGGTCTATTAGTGGGTATTTTATTCAGATTTGTGTTGTAAAATCTGCATAAACTCAGCATATTGTTATCCCCATGTGTGCATTTGTTTGGTTAAAGCATAACAGCAAATCTCTATTTTTGCAACTTCTCGAAAAGTCAAGAGAACTAAAATAGTCCTAATTTTAATCAGATACAAACAGTTATCTCTACAGAAGTGAAGAGTTGACTATTATGCAAATTGTCACAGTTAGTGGTCACCAAGCCATCACAGAAGACTGAGCAAGTCAATTATTTCAGATATTTCCGAAAACTAGTGAAGATGTATGTTTCTCATTTGCACCTTGTCTTATTCTTGCCGGAATATGAAAAATATTGCAGCTTAATGATACTTGTTGATATTTTATATACAGAAGCTCCATTACCTGGGCTCAAATCTAAATATGAATTATGTCAGAAATTCCCCATTAGCTTATGTTTATACGGTGATATCAAAACATGCAAGATTTTTGGAGTATGCTGAAATTTTCTGTTGATGGAAAAAATTAACGCAAGAGATGCTTTAAAATTTGCATTTCATATTGGTGCTTTCAAGCAGTTTTTCCCCCACATCCTTTCAAGAGGGAGTTCTTTTTTTGAGTAGTAGCCATCACTGGTTATTAATGGGAAACTAATTCCCTCAATAGAAGGGCTTGCAACGTGCGGTGCAAAACATCACATAACTCTACAACGCTGATGACTGCTAAAGGAAGGACAGTCTTTTGCTCTAAAAAACAGCTCCAGAAGAAGTGAGAATGAAAACAGAGTCATCTCTTAGTGCCTCCCATCAAAACTTCGAGGTTGTTTTTGTCAGTGATATGAAAAAACTACAGAACATATCTGAAAGTCAGGACTAACTGACTGATAGGTGTTCTGCCATTTACTTCACTATGAGAAGAATTTCATCATGATCAGCACACTGCTTTTAGTTTTCTAGGTCCCTGACAACATTCAAGGGTTTGTAATCATTCTTTATTGTAACTATATTTTGCAAAGCACATACAGCTATTGAATACAAACATTAATTAATTCAAGCTCAAAGACCATGTTATGTCTGCAGGGTACACTGGAGGACGCTGATACAAAGTGGTCTCTTTTTCCAACGCAGAGGTAACAATGCAGAGCAAGTATAAAGCAATTCCATTATAATCCACAGCTTGTAACCTCTACATCCTATTGCAGAACTGTATAAAGGGCTACCCAAAGTTGAAAGCTATGGCTAATGAGGGACACGGTCTGCTGAAAACTCAGAGTGAGGTGGCACTGGAACAGGTACATGGCAGCGGCACAGAGTTTAGCCCATGAATGCTTTTGTGCTGGCAGGACACAAAGGGGAAGGTGAGTCACAGCTATGAACAGATGTCTTTTCCATCTCACCCAGTCCTATGGCTGCTTTCTTCAGGTATTTAGTCCTCTGTGAATTAGTCCTCCTTTATTGTCTCCCTTTACATAGTGTCGCTATTTTTCCTCAAGCCTAACCTGATAATGTGCAAGAGGCTGGGTCAAAGGAGTAATTCACACCCAGTGAAAATATTCGTATTTATGATGTATTTTTGAAGGAGATTTAATGCAGGAGAGTAACCTAGATAACTTCCCCAAATCACATGATGTTTATGGAATGTCTAGATAGAAACACAAAGGGTTATCACAGGCAATTACGTGCAGAACTGGTTTAAGGCAGAAAACTCCTGTGTCTAGAGATCAAAGTCAAATCAGAATACTGATTGCATGCAAAAATTAATTTGTTCCATCTCTTCCCAGGATTCCTCAGATTCTGACACAACCTGACCATCTTTACTCAGAAAAGGCTCCAAGAAGCTGGTGTGTTTGCATACAGTGACTGAGGTGATTGCCACTGGTAGGTGTACAGTAATTATTGCAGATTTGGGAGTAAGCAACAGAGAGCTTCTTACATCCCAGTGACATACACACAGCCTGCTTCCTTCCTACACCAACTGTGTCTGGCTCAAGTCAGTTATATTGGCTCCTCAAGTTTCTACAGCATTTATGACTCATCTATAAAAACATGTTGAAAGAATAAAATCTTTTAAAAGGTAAAATAAGGCAGAAAACCAGGAAATCCATTTTTAAATGAGAATTAGGTATTTCCTATCCAAGTTTGGGTGTTAAAATTCCAGCAACAGCTATCCTTCAAATCCAAATCCACACTGCTGTGCTGCCTTTTCTGCAGACTACCCTCGATATTCAAGAAGGAATGCCAGCCTTCCAATTTTCTGGCTTTCTCTGCTTTGTAAGAACTCCAGCATTATTTAAAGCGAGCTTTTGGCTTGCCAACAGATCTCTGCCACAAATCCTCCGCTCGCACTCCCGCTCTTAGTGGGGCTATTTTCTTCAGCTGCTCACGGCAGTCGGTAGGAAGCGGGAGCACGGAGCTGGGCTGCAGTTCAATTTCTGCCTGCCGAATCCACGCTCAAGAGCTGGTTCTGCAACTGCAGCATGCCCGGAGTTTGTGCAATGAAATGCACGGGCAAATCTACATAGCATTATCAGGCAGCAACAATGGCCCTTTGTCCAGCTGTGGCTGTCCCCCCCTCCACAGCCAGGCCTTATCTGCTCAGGAAATGCCTGTTTTAACTGACAGGTAGGAGATTAAATCTACAGCTGCCGAAACACAATCTCCACTCTGTTAGATAGGCTTTCATTGAAAGGCACTACAAACACATAATTTGTTTATGTTGTACCAGCAATCTTTGACAAAGCAGACTGTCTAGCTGAGACAAATGTGGTTAAACCCATTTATTGTATTATTTCTGCTACACAGAACAAGCTCTTAAAACGTAGAAACTAGACAAGGCACAAAGCTCTAGCTGTCTAAAGAAATCAAGAATAGATGACTTCTTGTTACACTAGCCCCTTTACACAGCGTAGCATGTTCTCTCCTGGAAAACATCCACTGTGATTTCTTTCTGTTCTTTCTCTTTTTTTTCCCTCCCTTCCCTCCCCCCACCCCCCCTCCTTTTTTTTTTTTAAGTGAGTGGTTCAATGATG
>JAOWBP010002559.1:10814543-10857622 GCA_028571105.1 Tragopan temminckii
CTGGGCAGCCTGGTCTAGTATTGAATGTGGAGGTTGGTGGCCCTGCATGTGGCAGGGAGGTTGGAGATTCATGATCCTTGAGGTCCCTTCCAGTCCTGGCCATTCTGTGATTCTGTGATTCTGTCTTTATTGGCTATGAATTAAGCTACTTTTTTCATTTGGATTAAATAATAACAGATTTACTTACTATACTAAAAGACACTTCCAAATATTCTTATATTAATTTTGGACCATTTACCTTTAGAGAAAAAGAGGAGACTGAACTTGTCTGGAGGAAAAGAATCTCCATCAGACTTCAGATGTAACAAATTCCAGTACCAGAAATACCTAAGTGCACTGGAAGTTGCTATTTTATTACTGACTGGTTATTTGACATACATGCCTACTTTAATACTGTATTTCAGTGTATTCTCAACATTCTTTAGAGCAATACTGATAAGCATTTGAGATTTTTGTACTTTATAATTTTAGCAAGAGAAACAGCGTCAGATGTGTTTGAATAGTCTACTGAATCTGTAACTTCTTGATCGCTGTGCTATTCCATGCCAACATTCAAAAGGAGATAAAAATATGCTTTGCATAAACCAGTCTTTCATAAATTCTTGATTATTGTCTAAACCAATACACATATCATGTACAGCTTATTTAACAGGATGTCCCTTAAACACTGGATTTTTGTTATTCATTGACCAAACTCTAGGTTTGATAAACATCGCTGAATAGTTACTGGTAAACCAATGTACTCCAAGTTTAGGCAGGTTAGGCACCAGTAGAGAGAGTCAAATCATGAACACTCAGTGTAAGAGAATATTCAAATAGCATTACGTACTACCTTCATTGCTGGTACTGCTAGCCTGACTCTTAAAGTCTCTGCACAGCTTGAGAAATTCAAACATCTGTTGTATGAGTATGGTACACCTGGCTACCAGTGAGCAAAAACATCACAGTAATTCATTTGACACAGTCATTATACTCCTGTTTGCAAATGATGATTTGCAGATGATTTACAAACAGCTAGGGATTTTTCACTAAATTTTCACTTTTTAAATGGTCTGACAAATGTTCTGTGAAAACAATTTTCAGCCAATGCATTTGCTTGCAAGTGATTTGCTGCAAACATCTTTCAATACTTTATCCATAAAATTGAACACCTACTTCACGTGGGAACATTTTGGTTTCAAGATTGCATGTTGTCAGGCATATAAATTATTACTTTTAAAAACCTACAGGTACCTCCTCCACAAATTTTTAGACACAGAAATTCTTTGCATCAGTGACTGTTTCCACAAAGCAAAGGAAAAAGAAAGTCACCCGTGGTCACAGAAAATTTCTATGTATTTGTTGCCAAGCCATACACACTTAATTCTCTCCAATCTGTCTTTCTAACAACTGCTAGTACTAACATTTTCCTGATATAATAAATACAATAAATTACAATAAATACATTTGTTAAACAAACAAAGAAAATCCCTATGTGCTCATCAAAGAATATCACAATGATAATGCCAAAAGGCGTTTGGAGAGTTAATTTTTAAAATGCTTCCAATAAGAGTTGTAGAATATACTGAAGAAATGACTGAGTACAAGCTGCTCTTGTGTTACAGATGACACTGAGGATCAGAAACCTAGTTCCTGTACTCCACCATAAAAATTTCTTTTATTATAACAAATAGTCTATTTACAAGCAGCAAGAAGAGGGGAAAAAAAAACTTGTTTAGGACAGAGCTATGATGTATCTTGATACAGTGGTTATTAAGGTTAAGCCCTAAAGGATAGACTGAGTTAAGAAACTCAGACATTCTTTCAAACATTTAACAAGTGAGCAAAACTATTTTGCATATCCACATTTCAGTGGGATAGTACATTTTTTCTATTTCAAAATATGAAGGGAGCAGGTCATAAAGTATAAAGGGAGTACAATGAAGTAGAATTTACAGAACTGCCTTTTAATTGAGATTGCATTAAATGAGTGAATCAAAGTGGAAAAGAACTTGATTGGTATAACAGGAAAGTTAAAGGCTTAATGAATTTGTCATTCACCAATACAACTCTTCTGAACATGTTAAACAAAATTCAAATGTATGGAAGTATGCATGCCTTCTGCAGGATAAGAACTATGAGCTTTAAATTTCCTGTTATCTCACCGTGGAATTGTAAACATCTGTTAACAGTACCACCTAAATGGGAATTACCTATGACTGCAAACCACTAGTGAAAATTTGCTAGCACTTAAACATGAGCACATACACAGTTCCAGGAACTAGGCACCTAACTCTCCTAACTGAGAGCTACAGTTACAATTCAGCTCAGCTGCATTTCCTTACAGTGTCCACTAATGAATGCTTTCTGCCTGGTTGAGATTTCCAGAACTCAACAATAGCCTTCTCATCTTCCAGTAGGAAGGGTCTTTGGACCCTTTAGATCTTTGAGGAATGGTGATGCACGGCTACATACTCTGGCTTCAAACCACCCCTGTATCCACTATCTCCTGTTTGTCAAGTAAATCCTCAGGTGGCCAATTACCACAGGTCTCCTGCCTCTCTGCCCTGCCAGTATTGCTAACATGTCCATCCGGTCTGGGACTAAAGATCTGGACCAAAATAGTTAGGTTAATATAAGAAAGGAGGTAACGTAAAAAACTGTCAGATCAATTGAGCTGCTTGCAAGCTTGTGCCATTAATATTCACAGGATTTTCCTAGAGAACATTCCACTTTTCACTTCTACAAAACTAGCTAAACATTTAAATTGGCAAATTAACATTGTTTTCTGACCCCTTCCCAACTATTTTTCTGACAGCTCCTTAAATGTCTGAAAAAAATCAAGTGCATTAACGAAAATGCAATGTGCTACACCCCTTGAAACTTACACCCCCATAAGGAATGAAATAACAGTAAATCTCACAAAAGTACCCATTGTGTACTTTGAGTTCAAGCTACAGGAATATAATATTACAGCTCTATTCAAAACCGTAGTCTAGCAACATTCAGACTACGTGTGTGTACAGTAGTTATAAACGCTATAAAGGCTTTATTCTAAACATCTTACACTGGCAAAACAAAAAAAAAGTTACTGCTTACATCATTTTGCAGACAAATGTATATATCATATACTTGTATTTAGAGTGACTAAGACTAAAAATGACTGAGAGCTGAACTATTTTTGTAAGGCAAGGCAACAAAAGACAGACTCAAAATGTCTGAATTTATGGCTTATATATGATCCACTTGTTTGTTTACATTTATTTATGCATTACAAAAATTAGTACTGAAGATAAATTGCAAATCACTTGACGTCTGTTTAGGGATTACCTTCTACTGAAGTCATCATTCGCAGCATCCCATTAATAATTATTTGGAAGACATAGCTGTCTTCAGATAGAATATCCACTAGATTAAAAGCAGCAATTTTTTAATAATAGTCTGCATTGACTAGGAATTATTCCATTTATTGTCTGTCTTACTTGGAACAAAATTCATTTGCATAGGGATGCAATACAACACCTATGCACATGTTCAGTTCCACTCTGTTACTTAAAATATTTGACAGTCCCTGGATTTTTTTGTTCTGGTCTATCTCCAAAGTATGAATTTCCTGCCTAATTTGTTCCAAGAGATCTTCACCCTCGCCCAATTCTCTGGAAGTTTTTCTTCAAAAAATCCAAACAGAACCTGACTAATCATTTGTTTATTTCTCTATTTTACTTTAAAATCTTACCTTTGTATATTGAGAATCACTAAACAGTTTTTCTGTATCTCACAAATATTTATCAAAGAATGTAGCTCACCGAAGTCAGCAGCACGAGCTTTTTTCGTCTTTAAAAGTTTAAGCAACATAAAACTCTTTCCATGTTTGTGTGTACGGGGGGTGTTTTAATTGTGCACATAGGATTATTCTACGTCAGCAAATGATTAACTTGGGGATGGAAATTAGCCCTTCCTCAATTGCTACTGCAATATATGAATTCCAAACACAAATATGAAAGAATATAATTTCTGTTGCTAGTTATAGACTCTTCTAGCTATCCGTTTGATAGTCTATCTTTGCCTCTATCATATTTATCTTTTTATTCTGTGATGATAAGTTTTTGCCAGTTTAACATACCCATTCCAAACTTAATCAGTGTGTGTATATATATATATATATATATATAAAAGAGAAAATAAAAACTAGGAGGACTCCAAGCAATATAAAACACTTAGCACAATTCAGCATTAGTCTTTTTTTTTTTTTTTTTTTGTCATTTTTTTTCTCTATTGTATGTTGCAATATTTATTATAGAGTATAGTAAATACTAAAAATTTACATTTGTCTCCTGCTTCATTCTATTAAAGAATATGCATCTCAATTCCCATGTGCACAATTCCAAGGGAAGGTTTATGCTCCACCAAAACAGTGGAAAAATGAGGGTGGTTAGGAAAATTGTTCCAAGTGATGTTTAATGTTACATTTATAGGAAAATACAAAGAAGAGTAAGTTTAAGAAGTTGATGGGCTCAGTTACTGTGTTTCACTTAATTATAATCTACTTCAGATGAAATGTTACTTTTTATTATTCAGTAGGCTATTTTTCTGAAATAAATTATGCCATATATGTTTTATGTTTCCACTCAAGAAGCTGCTTGGTCTCTTCCAATATTTTTTTTTTCATTAGGGTAAAAACAAATTTGAGGCATCAGTCATTAGTCACAAAAAAAAACATGAAAAGCATGGAATAATTTTTAGAAATCAGCTTGTGTTTCCTAAGTATCAGAATTTATACCCATATTGAACTGCAACTTTGTTCTCATTTCATCTTTAGCAAATGCAAACACCTTTTAAAAGTGCTTCTATAACAAAACTTACTGTTTCCAGCATAGTCCTTTGCATCACTTTGTAAGTGCAAAAATGTAATTTACTGTTACTTTAAATTTCCTTTGACATGAGTTGAGCAGTGTAAATTGGATTTAGCATAAGTATGAACAAGAATTAATACTTTCAAGAAAATGATGACATTCCCATGGTCTTTCTGATCACATTGTTTGATAGATGAGAAAGATGGTAAATTTTGGTTGCATTTTGAATAGATTTTTTTTTTTTAAGTCACAGTATCACTCTTTACATAGATACTTTTATAAGTTTCATAAATCTGTCATCCACATTCACCTACATATTTAGCCATCACTTCTGATGCATGAAACCCTGCTACTCAATTCTGTTTTGAATTTGTAAACAACTGGCAAATTGTCCAGACTGCTGTTTTTGTATTTCTTCTATAGATACGATTTCATCTGTCAAACTGCTTTGGACAACAGCTAAAGTTTTGTTCCTTTGTCTGAATATAATTTGTGATGTGCTGTATGTATTCAGATTTCTGTTTAGGGTTCTAAGAACAATTTTGATGGAAGCCTATTAGTAAACAATTTCCCTTAGAGTGAAGAATAAAAAACAATGTTAAAATTGTAGACTGGAAGGTTATTTCAACATATCAAAACCGCTTCTATTTACTGATTGAAGAAAGAGCTCACATTGTTGCAGGCTGTACCACAGAATAATTGACTGCAACAGGAGTTCTGCATCCCAAGCCAAAAATGAGGGCACATAATCGACGTCAAGGTCAATTATCTGGTACTAAAGTAGCCAACAAAAGGAGACTATTGTGATTAGAGAAATAAGCAGAACATTGTGAATTTGGAAGGGCTGGCAGTGGAGAAAGCATTTAGACTCTCTGTAAACCACCAGAAACATTGTTGGAGCATTGAGCATCACAGATCAATTCATTAAAAAAAGCACAGGAGAGGGAAATCAGCTATGCTGCAGTTGTTTCACTGCACTAATGCTATCTTTCGTCTGTCAGTCTTTCATAGTTCTGCCTTCTGTCCTAAAGAACAGAGATAACACTGTAAAAAACCACAGTGTTCTTAAAATTGTGCCAGGATCTTTCTGTACCATATATTCCGAATTGTAAATCTATCCAATCTGTCCATGCAGTACTTGAAAGACTCATCCCAAACCACGTATTTTTTAAAAAAGATTATTTATCACAGTCCCATATGTAAGAAAAATCCTCATACCCTCATGTAATGATAGCATTCCTTTATGTCTGTTCCTAATCTAACATCAATTATTCCTGCACCTTTTATTGTTTTCCACTTTTCCCAACTCCTTATTCTACACTGGAATAATTTTTTGTGTTTTCCTTTTTGTTCTTGTCTTAATTTAGGGAATTGTCCTGGAGTTGTTATTATCTCTGAGTGGATTAGCATATTAGCAACTCACAAAATGCATGAGTCAAACCTTTCAGGATAACAGGAGACAATTCCTCTTGAAGAATTCTACTGTCAGTTTTATAATCAGAATTTAATGGCAAGCTAAAGTTCCATTTTCAGAGATATATGTTTTTAATATGATTTTATAGATTCAGATCCTCACTTTCTAACTGTCATTAATAAGCGGCTTAAACAGATAAGTAAATTTGTTGTCAAAGAGAATGCTCATTGCGATGCACTGTAAACAATTACAAGAGTACTCACCCTACAGTAAAAAACTGCCTCATCTCCTGTCTTCGAGACCTCATCAGTTGTTTGTATTCACCAATACGCAATTTCTTTCCATCAACAATGCAGGTACGTTTTGGTCGGGGTTTGTATTTGTAATTAGGATACTTTTCTAGGTGGATTTTACTTAGCCGTGCCTGCTCTTCATAATAAGGTTGTTTTTCTTGATTTGACATAGACTTCCAGCGAGATCCTATTAACAAAACCATCAAGTGAGTGCCCAGGTAAAGCAAGTGTAGTTTTACACATATGCATTTCAATGCATCTTCTTGCTATAACATTTTAAATAAGTTAATTAAATAAGCTGATTTGAATTTACATTAGCCAGCACTTGTATTTTAAGAAAGATCTTAAAACAGCCTTGACTTTCAGATAGTGCTGCAAACCTAACATATAGAAATCTTTATTAAAGAGATGCACTTAAAATCAATAGTTACTTCTCAAAATCTCATCCTCATGCTACAGAACAGATTTTTTTATGTGAGCATTTATCTATGAATAAATATATACCTTTGTATTAGCACGCACAGTATGATGGCTCGGTGAGACCTACAAGCATAATTTTAAGGCTTAATACACTGCCTGCGGATACCTGGTTTGATAGTTTGATAGAGATGTGGGCTATACCCTCCTACTAACAGATATCAGTACCTTTGTATTCAGCAGGATAAAATATGAAAACCTTACAGATTCAAGAATATCATGAAGAAATTCCCCCTTTTCTGTATTAAATTTACTAACCTTTTGATATAATCTTCCAACCACATGTCATAAGTGGAAAGGACTACTTTGGGAAAGTTACACTTCATTTTTTTAACAAACATGATTTTTTTAAAAATTTTTTTTTAAAGAAAAAAAGGAAGGCATATTTGTAATTTTCTATCCCACTTCAGGTACAGTAAACATTGAAAGCTGCACCAATAAAATGTACAAAATATAATACAGTGTTCACAGGAAGAGGAAAAAGAATTCAGATCTCTCATATTGTTTATAAGAAGCTATCTAAACATTTGAATGGAGAAGGTGTTTTGTTTTTTTTTATGGGATAAAAAGGCAGAAAGTAGCTTTTTTGGTGTCTTTTAGATGGATAAAATGATTACAGCTGTGTTAAACGTGGGTGGAAGCTATTCTTTTACCAAGATTTTTCATACATCAACAAATGGAAAAGTTGTATAAATATTATCCATAGCCAGCCATACTCTGTGTCAGTTCTAATATTTCACGTTTTTTTTCTTATTGTCCTGGAAAAGTTGCACAAATATTATATGGACATAGACTTATTTGTGGAAGAAAAAAATAATGACAGGTTAATTCCATGGTTAACAAACACTCAATTGCTGGCACTTCTGAAATATTTATGCCAAAAGTTTACATTTTAATGAATACAGTTACTATACTCGTAATAGTTTTTTCACAGAATGCACACAAATAATATAGATTCCCTACAGCTGCCAACACTGAAACAGTGCAGGTTTTATACAAAACTGAAAGGCTATTCATATAACTTACTAATATGGTAGACAAAAATATGAGAACTACGAAGTAAGATTTTGAAAGTTTCAGGACAAAGTAACATTTATTTCTATATATGCTTGCCTCTAACAAACTTGGGTAAGAATGTATTTGAACTCAAAGTTAACAATAAAATGATTACAGATGAAATTTGATTTTTACTTTTATTTATTACGAGTTACATTTAGGATCTGTCTTCAACTTCAAAGACTCAAAGTAAATACAGGTTTTCATGTTTCACCACTCATTCTCACGTATGTTTCTAATTCTCTAGAGAGGTCTCAAAAAGTAAACCAAGATTTCTCAAAAATGAGACAATTTATTTGCACAGTGCCAAAATAATCCATGGTGTATTCCCCAATTGTCCCTATACAAATTAAATACAAATTAATTATACAAATTAAATATTAACAACAGCATATTTTGATTAAGCAATATTTTAGTTGTATGATACGAGTGCTTCCTTAGCTTTTTGAACATGCTAATATTTTGAGTTTGAGAAGGGATATATCTACATGTCCTTTAAACTGTACCAGGTTTCTTGCTATTGCACTGCCTGACATTAACCTTCCATCATGATTTTGTTCTTTACTTTTTTTTTTTTTTCTCCCCAGTAGTTACTCCAGAAAGTACCATTTTACAGTCAGGTGATCTGTAGTTCAAGTGATTTCTAATGGAATCTTGCAATTAGACCTTTTATCGGGATAGACTCTTGCAACATATTTCACAAAACATTCTTCACAAATGTTGCCAAATTAAAAGCAAATTACCAGTCTGCTGTTAAAAATAAATAGAATTTAGGGACAGTGCTAAAAGGGAAAAGGAAATAAATGAAAACAAGGCATGAGTTTTGATTTGTGTCACTTTCAGTAATTTCAATTTTAGTGAACATCTATCTCCCTGACAAAGTATGTCCTAAAATCAGAGAAACTGCATATCCAAGAAGGTAGTTACTAGCCTGCTTCACTAATACAAATAACCTCATCATTTCGCATCACCAGAAAAAGCTTATGTCTGCCAATTGTCACTGTTGTAGCACAGCACTCTGAGTTTTCCTTAGATTTGATTCACACACAGTCCGAAGTTGTTCATTGCCTTGCACTTACCTAGGATTTTGCTAATGTTGGAGTTGTGCATGTCAGGGAAAGCTTGGAGAATTTTTCGACGCTCATCCTTTGCCCAAACCATGAAAGCATTCATTGGTCGTTTGATGTGCGGTTCACTACTGGCTCGACCTCGCGAATCCCGGTAGACTCGAGCTTCAGCCACAGTGGCACCTCCTGTTGGCCAACAATAATACTGCTGTAGTTTAGCTGCAGAGCCATTCATTGCTTTACTTCCTGTAATGTCAGGGCAGGAAGAAACAAGATGGATGCAAAACATTATTATGTGGATTATGCAAGTGCTTTCAGTGCTGTGTTTATTTTAGCCCCATTCTTTTTCTCTCTCTGCTGCCAGATCTATGAAAGAGAGAGACAGAGAAAGGGTGTCCAGTGATTTCACTTGTAACCGGTCAGACTCACCCATTAACATCTGAATGAGAAAACAGAGTACACTATTATTTCTGCAGTTATGAGGTTTGAAAAAGTTTCAGTTTGGGATCTTAACATAGCATACGTGTTCTGAATGCTCAAAAAAAACTCACATAAAAGTTACACGTGAGAATCCAAACTGATGCAGACCTGTTCACACAAGTCACTTACGACTGCTGCTTGACAGAGAAGCACATCACACGTTTCATAAAATAAATTATATAGTACGCTGAGATGCAAGTTACTGGTTGTATAGGTCTGATCACATTTGGAGCTGAATGTCTTAAAGTCACACCTGCTTCAGTTGAATTTAAATGTGCCATGGAACATTCAATCACATATAGGTAAGAAAACTCTTAGCTTTCAACAGGTAGACCACACATAGCACAACAAAACTTCAGAAACTGGTGACAAGCACTCCAGCTTCTCCATGTGCAGTGCTTCACTGTACCCCAGTGTTCTGTAGTTACCCACCTACATGCATGCAAACTGCAGTTGGGTTTTTGAATGCAGTCAGTCCTGCTGCTTGGCCACAAGAAGCAAAGCATCGTAAGAAATTCAGAGTTCAAAGGATGGAGTGGGAGCTCTAGAACTAGTTAATACAGAAGAAAGAGCTAACAGGCTGTAGAAGGCCTGATTTCCCCAGAAATGGGGGATGATGATAATAACATATGTTTACAGAGCTAGACTTCACCACAACAGAAAGGTAAAAAGACCTTTCCTACAATAAGAAAGTGACATACACAATCTTAGGCCTCATCAAACTGGTCAATAATTTAATTCCTTGAAAAGCAAGGTACTTAATAACAAATTAGCACAGCAATACGTCTTCTTTTTTTATGTCTTTTTGTGTGCGTGTGTGTGCCTGTCTGTGAACTATTACAGACTCAGACATTTATTTCATTTTTGCAAAAAAGAAAAAAAGATATTTCTTTACACTAAGTAGCTATGTACTAATTTCAGTGACTGACTTAAAAGATTTTAACTGTACAAAAACTAATTTACTACAAAAACACTATATCTCAGATACACTATTTAAAACTTTCTGTATAGGAAATCCATTTACATGAAAAAAGTCCTAAAATACAGGATGCATGACTAATACACTACCTTTTTGCCACCATGTCCACAGTACATTAATTTAATTTAAAATGCACTGACCATACAGGATAAATTCATTTTGCTTTACACAGTGTTGACAGCCATGTTTATTGTGCAGTGAAATGTAGTGTCGTTTCAAGCTGACTGTATCCATCAACGCAGGGCAATATGCTGACTACTGGGCCAGATGAAGACATACATTACTCTGAGAGCAAAACACTCATTCATATATAGCAGTGTCTTCTCCTGAGGATCACCATGGTAATTTATGATGCATCTAGTGCCATTACTTTACAACTGACACCAATTTGGCAATTTGTATACTAACATGCGTGCATATAAAAGAAGTCAAGTTTGTGGCAAATGGAAGATGCAAAACTATTTTAATACTATTCTAAGATAAGTACCATGCTAGATGTGTTCAGTGCTTACAAATGCAGTTTTTTACTGCAGAAAGAAACAGTAGTTTTGTTGAGTGACAGATCTGGATTTGCATGTGGGACCATTTCAGGGGTGTGTACAGTTCATGAGGCTTTGTTCATTTTTGTCAGAAGGCTTGCAACGTGCATGTCAAAGATATCATTTTTTAAGAGAGAGTCTACCTATTGTGAAACTATAATAAGTTACAAACATGTAAGTCAACACTGAAACATTTATTGAGATAAATAACTGCATAATTTGAGAAAGATTATATCACATGCTGGTTATTCCATCTTTTAAAAAAATACTGCAATATTTTAAATGGTATGTGGGCAATTAAGAAGTTGGTAATAAATTTTAAAATATATATATATATATAAAATTAAAACGTCATCTACTATTCAGTTTTTATGCTCATGACAAAGACGACATATTTGAACCTGTAGGATAATTTTCCATCTTTGACTTTTTGAAAGGCAGTTATTTACGGTGGCAAAGGAGTTTGTCTTTAGCTCTTTCTAACAAAGTTTTGGCATAACCTAGTAATGGAGGCACACAGTATTTTTCCTAGTAGATTACAGGCTGATTTTTTAATCTAGATATAACTTAGGTAGGAAGAAAAAAACCACATAGCAGAGTATTTTAAGAGAAAGATTATGTTACAAAATGATTCTTACTTAAAGTAATAAATTACAATAATCCCAAGAAGGCCAAGAAGTTCTGGCTGCATCTGCTTTAAGCAAGTCCATACTTGAAGGAGTTGAAAAAGCAGCCAAGAAGTTGATGTTCTCTGTACTTGATCTCTAGGGGAATATTTGCAAGTTGACCCATAGGCTGTCACAAAAGCATCTGCAAAATGAATTTCTGGAAATAACTGAAATAGTATAATCTCTGTGTTCTTCTAAGTATCTCAAAGCTCCAGAATTATATTCAGCTTGTAAAGCTGAATTATAAGAAAATACTTTTGTTAGCATGCGATTCCATGTGGGGAGCCAGAAATTCTCAGTATCTTCTAAGGTTAGAAATGAGGCACTAATGATATAAAAAGCACATATGCTGAGTGAGCTCTTTCAAGTTGAAACACATAAGAACAAGCTTTCAAACTGCACAGTTGTTCTTAGGTACTTCATTCTGTCATTCAGCTATTTAAACAGCATCATGTCCTGTATAAACAATTTAAACAGGCGTTACAAAGTATGGGTTTTTTTTCTTACTGTGGTAGTGCTAATACTGACAGAGACAGAGATGCCTGAAATTTTTGAAAAAATTATATACATGACTGTAAAGTCATATGTGTTTCACACCTGTTCTTTTTGAAAATGTTTCCTGAGACAGTTAATAAATAATAATCCCAAAACACTAGATAAAATAAAGAACATAGTACTAATGAAGGGTGAGAAGAGAGGACAACACTGGCAATTGTCTTTCTATGACAACTAATGTTCTACCTGATAGTTCTGCAGTCCATACTGCAATTGTGGAAGAAGAGTTTAGATTTCAGAATCAAGATTTTGGTCAGGATTCAAAATTATTGCAAAAGCAGTACAGTTTGGCTGCCCTAATGGCTTAGTTGGCAAAGGAATCTACACTTCGGCCTAAAGACTCGATCTATCCTCAAAGTGACACTTTTAGCTTCCAAGGGCGTGGACTGCCTTGCTTTCTAGCTCCCTTCCATTTACTCAACTTGTCATGACTTAGATGATTTAAAGCTAAAATCAGATTAGACGAGAATGATCATTTTTTGTGGGTATATGGCAATCAACTCCACTGTGGGAGCTGGATTCCAGACTAGCATCTGGGGACAGCACTGGGCCAAAGAACAGCATAGAATGAATCTAAAAATGTTACAGCTTCATTAAAGTAATTTCTAACAATATTTTTCTCTCAAAAGAGATTGACTGTTCTCTAATGCATAGGCAAGAACTCATGGCTTTTGAAACGGAAAAGAATCTACCCATCCACAAGGAAAAGGTAAACATTTTCCATGAATGACATGCTAAGAAATACATAGTAACAATTGATACATTATTTATTTATTAATTCCTGCTTTTATCTTAGTTTCTCCCCTTGTAAAATAACAAGAATTTTAGGAAAGGCACCATTTCCCTGAAATGTTGGCCACATAAGAGTTTATCCTTGTGTACTTAATGGGATGGGATTTTACTCTCCATTTTATATGTCACTTACCAAAACAAAACCTCAGATCCAGCCTTTACTTCTTACCAGAACGCAAATAACGATTACAGTGACAGAGAGAAACAAAAAAGGTTGAGAAAAAGATGAAGAAAGATTGAGAAAAGAAGAGACAGCAAAGAGACGGAGAGTTTCACCAGTCCCTCTGTTATTCTTTAATTACTCTTCACACTCTGGCCACTGACTCACATTTGAAATGACACATTTCCTTTGAATCCTCTCATATAATGAATATTTGGCTACTCTAGAGAATATACTGCATACCATCTTCCATAAATACATATATACAGATAGGATATACAAAAATAAAGACAGTCTTCCTAGGTTCCTAATGTGAAAGTGATTGGTTAGCAGTAGAGCTCATATCATCAGTTATTCAGTAAGCTGAGATGATATTTTTGTCTACTTTGGAAAGAACTGATCATAATCAGTTGGGCAGAGAATGGCTTGAGAGCAGCCCTGAGGAGAAGGATTTGGGAGCGTCGAATGATGAAAGATTCAATAGTAATGTGTGCTTGCAGCCCAGAAGGCCAATCGTATCCTGGGTTGCATCAAGAGAATTGTGACCAGCAGGTCGAGGGAGGTGGTTCTGCCCCTCTACTCTGCTCTTGTGAGACCCTCCCTGGAGTACTGCATTCAGTTCTGGGGCCCCCAGCACAAGAAAGACATGGATTTGTTGGAGTGGGTCCAGAGAAGGGCCACGAAGATGATCAGAGGGCTGGAGCACCTCCCCTGCAAGGACAGGCTGAGAGAGCTGAGGCTCTTCAACCTGGAGAAGAGAAGGCTCTGAGGAGACCTTACAGAGGCCTACCAATAACTGAAGGGGGCCTACAGGAAAGAGGGACTTTTTATAAGGCAGAAAGCAACAGGATGAGGGGACATGGTTTTAAACTGCAAGAGGGTAGATTTAGACTAGATATCAGAAAGAAATTCTTTACTGTGAGGGTGATGAGACACTGGAACAAGTTGCCCAGTGAGGTAGTGGATGCCCCCTCCCTGGAACAATTCGAGGCCAGGCTGGATGGGGCTTTGAGCAACCTGCTCTAGAGAGAGGTGTCCCTGTCTATAGGGACATTTCCAACCCAAACCCTTTCCAACCCTTGGGTTTTCCAACCCAAACCCTTTCCAACCCAAACCATTCTATGATTCTGTCTTCACAGTATCTCGTCCTGTCTGTGGTAATAAAACTAGCACTGCTAGTAGCTCGCATGTCAGAAACTAAAACCTAATGAACATGCAATTAAGAGTCTCTCTTTTACTACTAGAGATGAGTTACTCATAAACATGGAAATGCAGTAAGAGCAGGAAGCATGAAAACCTGGCTCGGCAGATCCCCTTTCCAGCTCTTAGCAAGCAGACAGACACAGCCTTTCTGAGAGCTACAGCAGTATTTCAAATCAAATAGAAAAATGCAAATCTGGGCTGAAAAGAATGACACAAAAGCTTTGGAAAATTTAGAATACAAGATTAATAATATATCTATTTTTTGAGCTGTTAAGCTCAAAGCTTTTTCCAAGTTAGACAAATTACTACTTCACTTTAATCTAAGACTTGTAACAGGGTTAGAGTATCTCTTATATTTGTTTTGTCCCTGGCCTGCTTGTAACTTTTTTTTTTTTTTTACATCCTCACCCATATTCATAAGACTTTCTGATTCTGTAGTAACAGAAAGAGAGGTAAAATAAATGTGTACCTCATGAACTACTGTCGTTATTGGCATGTCTCGTCATCACTGTGCAGAACTAACACCCATGTGGAAACATGACCAACTGCCCAACAGGGATGCCTGTAGTCATACAGACACAAATATTCTGCAGGGAAGTGTCTGTTCATCAAGCTGCTTTCATTCCAAATGCTAAACAAATATTGTTCAGCTGAGATTCGAGGGCCCAAAATGTCTTATAAGCTGCATGTCAATGAATAAGGAGGGGATGAAAACTGAGAAATACCTGAGTGATTCATGAAATAGTGCAATATTTAAATGCGCTCTAAAGTATTTCACCTGTAAAGTTTCTGAAATATGCTAAGTGAATACAAAGAGTTAAGAATATAATGTAGCAGAGGTTAGCTACGTTCATGTAACACTCAGTTATGATAAGGCTTCTATTTTTCCTGTTAAGAGACTCCATTCTCTTTAAAACATCAACAAGAAGAACTAAGAGGGAATTCCCTAAGGTCAGCTCTGAGGAAACATAAACCTCTAATTCAATAACTCTGCTACTGCACTGAAAAAGGCCTTATTATTGCAACATCCATATGGAGTCAATTGGACATTAATGACTAATCAATCCCTCCCCTTTCTATTCTACTTATAGTGTCACAAACCATGTTTAGATTAGCCCATTTCCTGCTTAGGATCGCTCAAGATGTCTTTTGTTCTTTCAGGGCTGGCCTGATGGAGGCAGCTTAAACAAACACACGACCCAAGTGGTGCAGGAGTTATAAACTGCCATATGTGAATGAACAAAGGGGCCATACTAAAGCCTTTTGTGGTATTTGTTAATGTTTTTCATCTGAGTTTAAAAAGACCTAATGACTTTGCGGTGAGCTGATGCATGTGGCTCGTGGCTTTGCAAAATGAAGGAAATTCTACCCAGTTATATATCAGCATATATTTTCCAAAGTGCCTTGTTTTCAGTTTTGGTGACAGTGAGTTTACTTTTTTAGTACATTTGTTCTACATATGCAAGCAAAATTCTTAATCTCAGTTAAAACACAGCAACAGTTTTCACAGCCACCCTCACAACCTGCATGTACGTCTTCCCCCATTTGAAACTCAGGAGCTAAAATTAATAGTGAAATACATTCTGGGTATAAAATCAAATCAACTGTTCTAGGCATACCAGTAGCAGCTCACTCACCAGTGTTCAAAGCTGAACGGTTACTTGGGTCATATTAAGGGCTGAAACAATATTTCTAAACAAGCTATTATCACATTCATGCTGTGCAGCCAGCCATGCCCAAATCTATATCATTTAAATGAATCAAGGCCACTAAATGCAACTATTTTCTTGGTGGCTTACACAAACAGTTTAGATTTCTTGACCACAATTGATGGTAAAATTAACCCTTATAGAAATCAAGGAGAGTACAGCTGAAACAATGAAATACTCTTAAATTTAATAGAATATTAACACAATTAGTGTGTAAGGATTGACCTAAAAGCTCTCAATGGCCAACATAGCTCCACTTGTGCTGTAACACAAGAGTATGAGAAGTTATTCTCTGGAGATCCATGAAACTGGGATGAAGCAGCAACCTCCACTACAGATTTAGGGAGGAATTTAAGTGTCATAACATTTTTCAATCATGTGCCACTTGCAGACTTCAAGATCCTTCACAGATAATTAATTAAAGGCTAACAATAGATATTATTGACAGAAAAAAAATGTGAAACACATGTAAGTTCACGGTTACTCAGCCTAAATAATGACATCAGAAGCACAGGATTGCCAGCCATCAAATCTAAATACAGTTTACATCCCCACAGACACCATTCTTGTGTCTCTTCGATATTTCATTCTGTACTCCAGTGAGGAAAGTAAAGTTCCACAGAAAGATAAAAAGCGACAAAACTCTCATGAGAACTATTGCTAATAATTATCATTATTGTCTGGAAAAAAAAAAAAAACTATTGATACTGCAAATTGTGTTTTTTATTGTCAGCGGAACATTTTAGTTTTCTGAAATTACTATGAAAGTCAGAGCACTACAAAGAACAGTCTCTTTAACACAAACATGTTCTCATAAGAGACGCAGTATTGCCAGTGGAGCTGTTACCTACATAATTTCAAATTTCTCGTGGCATGACAGCGTCACCTAGAATATCTAGAAAACATGATACTGATTCTAAAACACAGAAATTAATTTTGTAATCTTCAGACATCCCTAACAGTTTTAAAGAAAATCCTGCCTGAGCAAGGGCAATGGGACAAGATCCGTTCATATTTCAGTCAATGCTTTGTTTTTTTAAGATGGAGAAATGACAGACAGGAATTCACCACAGAGGAAAAGGCAGCCTGACTTCATATTTGATGGATGCATTGTTCAAGGTGTGGCTGAACACTGTTAATGAGCAACATTGCTTGCTGCTTTGTAGCAAAACAATGAATTTCAAAAGCTTAGGTATAATGTGATTTTAAAAATGGATTTATGTTGAACATTGAGAGAGAACTTTAGAAAGCCACCTCCCTCAAATTGTGTGATATTCATGAAATACAGAAAACTTTGCAAAAGGTTTTAACACGTGTTGGAATCACTGCAATTGTGGCCCATATCCTGGGTTAAATCTGTGATTGCATTTGGCACCTTCCAGCATATGCAACATCATTCTTTGTATCAATACAACCAATTCCCTTCCAACCAGTGTTTGCTGTTTTCACTTGTCATATCATGTCAGTAATTAGATTGCAAGGACCTAGGACTTGGGTATGTATATGCCATTTCTTCTTGCCTTTCACATGGAGTGCTGAAATTAATTAATAATTAATAATAAGATTAGTAAATAATATGTCACAAAGGGAGAGAAGCAAAAGCAGCATGATAAAAGTTGCGATTCCATGAGTAGTAACAAATGTTAGAAGACACTCTTAAGGCTAATTTTTCAAATATGCATATGCACCTGCATATTTGGGATTTGCGAGTGAAGCCAAGATGTATTTTTACAAACAAGGCATGTCCAAATATGTTGCCACAATTATCTGATTTGGATTTTAAAAAGATGGGGGATTTGCCATGAAATAGGGACTAACACGAAAAATTACAAATGATCTTTTAGAAAAGCTGCACTTCCTGTGAAATTACAGCTACCCAATCACAAACATAATCATTTAATATTTGCAGAAGCTCTAAAGGTACTGCAATGCCCACCCCACAGACATTTTGGATCACCAATTCTCTAAAATTAAACTATATTGTCCCCTTACTACTTCGTTTTATAGAAACGACTGTTTAGATATTTGGCATGTCTATGTGGAAGAAAAGCAGTTGTTTTTAAACATGTCTATTGCTGAGATACTAAGGTTCTTGGAGGAGAAAATGGCATACAGGTTATATTTAGAAAAATAAACAGTTGTAAAATGAAGAGAACTTGTCTGGAAGCTGCACAGTGCTCTTTCCTTAATGTATTAATATCCCCACCCTGCTTCCTTACTCAAGGAGGTAAGAAAAAGGGACAAGATTCCCCCTCTTCCATAGAGCACAATAGTGGATTTCTCCATCAGCTGAAAAATCACTCGTCCCTGAAAATTTCATACCATTTTAAGCAGCTTCAACCTCCTTTTTCAATATTGGAGCACAACAAAGATATGTACAGAGATATAAGAATCAGGACCATGAGTTTTTTGATACCTGTGGTGGCTGTACATGGACTTTCAGAGCGTGAAACAATGTTTTAAACCACTAAACTACTATATTTAATTTTTCACTCATTCCACTTAAAAGAAGCTAAGCAAACTGACTGAGGCTTTCAGCATTTGTGACAATAATTTTCTCATGGGCAAAGATTTTCTGTACAAAACTGCAGCCCACAGTTTTACAGCTTTGTTCTAAATTCCTGGAAAAAAAAAATAGTACTGTATAATGGAAACTGTGACAAGCTTTAACTGTATCTGTGGTAATGGGCACCCCTGAATAAAACTGGGTATTGGAACAGTGGTTGTACAACATTAGAAATGATAATTAGAATTTTTAAAATTAAAATTCTATTCTAAAAGAATCAATTACTGTAACACAGAAACAGCAAATGAAAAAGCCTAATCTTTAGCAGTCGGAAAAAATACCTCAGACAGTTGAAAATCAAAAGGTAGCACTCGCAGAGAACATCCAAATTTATTATGCTGAAAGTGAGAAGCATACTACATGTTTAATATTAGCGTCTTGAGAGGAGTAGGTTTCAATGCAATAGGAAAAATCAGTCCACACACCCTCAGCTCAGATTTTTCAGTACTCAGAGTGGGAGTTCCCTCTGTAAAATGTTATGGGCTTGCTGGCAACAAGCTTCATAAAGTGGTTATCATCAGAAAAGTGATGGGATGGTTCTTAACAACAGAAGGTCTTATTCCTATCCCATTTGCAGGCATTGAGTTACTCCAGGGCTGAGGCACTGAACCTCATCCAATACAACTGAAATTCTGTGCCTAAGTTCTTTATCACAGATTCCTGATCTGTTTTGAGTTATTCTGAAAAATATGAGTGTATCACTGAAATTTCAGGCGCAATCAAATAGATTCATATGTGTTAAAAGTGGCAACCACAATGAATGAAAGCCACATTTAGAATCTGGTCTAATTAATCAAGATATTAATATTTTATTGTAATTTAAATAATACAGATATACTTAAGAGAAATTTTTTAAAAAGGCCTATAACAAGAATTCAGAGGAGTAAAAATTCTAGCGCTTAAGCTTACTTCACTCTCTCTGGAAACACTTCTTTGTTTTCAGACAGCTTTCACTGTTTTCTGATTTTCATCTTTCCCTTCTCAACTGCCATGGCAACTATTACAAATATTTATGTGCGACAAATACTGGCGTGGAGAGGCATTCTTTCCTCCAGTATTTATGAAGCGCTGTCACAAAAGTAGGCGATGCTTTGTCATGCATGTACTACCTTCTGTTTACACCTCTGCATAGGAGGGTGTTAAACAAGTTACCTCACGGGTTTGGACTGTGTTGGCAGCCTGCCAGGATTGATCTGCCTGCAAAAATACGGTTCCCTTTCACCTACCTCTTCAGCCGATCAAAGCCAACCTCCTTTGGAGTTAAGAAGGAACTGTCTCGTCCCTTTTTATAAGCAGTTTTTTGCTGTCGGGCATACGTGAGCATGTTGGAGATTTAAGTATATGATAGAGGTACTCCTTTAAGAAGCAATGATGCACTTTTTTTCTGAAAAGATTTGCAAAATGCTCTACCGCTGGGACAGCAGAAATTAAGTTTTGACAGATGGACATTTTTGGAGCTGGACAAGGTGGCAGCTTCTCCTTACCCTTAGGTTATCAGCCTTGCACTACTTCTGTTAACCCTTTTTTGTGTTTGTATGTGTTTCTCCTCAGAAGGCTAAGAAACTACCTTCCACATTGAAAAGACTGCCTGTGTTCCCCCAGTTAACTAATTCCTCTCCTCCATCAGTGATTCCATGTTCAGTGCTGCTCTGCTGCCATTGCAACCCCTCATCTGCTCACTACCTTCTGAAAATGGGTTGAATCTGTGAAGATTCCTAACACCATTTCTTTCCTTCTCTTTCATTCAATTTCCCTTGCTTTTGGGCTAGCCTTATCTCTCCTTGTGGTACACAATGTCTTGCAATGTGGCTAGCTAAAGTCAAGTCTGTATGGCAGTAACGGCAACACTGAGCAAATCCTCGACTTTGTATGCTGCAAATGCACTGTCTGAAATGAGATAGAACTGGAATCTCACTCTTTTTACTAAATGGAAATAAAAGTAAAGTTGAGCTCATGCTCCTGTATGACAATCTTGGGTTCAGCTCCAAAATCAGGTTCAGACCAAAACCTGCGTATATCTGAATAGGAATTAAGAAGATTAAGCTAGGGCTTACTAGCAATTAGTCTGTTACCAGTCGGTATGCACTGTGCAATCTCCATTTGGCTTGCCTTCAACCTTTTTGATGAGTGGTCAAAAATACCATGATCAAACATGTAAGGATTAAAGCTACATTTCAAACAGTGACTTGGTATATACAAAAACACAATCTTTAAATCAGGGAACCTACACATAAAAGTAGGAGACAGCAGGCGGTGAAAGATTGGACATATGCACTATCGAGGACACAGGCACTAAAGAATTCCATTTGACTAGAAGATGGGCTGGTACCAAGCCCAAGCTGAGGGCTCCAAGATACATCTTAATGACTGACTTAACATCTAGCATCTATGTTCATAGCAAAGGAGATCTTTAGAAGATTTTGAAAAGTAATAGTCTAATACAAGAATAAAGTAAATACATAGATAAAGTGTACAGGCATATCCCACAGTTTTATTATAAAATCCTTTTTTTCTCAACTAGAAGAGATGGACCTGCTCCTCCTAACTGTGGATCACTGCTTAACACAGTGGCAGATTAGTATCCAAGGAAGAAGCAGCAAGTGGTAAGCAAAGCTTACAGACTCAGAAAGACTACCATGTAAGAAATAAAACAAATGAAAATATCAAAACAGGACTCAGAAGAAAAGGGCTTTGTGTACTTTGTCCCATCTTATGAGGCCAAATATTTAACTAGTAAGCCCCTGATTCTAATGTATAAACACAAATGAACACTGAACTTGGAACAAAATGTTAATGCTAATATGGCATTTTCATCTGTTTCCAGTTGCTTTATGAAAGTGAATTTGGCTTCAAAACGCATCTATTTTTTCATATTGGAAAACAGGACATAGAGAAGTTATTTCTCTTTTACAAAATCACATAGTGAGGCAATGGCAAAACAATAACATTCAGATGTTGTTGCCCTGAGCCCAGGATCCAATCAAGAAAACCGTATTTAAACAGACCCAATTCTTTGGCAGGAATGACAATCAGATCTTGATGGAATTTGAATCTCTATAACTGCTGAAGGAAACTACACTGCAACCTAAGTTAAGGTAAAATCAGTAACTGTCAACAGAAACATTAAGTCTCTTCTGCAGATTACTATCTACTACTAAGCAAAATCTTAGCATATTTCCTACAAGTTTTCCATAGCATTTCACCACAAGCACAAAAAGTAGAAGGATTGCTAAACATAGAATACGTTACACATGCATGAGATGCATGTGGTTCAATAGAAGCAGCACCATCACCAACAGTGAAATGAATTTTGTTTTTAAACATGAAGCAACAAAATGTATTCAGAACATCCAAAGTTCTAAGATAAAATAACTAAATATTTTAGGCTTCCCCACCTGGAATTTAACAATGACCTCTTGCCTATATTCTACCACATTCTGGTCAGCTGATGTTTGTCAGTCATGTTAGAAGAGAAGCTGGCAGTTTATAATTTCACATACCAGTTGCCAAACATTTATGAAAGTCTCAAATCGTTTTTTTTTTTTAATTTTGACAACTACAATTGTATTATACACTTTAATATGACAACTAGGATTTTCAGGTAAGAAGAGCTGGGGATTAATCATTAAATGGTGTCACAGTCAGCAGCAATGTTTCTGTATACAGTCTGAACATGATTTTTAATATAAGTAGCCCAGTCCTGACAGTAACTAAGGAAGTAATAGAGATGCTGGTTTATGCCATATTTAATATAAAATTCTTATAGATGATTATCAGGCCTCCATCTAGATGACAGTTAGGTCACTCAGAATAATACAAGCTGTGAATACAGCTTCATACGCAAATTCATCTCTGAATGGACAACTGGTTGCCATTAGTCGAAAAAATGTTTCAAACGATGGTCAGGGATAACAAGTACAAGGCCTGATGTTCATTCTGCAGTGTCCTTTCAGATTTATGTCTTATAATTTCATAAAGTCCAATGTAAAGAATTTCAAGACTTCTCTTATAATTCATGTTTTAAAAAATTACACATGTAGTTTCAAATTGTGATCAATAATCAAATACCACAAGCACTCCTAGAATTAAAGGGAAATGTGACTCAGATCCTGCCAGAGACAGATCTCTGCCATACATTATAGATAAGAAATAAGGAATAGACAGAAATCATTGCTAGATACTATTACAAAGGAACTCCATAAACCAAAAAAGCTTGCTGATATTTCTTGCAACAAATTACTTGAACCTTAAAGGCTGTGTCAAATCTATGAGACCCAGGAGCACTTCCCAGATCTTGTCTGTCTCGGCTGCATGCTGAGACGAGACAGACATGTACCATGTCTCTGCACACTTAGTTTCCTTTGGAAATACAAGTGCGCAGGTAGACATGAAGTGGAACTGAAGAATTGCACTCCCACAGCTCCCTTGGTGCACATCAGCAAGGGATAAGGATGCAGTTCAAACTGCTTTTCTTTGCAGTTTATTGCCAGCAATGCAACCAAACTTGCACTCTTTGGCTCAGGAACTTCTTTGTATCCTTCCCACAGAAAAAGCCCTCTACAGATAGTTAATATGTCTTTTCTAAATATAATATATTTCATAGTTTTGAAGTTTGCAAATTCTGGTGACTGAAGTAAATTATATGAAAGATCTAATAGCCATGCATTCACTGTCACAGATTTATTTGGACCTCATTGATCTGATGAAAAAAGGAAGGGAGTCTAAAGTTGGCCACCAGTATGTTACTTTGGAAATGTTTATTTTCTATACAACTGCATAAAAGTAAACAACAAGAGAGAAGTATCAGCTAAAAGATATCTATAGCAGTGTGCACTCAAATAATATATAAAAAAAAAACGGCAAAGAAAAGATCAAAATTAAGTAACGATGACAAAACAGAAAGGAAGGTGTGTAAAACACACCACGTCTTAGAAGGCTATGATGATGATCATTAGGAATCTCTGACATGCACTTGAGACTGTGACCTCAGCAACACACTACAATGCAACTAAACTCTCTTCTTAGAGGAATCTGAAGGAAAAGTTCTCAAGTTCCTTAATAACCCAATGTTGAAACAGACACACATACACAAGCACAAAATACTGGCAATGTATAAAACACTCTGGGGCATAAAAGACCTAGGAAGATCTGTAGTATCTTCATGACAATTGGGAAGAAGTTGTTATATTTGAAAACGAACAGAGCCTGTAGCATGGTATATAACGTGAGAGGCACCAATTTAGCTGCTGACATTTCAGCAGGACTGCTTTCAATAGGCTTCTACTCTAAGAGATGCCATATTAGAAGCGTCACCACCTTGCTAGCTTGCCAAAGAAGCAAAACTTGGGTGATATTTTGAAGGTCTTTTTTATATCTAGCTAATGTCTAAGTTCACCTCGTATATAACTAGAAGGACAAATGAGGAGCTCAGTTTGAAATTCTGCCAGTGTTTTTCACATCTCAGCAGAGGTACTGGCCCGGCACCTCTCTTCCAGAGACATCTATTGGCTGCTAAACAAAATATGGAAATCTGAATCCATTCATGAACTCAGATTTCCCACGTGGCAACACACCATACCTCAAGCTGCCCCACCAGCTCTTGAAAGACACTGTCCTTAAATTGGCACACAACACAGTATCCTGGGGTACGTATGTCAGAGTTTCACTGCACTATCCAGTAAAAAGAGAGGCTGTTGGTATCATGAGGTCTATAAGGATACTAAATTAATAATACCAGAAAGAGGACAGTTGAAGTGAAGGAAATGATTTAAACTTAGACAGTTGACAGATACTTTGGAACCAATAACTGTGTATGTATCTCTAAGTATCCCGTTGCAACTTTTCACCCCAACTGAGGAAAAAATACTCTCCAAGATGTTGTAACATGAGATGTTGAAGAAGGAGGGAACTCCTTCTCAATTCAGTTTATAAATAAATGATGAGTCATCAAGCACTTTTTGAAGTCCATGCATCTCCAAAGTCTATTTTCCAGAAGGAGAAAAAAAAAAAAACACAAAATCTGAAAAATTGTTGGTTTTATAATGATCTATTACAAAATATGTATACATATACATATACAGGGAACATCTGAAATGTTTCAGTAAGATGTTAGTCTCCTAATGAATATTATTTGTAATAAACGATTGATGAGCTTCAATCACTATCTTATCTTACTGTTATGGAGACCAGAAAGCTTGATTATGAAAACTTACTTTACATTAATTGTTTAAGCAAAGACATGAAGGCATGTGCTCATAGGACATGGCTGTTCCACCCGACAAGCTTTAAGCCCATTAGTAGGAATATTTTGCTCGAGTAAATTGGAGTGTTGCTATTCTTCGATATGGATGAGTCAATACAGGAACCTCTTGGATCTCAACATTTCTGCAGTGTGTACATGTATTTGTTCTAGGATCTAAAGATCTACTGAGGGACTTTTTAAGGACAATGTATGTGAGTTGGCAATCAAGGCTTTAAGTTGTTTTATCGTAGGCATGTCACTACTTGTACAGTAAAGAAAAGGTAGCAATTACATGTGCTGTTGTTTTCAGACTTCCAAATGAAAGGAAAATTTGTGAGGCCTTATCTAGACCATTTATTTTTGGGTTACCGAGATAAGAACAGAATATGTGTTCAGATGAATATTTATCTATACAGAAAACATTAATGCATTTTTATCAGACAAATTCTGTCTATATTTCAAAAATAATTTTTAAATCGCTCTATTTGTCAACAGTCACAAGTTTATCTTCTTTTGATCCAAGACAAAAGTAAATTGTAACTTGTCAAATATTTGGATATCAACAGAAAATAACTAGAGATATTTTAACCTTTCCCTGATGAACAGTGGTATAACTAGAACTTGTTAAGGAAAAAAAAGAAGAAGAAGAAGAAAAAGTAGTAAACTGAAGTGGCAACATGTCAGTTTTGCTGAGTAGTAGATTAATCTTACTACAGTGACTGGTAGGTTTCATATCCACCTACATGCTCTCTTGCAATGCATCATAGGATATACACTTTCTGAGGTTAAAATCAGTCCTGAGAAACATTGATTTCCACCTGACACTGCCTGACATATTGAATAAATCAATAAAATCTGTGCAAATGCACCGAAGTTTTATATTGTGTACAAGACATTCACACAGAAAACGTCAAATATTTTTACATTATCTCTTGACAGCTGTCTTTACACAAAGCAGTACTTTTAATGGATCTACCCTTTGCCATGTAGTTACTAAAATCTTAAATAAAACAAGCAAACAAACAAACAACAACAACAACAAAAATGTGTTGCCCTGGAACAGCTAGAGGGTATGCTGGCAGCAGTTCAGCTACACAACCATTCTGTGATGCAGTGTTGAATAATCCACAGTAAAAATTGCAACTCACCTTCTGCATCTTCTGGCCTTGTAAGATCAATGACACCAGGGCCCAGTTTTCCATCTTCATTGGGTTTCCCTGTTAATTGTGGGCCTAAATTCTCAAATCTTGTTCTTTCCTGGAAGAGAACAGAAATAGTCTTAATGCTCTATGTATGTTAATTCTCTTTGTGTGCCTGTGCATGGATGTATGCAGTGACATGTGCCTTGTTTTTTAAATGCCAACAATGAGTGCATTTAATTAGAAATTTAACTCAGAGACTATTTTTTACAGATTCTGAACGTTTGCGTTTATGAAAATCAGTTTTAAATGTGAAACATATACAGAAGCTTTGAAATTATTTTGATCTGCACTGCCATAATGCATAGATGATTGTACATGCAAATACAAAACACACTTGGCAGGAAACAGCACCAATCGATGCTGCTCACTTTGCCTTACCACATATTTCTAACTTAAACTGGAAAAGACAGTCAACATTTGGGAGATGTAAAAATTCAGAAATTGAAAGAAATGGTATTAAAAAATAATGCTGTTTTAATAGGAAAAAAAATAAACAACAACACTTCTCTCCACTATGAGAATCAGTTTAGCCATCATACCTAAAAGAAAACACAAGTCTAAATTATATGCGAGTTTTTCAAAGACAAGTACTTTAAAGAAGTAATAATAGATGATAGAAATGATAGTATTACTTTGTCTGGGAATTTAAACTGAACATCGGTAGAAGAGAAACCTAAGGGGTTAAGAGGAGAAAGGGAGAAGGAAGTGGAGGGGGAAGGGAAAAGGATAATGAAGGGAAAGGAAAAAGAAGTGCAATCTCTTAGGAAAAATAAAATACAAAAAGCTTTTGAAAGCTGGAGACTCCATAGGAAAGTTGAAACTGGAAACTGAGAGGCATTTTATGTGTTAACCCAGTTAGTTCTTCTATCAACTACTGGACAAGGTCACTACTATTGACAGTGTAGAACTGTCCCACAATAGTAGTCTCTGTAGTGCTGCATATCAGTAGCAAAGCATTCAATGGTTATCATTAATTTAGCATTCTCATTTGAAGGAACATAACATGTTTTCCCTCTTGCCTTGTTGTTACCTCTTCAAACTAAACTTGGCATTATGTTGTACTTGTGTATGAATGAAACCTTGTTGTTCATTACTACGAAACAATATTAAATGTCATGTCAGCTTGAATTTACAGACATGAAATACCAGCTTTCAGCTCTACGAACAGTTTCTCCATGTTATACTTAATGCATTATGCAGAAGTAGAGTGCTGATTGCTGTTCAGTCTATTGTTCAATGACCTAGTTCTGTGCTGTGTATGCAAGACATAAAGGAAAAGACTATAAGTTTCTCTCCTGCAAAATGGTTAGAAACTTGCAAATGTTCTTACGGACCAAATATACTCGATGGCCTTGACTTCTCATTTGCTCGACCTCCAGATATTTATTTGTATTACCTCTGTATTTTAATAATATGCTTCAGTAATAAGACCTATCAGCCAAACAGTTCAGGAATTCTTTTGATTCTCCATTCTTTTGATTCCTCCAATCAGGGATTGTTATTGTTATTTTTAAATTTACAGGGGAAGGAAAAATAGTTTAAAAAAAAAAATGCTGGATTTGCAACAACATGTAGCTAAGGCATTTTAGGTACTCATTCAGTTTCTAAAAGTTTATCAGAATCTTCTAATCATGTAACAAAACAGCTCTACAATTGATATTCACTTAACGTATTTTCTCCTGTAAAATCTGTGGTTGATGAAGGAGACTGTCTATACAATGGAACCCACTGGAATAAAGGAGTTACAAATGAAATGTGACCGTAGAAATGCACTGTAATACCTGAGGCCTAATATTGTTCTGAATTACGCTGTGCAATGTAACAATGCATCCTGAATCATCAGGATGGGATCTGTTTTACTGGAAGATAGAATAAAAAAGAAGTTTATCAAAGATTCTGCATTCCATTGCAAAAGGCTGATTTGCAGTTGAGATATAAACAAAGATCAGTACTAAGAAAACAGCTTTTCACATACATATTTTCTCTTCCAAAATATTTGCACTAAAAGCTTTTTCTAAGGTTGTTAACACAGCACCTGCAGTACTCTTGGAAGGACAGCCTTTAAATGCATTTCAGAAGAAATACCTTTCTGCTATAAAAATCAACAGACCCTGCTACATATCAATATGCACATTTGAAATATCTTTCTAGTCATTCATTCTCTTTGATATTACCAGAAAATATTCTCTTGGAAAAAAAAAGGAAAAAAAAAAAAAAAGAGGAAAAAGAAAAAAATAAAGTTTCTGAAAGAATATCAGTATTTTGACACAAAAGAAGAGAAAAGG
Organism: Tragopan temminckii; assembly: GCA_028571105.1. Lineage (NCBI taxonomy): Eukaryota > Metazoa > Chordata > Aves > Galliformes > Phasianidae > Tragopan > Tragopan temminckii. Next base: position 10,843,062 of record JAOWBP010002559.1, read on the forward strand.
AGAAATAAATGATAAGGTTCAGGAACAGCAGAACAAAAGCACTTATATCATAAAAATACCTGCTCTTGTCAAATAAAGATGTACTTACAGTTACTGCATAACTTCTTCCCTCTAGTTCATGAAAACCATAACAAAGTTAAGTATATTTCAATCTTTGAATACCTTTTAAAGACATTTATTTGATTGCCCTTTTTAACTAAAAATAGTCTTCATAAGCAACTGTAGCAAAAAAGTCAGTATCTGCATTGGGGTTAGACAAATCCAGAAGAAATGTAAAAACACTGGACAATGTTCCTCAATACTAATAATGTTTTTATCTAGTAGATGCATTCACAATTCAGTGAAAAACAACAAATTCGTCTGAAATTTGAGCTCGTCTTAAAGAGAATAGTAATCTGAAGATCAATTCTGCGCATAGTATTCCTTTACGAACCAAAAGAGAGACACCTTCATTTAAAACAAGTACCTATGGTTGCTAACATATGGATTACTGTTGCACATATCACTACTGGATATATTGATACACAACTCCTACCTGTACTAACTGAAAATTCTGGTGAGTTTGCAATAAAGTGTACCACTACAGACAGTGCAAGCGTTTTATTTCCTGTGAAGAAGCATTTTGGACTTCTCTCTTTTTTACTTTTTTTCTTTTACTGGCTCTGGACCACATACTCTATAGTCACATTAAGTTTTCCTACTAAAATCTAGGAGAAAGGGTTTAGGACATGGCACTGGCAACCTTTCCTCGTGTGTCTAGACCGACACAGTCACTTGAGGTTCACACAGAAAACCGAAACCTCTTTCAAGCACAATTCAAATCCTTTGTGTTTCTGTTTATTCTGAACATAGTGCAAAAATGATCATGTCTTTGAAATGAGAAAAAGACAAGGTTCTTCTTAAGATCCAAATCTTAATTTTCCATTCTGTGATATTATTAGGCACTTATTTATGCACTGCCAGTCACAAACATGCAGGAAACGTAGAAGTTATTGAAAAAATTAAAGTCTGCTCAACTGTCTTGCAGGACTGTTGGTTCTCTAAGTGCTTTGAAATTATGATGTATGAGGTAGATGTTGCATATTAAATAAAGATATTTAAATTATAAAGCCCCCGTTAGTGAGAGCTGATGAATGTTAAATGTTATGAGCCACAAGGCTGTGGCATCCATCATATTCACATATTATCACAGTCAGTGATGGAGCAGCCCCAGTGATGACAGATAGACTGCTAGATAGTTATCCCTTATTTCCAGAGTCTCCGAGCAAACCTATCAACCCCTTTGGCATTATTTTTAGCTTTGCATTAAATTAGCAATTTTCCATCACGTTCTGGCAGAAAGTATCAATTCCTTTTTCACGAGTGGAAGGTAGAAGAATGATTTACTAAAGCAAGGAGAAGAGGAAAAAGGAAAGTTGCCCCTTCCTCTGAAAGGGCTGTGAACTTCAAATGACTAGAAACAAATATAAAATTGTGATCTCATGAAAGAACAGCAATGAAACAGTAAGCACACAATAATGGCTTTTCTCTGCACTTAGATAAAAGCTGAATTTTTGATGTGCACAGTATATTTTCATAAAATTTTATATACTATGTTTTATACACTTATTGGCTATTCCATAATAATGTGTGTGCTAACAGTAAAATTGCTCTTAAATTTATGTGTGTTATTTATACGTTCCCAAGTAACAATGCTTTTTGTTGTAAAAAATATTCTGTTTATTAATGTAACTTTACAACCACTGCATCCAAGATCCGTGGTAAATTAACGACATTTTTATTATTTTATAGTGTCATTAAATTTTTACTGATCACTCCATCAAACTGAAGCAATAAAGGCCATAATGCAAACTGGGACACTTAGATCAGGGGAGCAGGAAGGCATTCCATATAGTCTGAAGTAAACGGCTTGCTGTAAATGATATTTATACCATCTTTAAGGATGTGAGAATACTTGGACAAGTTTGGCAAAACTGTTTCTGTAGTACTATGGATTGTGTACTTAAATAACAGTTTACTTGCCAGGAAGACAAGTTTTTTCAAACCATATGCGAGAAGATGACTGATTGCATCCATCTCTTGAAAAATAATATATGAAATGTAATAATACACTGGGCACTCCTCCCTTCTGGATTACCAAGACTGATCCGACTATACCCATGCCTCAAATTATTTCAACATGCTTGCTTTTTCCACATCTGAAATGTGTGCTCAGACTGAAATGGAAAATGGCATGCACGCTGATCATTGTGTGAAAGATTTAAAAAATACATCTTTTTTGCAAACAAATACTTTTTATTTAAGTAGACATGTTTGGACAATGATGTAATACCCTTTATTTCAGTAGTCTAGCATGGAAGCAGTTGCCAACATTAATTTAAAGAGCCAGTTTCTCTAAAATGAATTAATAGGGGTTGTTCACTGAAGCCGCAAAGCGTATGACTGAAGGGATATTATTTCTTCTGAGGACAGTAGTTTAGTTAGAATGACTACAAATAATTATCACATGTTGTCTTTATGCGTAAAATATATTTCTACTGAGCTATTCCACACTAAATATTCTAGTAGCTTACTTGCTAACTGTTATCTATTCTCTTCATATACCATGGACGGCAAACAACAGGCAAACAACGTACTATATTCAAAATATCAGAAGGGCATTTTCAGCAAAACACAGAGAAGTTTATTGCTGGCTTGAGTAATGAGGAAGCAGAAGACCTTTTTTTTTATTTTTTTATTTTTATCCTGGAAAGCCAATATACAAACATTCCAAGCTTTTTGCTTATTCTTACTACTTATTAACAGCTGGGACTGCAAAGTTAAATTGCCCTCCACTTCAAATCTTTTGCAACATCTTGGCACAGCAGGGATAATTACAAATTGACTTTCACCCTTATCTCTGGGTATTTTAGTTATTATGGGTGGGAAGTTTAAACATTAACCTTATTACAACAATGTCAATCATCTTACTGGTGTGCAGGCATGCAACTGCTGGAATTCCTTCGATGGCAAAGTAGATAAACACAATAGTTGCAGTACTGTTACAGCTAAAAGAACAACAACTCTTATAGAAAGGCCTGTGGATTTTGAGAACTTTGTGGTGAATATTTAGAGCGCAGTGTATTTTCACCCCCAAACTGCTGCTGTTTTCGGTTTTTGAAGTCCCCTATAATGTTCATGAACTGCTTCAACACTGCCTTTGTATGCTGAACACGCAGCATAGACTATCATACCTGCTGCAGACTAAAGGTTTTTATTATATTACAGTGCCTTAAAACAAACATCCTGCTTGAAAAGGTGGGGTCATTAGGAATGAAAAAAGTCATCAGGTCCCTTTGTTAAGTACAGTATTCTGTCTTAAAGCATGACTGAAAGTAAGAGATTAAAAGCAGATAAAGGGGAACGTACATGTTTGTTTTTTTGTTTTTTTTTGCCAGAGTGGCAAGCTTCAGCTGGCTTCCACATGACAGCATCATATACACAAAGCCATCACAATGAGAAAATATTCCAAAGTTCCTGAGTAACATAATTTCATAGTGAGGGTCATGATATGGGCCTTTCTTCTTTAAGACACATTCAGTAGCCAAAATTGAGAACTGCAAAATAATCAGAATTTAATGTATCAAGAAAAATGTTTGAAACTGAAGTGCTAAAGGACAAAAAGATAAATACAGATAAATACAAACCCAAACTGTCCACTTCTAAAACGTCTCTTTAATTCTTTCGGAAATCTGATTTTAAGGAACAGAATGCTAAGAGTCTCTGGATAGCGCAAGCGGTAGCCATCCTGAGCTCTGAAAACAAATAGGGATTTAGATGAATCCCCTGACAACTGGAAACATATACCAGTAAGCCAACAGACTTCAGTGCATTGAAGTTTCCCTTTAAAAAAAGGAGTGTATGAATTTAAGATATTTTTCAAAAGCACAGGAAAAATAGAGATAGCAAATATTTCCACCCAAGTAGGATATTATGCCCTCCTACTCATGAGGTTTTGACATACCCTTAACTATTGCTGCACTTGCAGGCACTCCTAAGCTATCGATCTGCCCTGGTTAGATTACTTTCAACAGGATTACTGCACTTACTGAGCCCCCTTAACCAAATGCTTTATGTCTTTGTTCATATGGTTTTAATACGGTTTTAACCAATTGCAAGGTTATTTATAAGTTTGCAGCTCCCCAGTAGTTAGAGTTATGAAGCGTTCAGACTTAAGCATATCCAGTTGTGTGGTAACCCAACTACTGCTTTCATGCGGTTTCCAACTTTTTATTCATGCACAAAGGCATGATGCATGGTTGTATCTGAGAACTCTTTGATTAACTCTTTGTTTCAGCAGCAAATTCATGTGGTAGTCTACAGTAAAATTACACGTCAACCAAAACGTAAAGATTTTTTTTTTTAAATCACAGAAACTGTGGAATTCTACCTTACACTGATGAGAAGTTGTTAGTTTGTGAAAAACAAAAGAACAATCAATTAAATTAGCAGCTGGTAAATGAAAAACAAACAAGAAGAGTTACTACTCAACACTGCAGAATTCACCAGAGGTCAGAAAGAGTCCAAAGCCTGGGCTGTCACTTGTTTTCAAAAGAGCTGGATAATTTTACAACTGTTAATAACATTTGTAGTTACACATGCTAAGATAATCAAATCTCATGTTCCAGAGTGTAAGCTGTTCAATTGTCAGGGTTAAGGAGGAATTCCCTCTTTCTCTCTGCTGCTCCCTTCCCTCCTCACCAAATCCACAGATGATTAACTGGGAATCTTCTAGGGAGAGAAGTTAATTTTCTTTTATAACATCAGGTATTGCCCACTATGTTTAAGGGAGAACTGGTGAATAGTTTAAGACAATGTACCTTGCAACTACAAAGAATTTGAGTGAAACCATTTAGAAAACACATTTTTCCTTTAACTAAGCACATACATGTGCCTTTCTGAGACAGACAGATGAAAATAATCACAAATGGCAACTCACATGTACTTCTACCCGAAAACAGTACAGCTCTTTTTCCTGCGCCATAAGGTGACTAGTGCAAGCAATTCAGTAGCTACTCTTGGATCTTCAGAATGGCCATTCTTATTTCTAACATCTGAATTACAAGAATAAACACACAAACACATGGCAAAGCATTTTTTTCCTTAGCAGAATAAATAAAACATAGGAACAGTAAATATTTTGCTATATTTCAGTTGAATTTAGTAGATTGAACCTTGTCATTATATCTTCACTTTGATGAAGTTTTTAAAAATGCAGACATTGAAATGCCTTAAAAGCATACATGAATACTTTTCCAAAATAAAGACTTAGTGCCATAATTGTGTTAAAATATCTGTGCATACTTTCCCAAATTCTTCTGCTTATCATAAAGTTTCATTAAAAACGCTATGATGCATTACAATTGGGACAGAATTTAGAAGACCGGAAGTTTGGTTCTTGTCCTCAAAACTGTGAATTCCCTTTTCTCTTAATCATGTGGTAATATATTCCAGGCTGAAAACACAGCTTTAGCAAGAAGCCACAACAGTATAACAACCAGCAAAACTATCCTAAGTTCAGCACAACATGGTGGGTTGTTTTTTTTTTTTTGGAATGGAAAAAAAGAAGGAAGAAAAGAAGTCACCAATTTCATTTTCATTGTGGTGTTCTGCAAACCTCAACAGCACAAAGGAAACTCAGCTGCCCTCCAGACAAATTTGGGAAAAGAGAGATCTTAAAAAATCCAGTGCACTGACACATACACACATCACTGGTCAGACTTCTCAGGAAACAATATGATGTTCTTTTATAAACAATACAGAAAATAAGTGTATGAAAACAGGTACGTATATGTTTGATTTAAAACCTATAAGAGATAAAAGCATGGCAGCTGTCATCACAGATATTTTCATTTCATTTTTTTAATTATGCAAGGTGCACGTCAGATTTTGTGTCATGATGAAACAGTACTGAAAAAATGGATAAAATGGTGCAGTAAGCTGTTATCAAGTAGCAATAAATGCATTTTTCCTACTCTGCGTTTTTCCTACTGTGTGAATAGTAGTTATAAAGATTTAAAAACAAATACTCTGAATATTCTATTTTCAAGTATTTCTAAATTAAGGAACTAAATTTCAGGGGAAAATCTGAATCTAAGTTTTGTGCATTAATTACAGAAATATCTGCACATCAACAGTGTTCTATATTGCAGGTACAAATGCCAGCACTTCCATTAGATGCTCTGAATGTGCTGCCGGGAGTACTGAACCTTTTTGCTCATCTTTATACACAGTGCAACCCCCGAGACAGGGCTGTTCCCTTCCATTTTCAGAAGACACCTGAAGTAGCTTAAATTGGTGATGCACAAGACACTTGGGCTTAAATGTTCATATTCATATTTAGAATTAGAAATGCAATCAAGGCAGTTAAAATCCCACTGAATGCTACTGTGTTCAAATATATGCCTTGGCTTATGCTATATGTAAATATATAATTGCATATCATGCATATATAGATTATGAAGGCTTTTTCCCTATCAATCTGTTTTTTCCCTCCATTTTGTAGCATTTTAGGCATATTTTTTCAAGGAGGCTTTTTATGACTGCTGCTTATATACTCTATGTATACTCAATCATTTTTCGTTATGTTCAGAGAGAAAATAAACATATCACTAAAGAATAAATAAAGACAGGTGACAATGGAACAATGATAATAACATCATTATGCAGTGTTTTGCCTCTTGTACCCCATCAATGCCTTGTTTCTCTCTATTTCAGCCTCAGGAAAATGTGGCAGTTACTGTTTATGTCAGGAAGGCAAGATTACTGTTTGCAAGATTACAATATCAAGTGTGATGTGTATAATGACTGTGATGATACAGATGTACACCTCATCTCCTGTCTTTAATCTTCATTCAAGAGAAAAAAAAACCCAGCAAATTGCAAATTCTTGCAGGTTCATATAGTCCTTAAGTTTGTAAGGTACTGAGCACTTTCAGTTCATTCCAGCACAGGCCATGTGTATATAGCTGTTACTAAACTCCAGGAAAATACTTACATTCTTATATTAAGCATGGACTAATGCACTTCACTGAATAAAGGCTAAAGTGTATACTTCTTGTATGCTTACACTAAATCTGATGATAAAAATTAAACAACTTCTTCCCAGGCTAAGAAAGATACTTTCTCTTCTTTGATTACTCCTTTTCCCCTTTGAGTGGGGTAGGCTGAAAGCCTTTGGGTGTGGAGGAGAATTATTCTTGTTTAGATATTAAACAATAGGAAACCAACGACACAGTCCTGTTAGCAGACAATATCTTGTATCCACAGTGGCCTAACTGAAGGCAAAGGAACAACTCTGTCAGTGAAACTGCCTGATTTACTTACTTATCTTTCTAATACAACCAGACCTGTTATACAAAAATTATGATTTTAAGATTTGTATTCTAGAAAAAGCAACCCAAACTCAATTCATAAAGACTATAAATTTAAAATTTATCACACACACACACACACAAAAGGCAAGTAATAAAACAGGGCAAAGGTTCCAGTTTTTATATCCAAAAGGCCAATACATGCAAATATTTACTTCCTGGAAACTTATCATGATTTACATTGGATGGAAGAAGCAACTCTTCCATACAGGAAGAAAACATCAAACTAATGTAAGAGAGAAGGTACTTTATAACAGTAACTGAAGGCTATGCATATTTTTTCATCCAGAGTCCAGGAACCCTTACACCTGAAAACATCTTAAATGCAAAATGACTACCTACAGGCTGAAAAAATTATGTGGTTTTACTACTGCAATATACAAAGACAAAACTGCTAGTTATCTATAGCTAATGCTACTGGCAAAAATCCATTCTCTAGCTTTTCATTTAAAGTAGAACGATTTTATAAACACTGTTTTGCTTTCATCATAAAAAGCTTGCTTTAAATTTCTCACATAAGATATCTATTAAAGTACTCTTCAGATCAATGCAACAATGACAATTTAGAAAATGCTCTTTTATCGTAACAACGCGTCTTGGATGGGGGTTTCAAAAACAGCAGTTTCACCCACTGAGCATATATAAGGCACTTATGTCACACCTATGACCTATTTTTGACCAATTCTTTTTCAGTGTCAGTGTAGACTGGGTCCTACATACATCTCTCAGCATCTAAAATGATGTTTTCCTTTCTTTTTCCTTGTCCTCATTAATCCAAACAGCTAGACGACATATATGGAAAAGTTCATATAATTATCTGAAGGAACATTCCAACACCTCATTCCAGTTAAAGATTTTTGCTACTCTAAGGACAAATACAACCAGTGAGTAAGAAGGAGTTTCCTGTTTCATACGTTTCTTACTTCTTTGTACATTTGCATACTTCATAGTTGTATTCTTATTTTCTACTTCTTTCTTACAAGAAAGAGAATAATAACGTCCTGGGGAAGCAATCAACATTTTGGAGCCTTTTACTAATATACATGTAAACAATCATAATACCTACCCCTGTGCACCAGTGGAACCCACACCAATTTAGAAAAAAAAGTTGGTAACAGTACCTCCAGGCACTGAGAGGGGAAATTATTATCTTCTGGTTACCCAGAAAGTCAATGATTAAGCTGCAAACTGAACCCAGGACTACTGAACATTAGGCCAGTCCACTGGCTGTTATGCCACAGTGCCTCCATCGTAAATCTACTTGATGGATTTTTCAGTCATGGAACATTAAAGGCTCTGCTCTTGTCTAATGAATATGTTTAAAGAAAACAGTACAAACAAAAGCAAATGTAACACTTGAATTATCTGAGAAGCATTGCTTTGATGTCACACTTGAATAAAGGATTTCCTACTGCAAGCCTATATACACTTAAACATTCTGAAAAATATTTTAGCCAACACCACTAGCTGGCATACTGGCATCTATTTATGTCTGAGAAGGGAACATAATCAGTTTTAGTTGGTTAAGTATGTGCCGAGCCAAATTTTATATTATGACCAAAAGCTTGGCAGTGCAGTAGCAGTGGCAAGTAGCAGAAAATTGCTTACAGTGTTATTTGCCAGATTACTTGAATGATTTACATCGAGTTTTCAAAAGAGTTTGGAGTATTAAAAACTTAAGACCTGGAAAAGCCTTGAACTGCAGATTTTTGTTCCTAGTTGCAACACGATGCACAGGAGAGGGGTATGATAGAGTATGAACTTACCAAATGAAGCTTTTCTTTTTTATAATACAAACCACCTGAAACATTTAGGAACAGTTTATTTTGAACCACTACAATATTTTTTTTTAATTGAAGATTTGAAGAGCCAATTGATTCAGATTAAAAGCTCAACCTTTCACATTCACTTCTTTAAGATTCATGTTGACATTGTACTAAATACAGCCATAGAGTTTGTATTCCAGATAAATTGATCTGACTACAAGCCTCACTCTTTAGTAAGATTCTTACTCCGAGATAAATCAATATTTAATATCTCCCGCAACAGCCCTAGTAGATAATTTTAAACCTTTTCTCCATCCCATTAAGTTACCTTTAAAAATTCTTTATACAAGCTTTCACAAATGACTTCTGAAAAACTAGTTTATGAAAAGCAGTCTGAAATTCATTAATTCAGATGGAAAGGGTTTTTTAATCTTGCTGCATTGTGCTGATCTCTAAATCCATCTCTGTTTAGATAATTCTCCTGCTCAGCTAATTTGAAAAATAAACAAATAATTCCTGTAAATCTGTAAGACAGACTTTAAACATAAAGAAAAATATCCTTACACAGCTTACTATATGGGAGAAGGTATCTTTAGAGTGTGGACTTCTGTCTGAAAACAGAATGACTAGGTATCTTCCTAAATCCCTGAGAGGATGGGTACTCTGCATTGTCAGGTACTAGCCTCCTCTCACCTCCAAACCTACTACTAAGAGTAGCAGCGACAAGCAGCTAATACAAGCTAAATTCAGGCATCAGTCACATCCCAACTTCCATTTTGAACCTTCAAATCTACTGTCGCCTCCCTCGCCTCTCCCCACGTTCCAGCCTTGTGGAGCAGCAAAGGAGGAGGAAAAACATCTCTTCCCCCTCCCTCAAACCTCTCCTATGGCTAAGAGCCCCAGTGGGATAGGAGTCTTTGATATCAGAAGAATGCAAACAGCAAGGCTCGGGTTTGCCTCTTCGTAGGGTTTAGAAACAGAGACATAAGAGGAATTGCAAATTATTATGAATTGATAGAACTGAAAGCGATTATGCCAAAAGGAAGGAAAGAACTATATACTCTGGAGCTATCTGGTTGTATATCCACCATTCAAACTACAGGATCTTCATATTTCTACCTGCACTCTCCCTTACTCTTATTTCTTACTGCATTCAAAGAACAGATTCAGAGACACTGTCCACAGTGGTGAAGTTGTCCCATCCATCACCTTTCAACCTATTGCTTTCTGACACACACAGTCCACAATCCTTTAATTCTTCTGATTCAGCTGTTTGTGGGGTCACACTGAAAACTCAAAAGTTAAATGTTTCAGCTTGAAAAAAAGGCGAAGGGTGACTTTTTGTTTTTGAAGCTGTGTTTTGCTGAGTTGCCTACATTACTGTATCACTGAAGCGTCAGTAAGCTGCAGCCCAGTGCAAGGTTGGAGAACTTCCCCGCGCCGGAGAGGCAGCATGTGGAACCTGGTTGCTTTTGCCTTGCACATTCTATTCAAGATCTTCATGTCAGAACTATCACACGTTTTAGTTGGGTTAAAAGCACAGCCTAAAGGGGTTGGATCCTAAATTAATTCTTTCATCACTAATAAAACATAAATAGTAGAGGAAAAAAAACCACAACTGATTATCTTATAATGCAGTTTTCCATTTTATTGCTGTTCTTTTCCTACCTCTAAGCAATCAGAAACATGATAAAATGTGTATTCTTCTTATGAGAATGGCTTTGTGTTCAGCTTAGTCCTGAACCCAAGAAAAAGGCAGATTTTGTGACAACAAGAATAGTTATATACAGAACACACCCACTGTACAGAAAAATGTGTGAAACAATCATCACTTTTCACCATGTAAGATGCTAGTGGGAATTCTACTGTGGAAATTGTGTGCTATTCTATTAAGATGTGACACACAGCAGCAATACGAAGATGTTATCTTGTTAAGATTGTACAAGAGTTCCAGTAAAAGCACATTGAGGGTAAGCAGTCGGAAAGAAGAGCAGGAGCAGGGAGATGAGAAAAGGAGACCCAAGCTGGCAGATCATTGCAAACACTGCAAGAAAATTTCCATCCTTCTCATGATAACCAACAGATTTCCACTACCTAAACCATAGTATGCATCACATCAGGAGTACTCCTAATACCAGAGGATTGCAATCTCAAAACATTTGAAGGATGAATAAGTAACGTAGGTCCTGATTCAGAGAGGCACCCGTGTCGAAATCCACCCTCAGTATAGCAAATGCTTTATATTAAGAGAGCTTAAGTGGGGGTCATGAACAGGAAATCACTTTTTTTTCCTCGTCCTTTGTACTGGATTCAGTATATTGTCCTTACACATATTCCCAAATAGCTACAGTAACACAGCACAAATGGAAATAAATGGGAATCAGCTGATCAACTAAAGTAGCACACTTCCTCTTCTTCTCTGATAGTTAATTCACATATTTCCTACAAATTTCTCAGACTGCAGCTCATTACTGTTGCCTGTCCATGCTGGTGAGTATATACTGAGAAACCACAGATGGCTTTTGCCCTGAATGGGACTGGTAGGTGTCCTTGTCTATACATGGTCAGTCTACAACTGTGAATATTAACTTATTAGCCTGTTCTTTGCAAAGAAAGAGAAATAATGCTTGAGGGAATAACGGTGAGAGCAAAAATACAGAACAACATATTTCTTGTATTTTCTAAAAGAAAACAAAATGCTGATATTTTATCAGTAAGGTGCTTAGCAGCTATGATGTAGTATGATCTGTAGCATAACTCTGAAGAATAAAATACATGAGTTATGCAAAAAAGGGCACAAAGGTAATCCCTCAATAAAGAAGAATTCTTTGGGAAGAAGAGTGCAGCCAGATAACCTAATCTTATTTATGAGTATTCAAATTGATTGACTGGTACCAGGTGAGGAACAGAATTCTGGCGAGGAGCTGGCAATTGAATATGCTCTGGCAACCTGCTGAACCCTTGACGGAACAAAATTTTACAGTATATGATGTGTCAGTGACTCACTTTGTGTACAATTCTAATGCACATCCTCCCAGTGATAGCTTCAATTTGTACTGGCATCTGAAATATAGCAAAGACTGTTTCCGGGCTTTAGAAAGGGAGGAAGCATTTAAAAATAGGATGCACTAAGCAAAAATGTACATGTATATAAAATAAAGTTCATCTGAATAGCAATCATATAATGAAACTTTCTCTTAAGAGTTTAACTCAGGGATGCAAAGAAAATGGCAATGAGAATGTATCTGTTGCCTGCTATTCCAAGAAGCTTTTTGACAAAACAACAGTGAAAACATGCAAAGCTACCTAAACACAGGTCTGACATTAAACCACACGTGTCCAGTTCTCTTACTAGCTGTTTAATAAATTGCTTTGGAATAGGTGGAGGCAAACAGGAGATCTTTCCAAAAGCTTGTCTCAGTGTTCTCCCTCAGTTAATGAATGTCAGCAAGTGGAAGAGACCAGAAATTTGATATGTTTTTTCAGCCTTTCTCATTGAAACATTTGCAACATGTTAGAGGCCACAGGCATAAGACTGAAATACTGAGAAATTAATGTTGTCTGTAGATTTTCAGGATGTAATCTGGGCAATTTCAGCTTGTGGCATACTTCAGATTTTAAGTAGTGTTATAACATCTTACTATGACTTGAACATGATTTTAGTATGAGTAATCTGATGTTGAATACTGTTTATTACCCTGTTACACATTTCCAATTGAGATAGATCTGTTTATGGAGTTAGTATTATGTGACTACAGATGGACAAGCTACATGAAGTGAACAATTTAACTCCACAAATATAGTCCTTCTTCTCTTCAAAGTACTCCTGGAGGATCAGCGAATTCTATATGTATAAGTAACTTATAAGTGTTCAAACAATCTAACTTGTGAGTTATGCATGAACTATGCACTTAAGGGCTCAATAGTAAGCTGCTTGTGATTTATGCTCTAGTTGGTCACCTATTACAAATTACATTGTTTTTGATGCCTGCCTCAATGGTAAGTAGTGCAACATTGCCTTAAACTACCTGCAAAAAGCAACTGGGAATTCCCTCAGCTAGAAGGCCTCTCAGGTAGTAGAAAGCCTTTACTTGTATCTATCAATTCTTGCATCCATTATCTTCATCTTCATAGAAAAAAAGATGAACCTGCCTCTGGCATACCATTGGTAGGAAAAAAACTGGCAGTGGAAAGGCACAAAGCAGCAAGCTCTGCAGGATCCCTAAATTAAACTGCCACAAAGTTCACAGAGCTGCTGTAAAGATCTTTAAATAGCATCAGCACTGTATCAGGGGATAGAAATTTTCTCTGATACTGTGACCCTCGTCTGGTCAACACGGAGTTTGGAGTGGGTGCTCAGTCAAAACTTACTCATTTTTTTTAATGAACGGGTGTGAAAAGAAAATGAAGAAATAAGCAAGGCCAAATTCCATTAATCAGATCTCAAATCAACACTGCAGACACTGTTTTAGCATTACTCGCTCAACTCTTTGTGAGATGATGAAAATGTTACCTGCTAGCATGCTTATTCTTTTGTTAGAGGCAGAAGAGTTAAGTCAGTACAAAGTAGCATATAATCCCACAAGCAGGCAGCTGAGTAAATATCCAGAACAACAGTGAATGTATTTCTATTTATCATGTCTATTGAAGCAGCCTAGTGACACCTGAGAAATAGGAGGCATCTTCAATTTTAGAAAGTAATGAACATCAGACAAAGTAATCCTAATTTATCTTTGCTTAATCTACTGCAGTTAACAGAACTATATTGGCAATGTATTCTGTGCTGTACATTTACTCAGAGCCATACATATGGAGAGCTTGGAAATAAATGGCAGTAACTTTGTGGATGCCTGTGCTCATGTCTGAGTGTGAAATAATATGCAAATGCAATATGTATTCTGTACTTCTCAGGACATTTGAAGAAGTGATGTGATAGGATTGTGCAGCAACCACTCTGATCCACAATTTCAATCAATGAATATATTTCTGTCCCAGAGAATTTATGTTTGAACAGTAATTTTCAACCTAAATTTATTTTTTGCGGAGAAGAAAAACAAAAACATGGGACAAATTTCAGTACATATCTGCAAAGTCTCCCGAGTAGCTTAAAAATGGATTGTACGTAAGAAGATACAATCATTAGGCTATTATAGTCATATTATCCTTTATGCTGCAACATCATCCTCCTGGAAAAATTCCCCCTGTTGATTTGAGCAAATTTTTCAGCATTCACCTTTGGGACCCATTTTCATCAAATTCTGCTCCTTCGAGATTTTTTGCTGCTTCAGAATTTAAGAAAGAAGACCAAAGGAGGACAAACTTTTTATCCTTTCCACAGGAAATATCCCATGCAAGGGAGAAAGCAATGTATTTGGCATTTTTT
>JAOWBP010002559.1:10857722-10895606 GCA_028571105.1 Tragopan temminckii
ATACAAACATACTGTTAAGTGTAGGTAGTGACAATAACTCTATTAGTCAATATTCAAACGCAGAACTAGCAACTCATACCAAAAGAGCATCTTTCCTTCCTGGAAACAGTATTTTCCTGCTAAGTGCATTTCTGATTGAACTGGAAGCAATCAGAAACTTGAAAACTTCAGCTAGCATGGGAGCTTTATTCAATATGCTGTGTGTGTCTGTGTGTGTATAGTTAATAATGTTTCATACTGGTTCTTCAGGTGCATTTTCTTTTAGTTTCTTAAACTTGTACATCACTACTGGTCAATTTTATTTTTATTTTTTCAATTTATGGTCCAATAAAGTTTCAGTGCTTTATACTTCGTAAAGACTGCATTTTCTCACTTAACTGATCAATAGACAAATAATGTAGATTTTATTTTAATCGGACGCTACATAATTTAGGGAACTAAGCATTTAATTGCACATGTAATACATCAAAGCGCAAACGCACAACCTGCCTACTCAAGGTAATTTTGGAAAATAAGTTGAGTAAGAAGCTTAAAAAGATGGATCTGTACAGTAAATGCTTCAATCAGTGCAAAACTGGATCCACAGCAAGCTGGCACCAAAGCTAACTTATCTGTAAATTTAGATGACCTACATATGCCAGAGATTTTACACTGTTTCTTTTTGTCTTCTCATTGTCAATTCCAGAGTTTGAGTGAACATGTATTTTTAATGTGCAAATTGCAAATACATTATTTTTATGTCTTTCCACACGTAGCATACAAAGTAAACCTGAAAAAATATATTAGTGGTATATTGGTAGGTGTGAGTACAAATTTACTGATGTACGTGTAAATAGCAGTATTTGAGTAGAAGTGTGCAGTCCACTACAGACTGAATCCTAATGTTACATACAGACAGGAAGTGAACGTTCCATGTGCAGCTTTAATATTTCTATCTCTCGAGTTTGAGGAACAGGCTTGACAAGATTTCATACTCACAGCGTTCTGCACCTGGTTCCCATTATAAATGCAGCCTTGATAACGGAGCTATGTTCTTATACAGGGGCTAATGTTGGCAGTGGCATTTTCCTCCCATAACTCTTACAATCTGAGAACCAGTGTTAGGGCTGTATTTGACCCCTCTGTGCATCTGAAGTTAGAAATTCCATCACCTTCCTCACTAAATATAGAGAAATCAGATAAAACATTTCTCTAAACACTGGGAACATTTCTAAGCCTGATTTTATTTCCTGTGATATCTGTGAAAGCTAATAGTACAGGCTTCAGGGGTAGATCAGAAGTAATTTTTTGTTTCCTTGCTTATTTTTAATGGAAACATCTCTCTTTAAAAAATATGGTTGGAGACGCAGGGATTAGGGGCTTTTTTTTTCCACAAAGCTCTGCTTTGCATTTCATTTCGAATTACATTTTGAAGTTCTAATTGTAAAGATAAATTCGCTGCCACACTTCTCTACGTTTGAGGGATCTAAAATTCACCCAGCCCTTCAACAGTGTGTTTAATTCCTGATCAGGCCTTAGAATAAATGATTTCTAAAAAAGGAAAAAGACAATGCATACCGTATCCTATTGTTATCTTAGAAATACACTGATGTAGAAAAGCAGTGCAAGCATATATGAAATTCATATACGAGCAAAACCCATCAACATCCTGAACTTCTCAGAAACACAGCACGGATTTCCCTGGTGCAATAGGCTGCCTAGGAAGACTGGTCATAACACAGGCAATACACCTAGCAAGAAAGTTGCTTGGCATTGTTTATTTTTTTCCTCTCCTTCCTCGTTTTATTAATTTCATGCTTTATCTTATCATCCAGTTTCAAATATTGGAAGCAACAGCATCAACAAACAGATTTTCTCCAGCTACAAAGCTAAATACTTGAAGTCCAACATGTTTTCCAGTTCTAATAAAAGGGGGCAGTATTACATCAGCTGAAATTCTCAATTGCCCAAACAATCACAAATAGTGCTGGAGAAGGATACAAAGCTACTGAATTTCACTAAAAATAGACAGTCATACATAGATACTAACTAACTTCCTTGTCTGCCATGAGGAAAATCTTCAGATTTCCTACACTGCAGCTACTTCAGAACATTTTTACTGGATGAACTAGTTTTCTTTCCAAATTATTAAGGAAGCATTATAGCTCATGCAGGTTTTTCATGTAGCCAGGGTAAGTGTTAGGCCTCAAAAGGAAACTGCAAAGTTATTGCAGTTTCAAAATATTTCGGAAAAACTAAAAAAAAATAATAATTTTTTTTTGTTTTAATTCTAAAATAGCAGTGATTAAATACAGCTTTAGGAAGTTAACTTTGAATACACAGTATAAAAACTTTGCTTACACACATTATTTACAGCCACAAGAAGACTACTAAATCAGCCAATTTTGCCACAGTAGTATATAAAGGACGTTTTTAAGAATGATGAGGACTGCTGCTATTTGTATTTGAAAGTTTTCCCTATTCTGGGGCATCTAGCTCACACAAGTCATTTATCTGTTGTAAAATGATGGAACTGTGAAGGGCAATGTGTGCAATGTGTCCTTCTGCATCTCAGAAACTCCCCAGGTAAAGCTTTGTTGACAGAACAGGATGATGTATTCAGGAAAAACAGTTTCCCAGTTGCAGTGTCTCTGTCGAAATCAGATTCTTCATTAGACAGATGGAATACGCTCCCTCAAAGTTAAATAAATCAGTTGCTTTCTTTTTTCTCTCTATACAGTTTCACATTTTTTATTATAGAATTTAAAAATACTCACACTGAGTTATACCTAAGTGTAAGCTATAGGGGGTGGGACCTTCCTTAAACTGTGACGAGAACAGTACTTGGTACAACGTCTCTTTAGACAATACCATAAAAAAAAGTAACAACTTTGCAAAGCTAGTCATTTTCTATTGATATTGTCATTCTTTTTTTTTTTTTTTTTGGCCTAACTATGAGGTATCTGCCCTCTAATTACAAGTAGAATTAAGATTTAACCAACAGAAGCAAGGATCCAATTGAAAATGCTTACAGATTCTGTTATGTCCTCAAGTACAATTAAATATAAGCACTGTCTTATATTTCACTTATATGTCACTGTACCCGCAAATAAGAAATCAAAGGGGGAAAAAGAAGCTTTTATCGTAGCAAATAATAACAGATTAGTCTTTGCAAATCTAAACCACTCATTCATAAAGATTTATAAAAATCCGCAAGGCCCTTATGACCAATTCATTCACATTCTCAATGTTCTGCCTCCACAGTTACTCTGTCTGTAATTCTGAATGTACAGAGAGAAAAAGGCTGGTAGAAAAAATATCACCTACATAACCCTGTACTGCTTGTATTTTGAAAAATAAACAACACAGTGATGGAGTCATTGCAGGACTGCAGGCAAAACAAGATTATACATACACAACTAGTAGCTTTTTCTACAGACTTCCTAAAGTGTTTCTATTAGGCAAACTTTGCACGCATGTGCAGTAGGTTCATATATGTGATGAAGCGTAGCAGCTCCTGAGGAGTTGTTACACTCTATTGTGTCAGTAATCCACATATTTAACAGTCCCTAAATACAGCAGAGCGTATCACCTCCAAAGGGGTCGTTATGGATTATCAAGTCAAATCCAAATGCCCAAACATGGATTTGATCAATAGACTGTAACATCTCTGTGGGTAAATAATATACATTTTTAAGAATTTTCACATTTTATATACAAACTGTGGTCTATCTTAGGATAAATTATGTGGATTCAAATTTTAAAACTTTGATTTAGAAATAAGAAGGCAATAAAAGGCTCATTGTAAGAGGTACTAAAGCATGATAATTCCCAGGAAGTAGGAGGTGACTCACATCATTTATTTTGAGGACTAACTCCAGTTTCCTACTACAAATAAACAGTTGTCTGAAAATCTACAAAAGAGTAGGAATGGAATATGAACATAAAAATATAATACTAAATTCTGCTTTTTCTCAAATCTCAATGAATCTGCTTCACGGGTAAGAAAATGGGGAAGTGGGGATATCTGTGGGGTCAGCAGAATCACAGAATGGTTTAGCTTGGAAAGGACCTCTGGAAATCAGGTTGCCCAGGACCACATCCAGACATGAGAATATTCAGTGGGTGTATGTTCTATCCTGACTCAATATATTTTTCTCCAATGAAGACTGGAGTATATCTGTGTATATTTTTTTCTACAAAGATTTTTGAAGTGTTTTTGTCAGTGTTTTCATGCTTAATACATACATCATCAGTAATATTACAGATTACATAGTATTTTCCGGTTCAGCTAAAGCATTAAATCAAATCAAATCAAATCTTCTAGGAAATCATACTCCTCCAAAATAATAAGATAATAATAGCTCTAGAATGCAAATTCTGTTTAAGTATTTTAACGCGCTCATTTCTGTTGAAGGTAAACATGGAAGAAAGTCCTATCTGCTGAACAAAGCCAATTCTCTGACAATTTTACTTCTGTCATGTCAAGTGGAAAGAGTGCTGTAGCCTATTTTCTAGATTTTCTTCATTCCCCCATTTCCCAGTATTTCTCTTTACCCCGTGAAGCCACAGACACAGTTGCTTCTTCCCTTTGCTCAGTCAACCTGAACCTGATATGCATCAGGTAAGGTAAAAAAAATCAGCTCTACTCTGACAACGTTTTGCCTCGTGTACATAAATTGAAATAACTCTGTAATCGTAGATGTCCTCAGAATAGTATCATCTCTGAAATGTACCCTAACCTTAATGCTTTAGCAAATGGTAAAGTCTGACTGTGTCAGAGAATTGCACATTTTTGTTTTATACTTTCTAATGAGTGAATATCTGTGAGCACTTTTAAAGCTTTGTAGGAGATTTTGTTTGAATACGAACACAGGCAATTTTCAATTCTGCGTCTCTAACCAAATACCAAGTTTTCTGAGACTTAAATGACACGTTTTCAGAAAAGCCTAGGCCCAGGCTTTGAAGCTATGTACATCATTTTGTAAGCGCAATCATTTGCACAACAAACTATTACCAGCTATCTGAACTTGAAGACCAGTAACTGACCAAGACTCAATAGCTTTTTTAAACCATCTGCAGGCAATTAATTTGTCATCTTTTTTCTGGTGCCAGCTTCTAACTACTCATTTATACATGTCTAATTACCTGAAGCCAATTTCTGAAAATTTGGTCCTGAAAACATAGTGCCCCCATTCTTCAAAAGAAACCAATCCAGACTTGCAACTTTGTTATCAAAGCTTCACTGGGATTATGACAGGAACTATACACTATGTTCTTTGCATACAATTATTTCAAAATTATGTTTTTTTATTGAAGTGATCTGTCATTCCCTCCCCTCATTTTGATCATCCTACTCGTAATTTTTAGACTAAAAGAAATACATCATAATGTAAAAATTGAAAGGGCAGAGGGTAAAAGAGGGGGAGGGGGGATGGGAAAAATGTTCTAGAATTCTACTGGTTCAAAGGATGCTTCTATTCTTAATGTATTTTATACACGCTACAAAGCATAAATATATTCCCTTAGAATACGTGACTCTAACTCAATTCTTTTTTCCTTTAAGTTAGAGTGTCAGGATCTATCCTAATTTTAAAAGATTAATTTATAACCCATTCTTTTGTAAGTTTTGTCTTTCTTGCATCCTCAGAGCAAGGATAACAGATTAGCACACCAAAGCTAAAATCACAGTACATACTGCGACTTTTCCTTACTTTGACAATTCACTCTATAGTACATGCTACACTAAACAAAACTAGCAGGGCTACAGAAAGGCGCTGAGAGATTTAACAACAGCTTTCCTTGAGGCCGTTGTATTCTCAGAATTAAATAGTTGCAAGTGTTACCATGAGAACTCTTCAGATAGAAGACAGCATTTCAGCACTGTGTTGTTTATATTTTCAAAGACTTCCAATTCAATCTGCTAAATTTGTAAATAAACTTTCTTTTTTCTCTCTCACTACCTGATGTATAACCTCAGCCTGGGACCTGTGTATGTATCTGTGTTGTTCCTACTCGTGTATCGGGAATGTGCATTGTCAGTAATCTGTAAAAAAACGGACATTTCACCTCATTCTCTGAAATATTTACTTCCTTTTCTTCAAAAAGTGAAAGACAAAATAAAAACTTACTTTGTACAATACAAGAAGTAAACACTTCTGCACTGAAAAGACTCAGGGAGCAGTAAGTGAAAAGTAAGTGGATGCCATTTTTATACTTACTTTTCAAAGTCAGATCAAATGTTAAGAATTCTTTCGATAACCCTTGTACTGTGCTAGATATTTTTAAATGTCAAGCGACTGAAACTCATAAAATACATTTTAAATAAGCATATTTTATACACTCTTAATACTAATTATAGGTGTGACATTTATTTTATAACTTTAGTACTCTATGTCTCAGTTAGGGACAAACACTGACTCTACATTGAGAGTTTTGTCTGAATATGGCCTGCTGGATCAGTTATCAATTTCTCTGTTTTTCATGATACGAATCTACATTAAATGAGCTTTTCAATGAGCCTTTGAATTTGTCTTGTAAAAGTACTTTTAAGCCTGTGTAGCATTAGTTTAACAAACCTTTTCAATAGATGCCAAACCTTTCTCTTGTTTTAAGTACTATAAAGAACCAAGAATCAAGCAAAAACATAAAATAGAAAATGTTTTTTAAAAGTTTTGCATCAATCTTTGACAATTCTACTTACAACATTTCCTTTCCTTTGTTTTCCACACCTCCCTACAATCTAACTACTCACTGAGTATTCCCCTGTGAGTTGAGAAAAGATCACATAATCCTCAAACTCACAGTTTAAGATACAGTTAATATTCCGCTGTATCTTATACTCAGCCTAGATTAAAAATTCCTTACTCTTTCAAGAATAATAGCCTCTTCCTTTACTTCTCAAAATATACTGAACCTACCCCATAAAACACAGAAATGTAACTGACTTTTCAGTATACTTTTCAATATACTGAACCTACCCCATAAAACACAGAAATGTAACTGACTTTTCAGTAATGAATTATAGGAATTGAAAAGTTACCTGTTTTTTTTTTTTGTTTGTTTTTTGTTTTGTTTTGTTTTTTACTTTTTGGGTTTTTTTTTTAATTTTCTCCAGGAAATACTCTAAAACACTATTTGCTTTATATAAGCAAGTGAATGGGCCAGTTTTCTTTTTGTTCACCAAGTTAAATCGTAACAGTTCCTATTTGCCCAATGCCATAATGATTACTGTTGTTATCAGTTAACTGTTTCTAGTTAACTGAAATGTAGAGTAAGTATTGTGGTACATAACTAATTTTGTGCCACTGGCATAAAAATCGTATGCTGGAAAAAGAATAAATTATTATTTCTTCTTTCTTTTGCAGCATAAGCCACCTCTAAGGAAGTAAACAGAGTAGCAACGTCCACCAGAAAGTCAGCTCTACAGTTCAGCCAACTACCTGATTCAGTGTTTACTGTCTCTGTTATACACACAGAAACCTTCTCCTGGAGCAGATCTTGCAGAACTTGGAAATGCTACACAGAAGGACAGTACACATGCAAAGAATATTCCAAGTGAGTTTTTGTCCTCTAAATGGTCCTTAAAGTGTGTGTGATAGAAACTGTCCCTTATCTTTGTTCTGTGATCCCACATTGCTATTTGCTACGCTGAATGTTGGCCTTCTCAGTCTGATGCTGGCTATGCTCCCTCACCACCTTCTGTCTTTTATTATTGTACCTCACTTCACTTTACTATCTGGAAAGTACCATCAAAATGGTTGTTGAAGGTGAGTCACAGATTCAAATACACTCAAGTACATTCAACAGCACTGTAATCCTTCACCATGGTAGTATGTAACTGGCCTTTCTGTTATACTTATAAATCCACTCATTCTCAAAAGTACAATTCAAAATCTAGCGACCACAAACAATGGTAGCTTCAACCAGTTCATTTTCCACACTGTTGTAGGCATGCTTACACATTAATCACATGTTGTGCGTAGGAATGTTTTTTTGAATGCTGTCATACACGTGTAGAGAAGTTTGTAGAATAGTAATGTGAAGCAACAATCAGAGATAGCAAACAGTTGTGAAAAAATAAGAAGCTATTTGCAGGGAAAAGAATGAATGACACACTCCGTGGCAATGGGAAACATTACCTTTTCATTCCTGCAGTTGTTTAGGCCCATGTTATTCATGGAGGGCAATTTTCCATCAACACCATGTGGCTGCTGTTGCTGCTGCTGCTCCCTTTGGATCTGCTCTCTCATTTTCCGAGCCTCCTGAATGGCTTTCATTACTGTGTCCTGGTCCCCAAACAGGGCAGGTGAATTAAGACTGGAAAGAATATCTATAAACAGAGAACACACTTTATTTAGGTAATCATCCAAATTAGAATCCAATGTAATCATTCAGTTCTCATCCTATTAAAACTGCAACCTCTTCAAAAAGAGGAAGGTTGGCAGTGGTTGTTTGTCTGAAGGCTGAATTAATCTATAGAATTGATTCATAAGCCTGTTCTCTTCTTTTGTTTTGTTATAAATATAACCACTAAAGTCTTGGCAAAGACTGATATGAAGGTGTACGAGTATAACCATGGACTCGACGTTCAAACTTACATATTTAACACAACATCTATGTGAAGCTTAAGTGGGAAGATTTTAAAGTATTGATAACAAGAAAATGAACAAAGAACGATAAAGAAATCTAGGACGTAGGATGTAGAATTTCACTAGGACGTGAAATTCTACATCAGACAGACATACGTTCTGAAAGGGCACTTACAATTACTTTGGCAGACAGAACTTATTATCACCTTAATATCAGTATAATGACAATTTTTGATAATGTTTCAATGGCTTCTTCAGAAGCGAGGGGAAATGTTTTTACGGCTTATATAAAAAATATTCACACTTTAGGCATATCTTCTCTATCCATCTCTCTAGAATGGTCTTTGAGTTCAAACTGGTATGCTGCTTTCTAATATTAGCTAGTGTAGCGGTAGCTGGAATTATATTGACAGGTAGAACAGACAGCTAGCTAGCTGCAGAAACTTGATCTTTCAGAGATCATGAGACTCCCAAGTGCTTTCAGAATTGAACAAATCACAATTTTATATATCTAAGGCATTTATTTAACATACCTGTTCATTTTTCACAAGTGTTTCTATATATTTTACAAGTACACTTGAGCTGTAGATTGTGAGTAAGTGGTTTGTAGTATTTAGTCACAGTTAAAATTTACTATCTGAACTTTAGGACTGATAACAGATTTTACAGCTCTTGCTTCAGTTTCTTGACTGCTTGAGAGAGTCTTCATACACAGATTTCAGATCAATTTTGTTTCATTACTTAATAAGCTTTACTTCTTAATCAAAGAAGGTTTGGATATGGGTCCAAAAATTCCATATTCTGGGTGAAACTAATGGTATATTTGGACTAAACAGCTGAAAACCACATCTGGATTTACCTTCTTGCCTGACTTCTGGTTTGTCGTATCCCATTGAGACAATGAATGGTCCTTGGCCCTGGTTCAACAAAGTGACTGAAAACTTACTTATTTTAAGTATTGTACATTGTAGCACTGGAATGAAATAACCACATGAAACATCCTTTCTGTGTATCCAGTTTCTAAGCAAGCTCTACCTGCATGAAAAGCTATTTTTTGCTTCTTTAATCCAGAGGCCAAAATTATAGAATTAACTTTGCATGTACGCTTCCATTTGATGTTTGTGGGGAAGATATTGATAGAAATCTCTCTTATATGTGTTTCATATATGCATATTTATTTACTTCTGTGTATATATTTGTATGTATATGTTAAATATTTATTTGCTGTATTTCCTGTAGATGCATATCACTGCTGCATCACCTGGTTACTCTTGTAAATCTTTGGCATTCAAAAATTATTTGAAAATCTTTCCTGTATATTTTCTCTCCATTTTAAGCAGAAATGTAGATCTAAGTATCTATTTAATTCAGATGCAAGTGTATTCAAGCTGGCATTTCACACACAAAACTTGCCAGTTTTCTTCTTTCCCGAGGACAGATTAGTTACCTAAGGAGGATCCTCTTCCCAGAGATCCACCGAGGGGGCTGGGGATACCGCTCTTGTTTGTCACTGTCACTGGACTGCTTTTGCTAGCTGGGAAGAGGTTCTGTGTTGGAGACGTTGGGGATTTGACTGGTTCAGCTGTCTTGGGTCGGGCTGAAAGATTCAGTGGCTGGGCTGCTTCATCCTACAAGAGTTTAATGTAAGTAACTATTAGGGAAAGACAAATGAACACATCATTTTGCAAGCAAGCATTACTTTACACCTCGAAGACAATATCACATTCTCCTGCAATAATAACAAAAGAAGCTAATTATCTGCCTCCTTTAAGATTCAATGAAAGGAAATCTCATTAATTTCTGTGTTATGCTTCTATTTACATTAACTATGTGGCTGGATCGTTCTTTTTGCCAAATTAAAATTTGAATTAGCTCACATTACAGCTTAATTTCCTAATGTGTTTTCAAAGATCTAAATTAACCTAGGGCATTTACAAAGAATTATTTAAAATTTCCAGCAGCTCAGTAATGCGTTTGCATTGGTTCTGTTTGAAAAGTTCCTGGCACTATAAAATTAAGTTATGTAGCTTATTTTTATATGTATTAGAAACTAAGCAATCAAATGTACTTCCATGAAAGAATCATTTGGAAGCCCCCGACAGTTCTTTGGCCCACATTTAATGCTGCTGCTATCTTATACATTCAATGCATCTTATTTAGAGTGCATGTTTTGTTTAGTAAAATCAACTATGCTCTTCACTCATAATAAAAGTATTTCAGTGAATTCAAATTCCTTTACTTACTATGTAAAAAATGTATAGTTTATGCATTTTAAAGATATATTTTTTCTAAAATTTAATTTTGGCTATTTTTCTTTTTTTTTAATTCAAATATGTCATGTATTTTTGACAGATTTATGTAAAATCGGGATTTTTTTCACATAAAGCAATTCTGCTTCTTGATTGTTCTATACTTCTGTAATTATTTCCATATTCTGTAGTTATCTCTGCTGCATTCAACCTTTACTGTATCTGTATGCTCATTTACATAAAGAAAAGGGTTTTTTTGAAGGATATGCAAATCTAGCATCAGTACTCATATTTTCTTATACTTTTCATAGGCACTGTGGAAGAAATTCTGTCTTTGGCATACATCTTGATTCAGTGCTATGCGAGATAAGACTATTTGAGAAAAATCTTTACTTTTGGAAGAAGACCCATTCACACTATTAATTTGATTAACTGAAGTAGATACATCATAACCTTACTCCCATTCTTTGGGTTTGTTCCTTTTGCTTAATACGTTAAGCAAAACAGAGCATTTGGAAAATTGTGAGATAGTGATTTTCTGTAATTAAAGAGCTTAGAAAGATAGATCTCTCATTTAAAATATGCCCACCGTAGAATCGTGATGGATATAAGAGAATATCATCCATATATTACAACATAACACTGATCATTTTCAAAGCTTAAAACTAAGTGTCAGAATACAATAACATACTACATTATCTCATCTTTTCCATTCTTCCTACTGTCAAGTGATGATTTAGGAAAGTACATCTGATCATATACAAAGCATTAAAAAGGGAAACGTAACTAACAGGTATTTATAATGCTGTCATACCTCCAGTTTTAAACTATTTCTATAAAACTGCATGACATTTTTATTCTTCCTGACCTTGCAGTGCACACAAATGCCCACACCTGTTCAGAGTCCAAGGGAAAGCAGAAACACAAAAGTATAAGAGACATAGTACAGTGTCATGCTTTGTGGTCATGTTAGGTGCAAGCTGTTTCATTGCACAAACTGGCTTCAATAAATTTCTGTGAAAGTTCAGAGCCTATTCCAGACTATGAAGTTTGCTGGACTAGGGCCTGCAAGCGTGTACTCATAGAAACCTGTGTGACCATGTTCAATTTCCAAATAATTTTCTGCCTACTACTGATTGAAAAAAAGCGAGAGAAAAAAGTCTGAACGCTGCCAGAAGCCATTTGTTTGTACTTCATAGACAGCATTCTCTTTTCTGTGAGGCAACCAAAAAGCTGGATGGAAATCATTCTGGTCACTGACTTGAAAAATCCATCATTCTTTTTTGTAAGATCTGACTACTGTAAAAGAATCCCATTAGTTCTATAAATAATGCATATAGTATATACAAACAACTGTTTAAATACAGAGAATACATGGAGGATTTGTTAAGCAATGCATGACCATCAAAACTGTCATGTTCTATATAGGTAAAAAATTGCAAAGACAACATGCAGGTATCAGTTCATTAGAGTTCATATATATATATATGTATGTATGTACGTATGTATATATTATACTAACAACTAATTTTTTTCATTAGCTACTGGCATTTGTCCATATTAATTATTAGCCGTTTATTTTTAATATTTTTCATTCAGTAGTGTGCTTAATAAAATAGGAACAAAAAGACTTCTTTTCTTATTAAGGTATATTTCAGTCCATTCAAGTTAAATTATGTAGGGAAACCCCCAAGAATTTGCATGTGGTCAAGTGTGTAATGGGACTCAGCTGGCCACAAAGCTGGAATGATATTGGCCTTGGTTCAAGGAGATATGTGCTTAAATTTAACCAGGGAAAATTTGACTCATATAGTAAGGGTTTGGTTTGGTGTAGATCCATTTGGCTCATTCACTTACGAAATTACTTTTTTGCATTAAAGTAGCCGGTAGTATATTCTCAATACCATAAATCACTGGTGCTGGTGTCACTATACTGTGGCAACTTCGCTGAAACAGTTGGGCTTTGCTTTTGGTGGCTTCTGTATTGACCATAACAAACTCTGCGTATGTGGTAAATTTTACTGACTGCTCTCAAGCCTGGCATTGGATCACAAGAGGTAAAATATTAGACTAATACACGTCTACAGTTAAGTAAAGTGAATGCTTTGCTAAATAAATGTTAGATCTGGCCATAATGGAATAGTTTTTATTTATTAGTACTCTCAGCCTAGCAAAAAAGTGTCATGGAAATTTATCAGCCCAGGCAGAAATATCTACTCATCCACACTTTACCACAATGATTGATGATAATGAAAAAACGAATGATATTTTACTCTCATGTCAAAAAAAAAAAAATAAAAAAAGAAACTGTCACTTCAAGCAAGTAAAATCTTCCCAGGCTGATTCAAAGCTAAAGGACTATGTATCTATAAGGTTTTAGCAGCTAGCATAAAACGCATACTCTCTCCACACGAAGACAACATATGCCTTATTTAGATCTATTTTAACAGTTCTGCACTTATAGCACTATCATTCAAATTGATAAAACATATGAACGTGGTTTTTATTTGTGGGTTATGGTTAGTTTTTTTTTTTTTAATCTATTATTGTTTTTCTCCAGATTGAAGTACATTATTTTTCAAGCATGTTTGGTCTCATGAAAATCGGAACAGCCATAGAACTACATAGCAGTAAGAGCCAGCCTGTTCCTCCCAACAATACTAGCTCCACCACAGATTTCAAGGGGTGCACGATGTTCATTTCACTCTGCTGGCAATTGCCATGTTGTAGCTGCCTGGTTCCAAGCAACTGACAATAAGCAGGCACAAGCATCCAGCAGTGGCACAAAACCAATGAGGAGCAGCCTCGTTGTCAGCAGCTGGGTGAAATCAGCAAAAGTCAAAGCAATCTGCAGTGACACAATATTTTACCTGAAGTCCTGAATTAAATTTTCTTTTTATGTGAAGCTTTTTCCAAAATTGCTGAAGAAGTACAGCAAGAGATTTGTAAAATCTCTCCTTTCTTAACAACATAAAGTAGCATCATATTTTAAGATGCTCAAATGCTTGACCTGAAACAATTCATGAAATGGTTGTCATTTATGCACATTACTAGATTATAAAATGAAATCACAAAAATATCTCATTTTACTGATGAATCAGTTGTGCTAAGGTAGGAAGAGGGATGTCTGATATTTCTGGAAGCATGAACTGAATACTTTCTCTTCCCTTCTCTCTACTGATAATGCAGTACTAAACTTCAACATTTTATTTTAATTTTGTAGAGCTTTCATGTGCTTTCAGTTCCAGCTGCAAAACAATTAAATAGATCATTTAGGTTCACTGCCCTTTCCAGACATCAACTTTTTTCCTATTAAGAAATACCTTAACTTGAGTTACCGGGCTGGTCCCTCTCTTCTCATTTTTCATCCCAGTGGGTGAGAGTGCCCCTGCTGTATTTGGTGGCTGTGGAGTAGATGGCATTTTGGCTCCAGGAGAAACTTGCATGCTTGCCAGCTGAGCTGCATACAGTTGCTGGAAGACAAGAAGATATACAATATATTCGTTCAAAATCCGTAAAAGAAAAGCTGTAAATGTATGCAATTTTTATTACCCTGCTGTTTCTTCTCTTGAAAGAATGAGAGATTTTTTTCACTACTTTCTTGCTTTTAGTTTTTCCCTTCTCATTATTGTGAAAAAAAAACAAAACAAACAAACAAACAAAAAAAAAACCTAGCAAACTCCCACACACTGATACCTTCTTAAATTTGACTTTTATCTGATTTCTTTTTCCCTCTTTTAGTAAATACTATCTCCCTTAGTGATGGTAAAGAGCAAAGTGTTATACCATACCCAAGTATGCAAAAAATATATATAAATAAAATTTTTAAAAATTGGCAATATTATAAGACTGGTTATGATCAACCCCTATTAGAAACAGTCAATGTTTCAGGCTTTTCACAGAATGCCAACTCCAGACCTCTGCTGGGCACTGACATGGGAAGCCTTTGTGACCAAAAGGCAATGCTGCAACTTCTCCAAATATCAGTGGAAGCTAAAGCAGGCAACGCGGTCTGTCTCAATGTACAGTGACTTATTTTTAAATTCTATAAATGCTAATG
The DNA here is from genome assembly GCA_028571105.1 of Tragopan temminckii. Lineage (NCBI taxonomy): Eukaryota > Metazoa > Chordata > Aves > Galliformes > Phasianidae > Tragopan > Tragopan temminckii. Next base: position 10,872,602 of record JAOWBP010002559.1, read on the forward strand.
GGAATGCAGACTTTAAAAAATCCTGTAAACACTAATAAACAGACAGAAATGTCCTCATGGAATATGCATCCAACTTTTCAAAAAGTTTAACTGAACCATAATAAAATACCTGTGCATCAAAATAAACTATTTCACCAAACTAAAGCATTCACTGATCAAAAACAAGTAGGTTTATTTTTTTTTCCCAGTAACCAAACTTAAACCCTCACCTTGAATCAGCATCAGCAATAATTCTACTAACGTAAACAGGGAAGATCCTAATCCCTCTTCCATACATAAATCTATATAAACTTTGCCTTACTAGTGAGAAAAAAGCCAGGTGGTTTGTATGTAATTTCCAACATTACTATCATTCAGATGGACAAATAAAAAAAATTACAGTAATCAAAAGCAGACCTTTCAGCACATGTAATTAAATGAAAGCTTAATAAAGAATAATTTGCAAGAGCCAGATGTGCTTATGTCATAATTGTTGCTTTCTTTGGAACCATTTTTCTAATGTAACAAGCCTCCACAGAAATGAAAGTTACACAATACTGACTCAGTGGCGAGACAACCGCGTGAAGGAGGGGCACAGACACAGCTCTGGGTGACAAATGGAAGCTGTTGTTTGTTTGTTTGTTTCCTGCCAGCCCTTTTCAACATCGTGTGTAGGCTACAAAAGGATCGCAGAGAAATATTTAGAAACCAACAGTGTTTGGAAATTTTGGGTAAGGTACTTTTTTTTTTCCCCATGCCATAAAACTAATTCCCCAGTTCTAAAAAAATGGAAATGCACTGTATACAGTAGTTGCTTTTGTCCCCACCCCTTCTGCTGGGCACGTGTCACTTTGGCAGTGGCCTATAAAAGAGTGGCATAACCTGCAGGTAAATCCCTGTCTGCCGACCTGGATGCACTGCTTGCATGAGCCTGCCAGCTGCTCTCACCCTCACCCTCCTCCTCAGAATCAGAAGTTGATTTTCACAGACAAAGACAGGGAGGTCATTAACCAGTCACCCACACTGGCAAAACAGACTCAACTTAGGGAAAAATTAGTTAATTCAATGTCAGTGAGAATGGAGTCAGGTGATAAGAAACAGAGAAAAACTACACCTCATTTCAGATACGCCTCTCCTTAGCTCCTCTTCACAGCCTGTTCCCACCCCCTGTAGCCCTCCCTTCCATCCTGGCCTGGGTGCTTCCACAGCTGCTTTTCACAGTGTTATTCCTCACTTCTCAATGCCATGCAGGATTTTTCCCTTCCTGAAACACGGTTTCCATGCAGCAGTACACTGAGGGCTATATAACACTGAGTTACTCCAAAGTCACAGGATTGAGTTTAGCCTGGCATTTCTAGAAAATCATTTTACACAATAAAAGCAAATGTAACAATAAGTAACAGTACTTATCTTTCTGGTTTGCTTTGACTTTAAAGTATTCCACAGATGAGTGTAAACCTTGCAAGAATTCACACTAGTGCTAGCAAAACAGCATGTGGACTGGAAGTTTGTATAACTTCTGTTAAATATCAATTTGTATGGGGAGGTATCCAACCTGGAAAACCTCAGTGTTGCAGGGCTAAAATGGATATTTTTGCAAATACCGCTGTTGTGACATGAAATCTAGGACCTCACATTGAGATGGGGAGGTTGTAAAAAAAAGCTTGTATTCGCAAGATTAAGAAGGAAAAAAAAAAAACAACCAAACACTGAATGAATGTTGATTGTTGGCTTTTAATGCTGAAAAGGAAAATCTTCAATGGAATTTTTTCCATTGAAATTCAAACCCACCAGCTATTGAGTAGTGTCTAAAAAAATTAACCTACCTCAAACACCAAAGCATATATTCTTTTCACTGTATCTCTAGCACATAAAGAGAAGAGTTTTATATAACCCTCATGACAACCACTGACTCAGAAGGCTCTTGATTACTAATTAGATATTCAAAACCATCAAGTATTCATGATTGTTTTAAGAAGCCTTAAAATATATATAGCTTGCTTTATTTATTTTTTTTTAAAGGTCACTAAGTTAGATTCTTATGATCCAGTTCTCAGCATTCAAATATAAGTAGGGCTGATTTTAGGTTACTGAGTGCTGCTGCATAGATAACAATTTTGCAAATTAGCTTGCTTAAGGAATGTGAGAAAGGATGTAATTTTACACCTTACAGAACCACATTTTTTTGTTATATCATGATCTGACACAGAAGAGTAGGACTTTGAAATGCTGCACGTCTCTCTTAAGGCAGTGGCAAGTGAAATGTCACGCTTGGGCAATTAAAAGCTTATTGACTTAAGCTCTTGTTACCAAAACTCTATTCCAATCCTAACCAACTAAAAATTTGAGGAGAATTTCTGAAAAGTGGAGGACGCTGTGACAACATTCCAATGATTGATGTCTATCTACCAGAAGAAAAAGAACAGTTGAGTGTAATAGTGTTGTACTCAGCATGCAAACAGCATAGCACAAGTACATACTGATTTTTTTTGTACCCTGCAAACAGCAAAATTCATGCCAAAGCTTTTTTATAGCTTAGAGCTACAATTTAAGAAGAATAAGTAAGGAATATAATAATAGGAAGAAGGGTGGGGTAGAGAAGGAGGGGAAACATTCCCTGCTTTAGAAATCACCTATGGCATTTGATGAATTATTTCTGCTACATCATTTCTATAAAAAAAAAATCATCCACAATCTAAAATTTGTCAAACAAAACTATGAACTAATAATAGCGCATCTTGACTTATCAAAATGTTAAAACTTCTCTTATCATCTAAGTTTCACAACACCTTTGTGAGATATTTTCACGATACACATGAATAATTGCCTTTACCGTCAATGTTCACTCATGTCTTGCCAGAAGACAAAAGCCTTAGGCCTAAACATCCCTCTCCCAGCTTTCTGCAACATTTTTTCAATAGTTCATCAACTAGTTTTTTCAATTAGCTTTCAATAATCAAAATTCTTTCAATAGCTCAGGTCCCTTTCCTGTACAACTTTTTGCCTCCACGTAGGCCAGTAATGTTCCTCCCACACCTGCTCTGCTGAATGACAATGAGAACAAAGCAAATGAGCTTTCTCTGTGCTAAATGTTATTTTTAAAACAGAAACACTTGTACTTACCTCATGGGCTGAGGCATCTGTGTCTAAACGAATGAATAAAGGTGAAGAATTTTTGAGAATTGAATGTTACAGATATAACACATGGTGAGGAAAATAGAATGGGCCTTAAATCAACACAGTTAAGGGAGATTTACACTGACAACAACTTGTTAACTTTGTGACAGGCTGTTTTACCACCTAACACAGAATTATGATAATCATAATCTTCTTACCAGTGGCTTGTCAATGGCAGGCCTTGTGGAAAAAGAAGATATTTCAATAAAGAGAAAGCGATTAACTGCACATAAGAGAGAAGCACTTTCTTTAGGTCGGTAAGCCCAGGAAAGAAATGAGCACAGCAGTTGCACTTGTATGTACAAGAATGAAAAGGCAAGGACTACACATTTCAAATGAATGCATTGGTGAGGGAAAATTCGGTCACAGCAGTCGAATGATAACTCATATGTCATTCTTTGCAGCACAACTCTGAAGAAACTATAACAAACATGAGAAGTACAGAGATAAGAAAGAAAGTGAATCAAATAATCAGTGTAATGGATAATCAAAGAGCAGGTGATGAGGGCTTACCTAGCACAATGAATTGCAATGTATGTACTTGGAAAATGTCCTAAAGAGAAACGATGTAGTGGAAGGTAGCTTGATCCAACGAGGAAGAAGGGATTGGTTCTAGAAATCCTTTTATTTCCCATTACTAAAAGATTTATGACCTAATGAAAAGACAGTCCTTTTCCTGTATTTGTACGAAATTTCTCTGAAGGTGCTAGACTTTTTTTTTTTCACTCAGAAAAAGATGCTAAATATTATGGACACTGATTAAGTCTAAAGTCTTCTATACTAAAAATGTAAATCCTGTGTTACATCTCAACAAATACTTTTGCTACAGTAAGTGACACTGAACAATAAAACTACTGAGAACCAAGTGGGATTTCTTATTTGTCAGCATTTTAAATGAATTGTGCAAAGCTGAAATATCTTATTTATAGAGATGAAAGTTCAGCTATTTAGACAATGAGTAATTTGGTTTCCAAAGATGAAAAACTCTAAGGAGTCACTGCAAATGCTGTTGAAATCCTGCACTACAAGAGGTAATGCAGTTATTTTTTTCCATAGTATATTTAGTACGTAGAGTTGCAAAGCTATAATTCTAGAATTTTCCTTCCAAGTTTATAACATGCAATAATAATGCTTAGAACTATCTAATTATCAAGGGCTTTACAAGTTCACTAAAATCAGCAACATCTTTACTATTCCAAACACTGACTTCTGAAAAGAAGCCAGCCCAAACAAAAAAGCCCACCTGTGGTGGGACTGTTTCTTCTTCTTTTTTTTTTTTTTTTTCCCAATTATTGTTGTAGAAGTGCTTAAAATAAGCTTGATGTCAAACAGGCAAAAGGAAACAGAGTCTCTGAAAAGTCTTCTTCTGATTGAAGAATGGACTAGCACTCAAACCAATGTTTTGGATATAACAGGTAATAACTATGGAAATAAATGTTCTCTGCTGATCTGAGCCCAGTGTCACTTGTACACCCACCAGCAGTTTAGGCCAGGAATATTTTCCAAATGCAGTGCAAAAGCATAATTATATTAATTTAAAAAAATCACGCACAGCTTAATATAAGTGCAAGAATCGTTTCTAAAGTAATGCTAGTTGTACATATTCCTTTGTATTTCTTAAATAGACGGCTGTAAAAAATAATAAATTAGATGTTTTCTACATCAGATATGTTCAGAGGCTAACATGGCAGTCGAAGACTATTTCAGCACTGGGGTAAAAAAAGGGGTTATTGGATTCTGCATATAAAAATTTTGCTGGCTGTCTATGTTTGAAAATGCTTTTTGATGCAGTTCCTTAGAGTGAGAGGTAGGTTAACAGAAAATGGCATCCAGAAACACGAGACAGCCAAAATAACTCATCAGCAACTTAACCATGTGACAAACCCAGGGGCAACTTGGAGCCAGCTACCGCCTGTGGAGTCTGCCAAGAAGCCAGATGCCATCACCAGAAAAACACCTTCCAGAGCTCAGCATCTGTGTTCTGGGAGTGCTCCCCATACAAAAGGAGAAGGAGGGAAAGGTGTGTATCCAAAAAAAAAAAAAAAAAAAAAAAAAAAAAAAATTACATAAACATTAAAGCTACTGTTATTTATAAAAATAAATAAATAAATATTAAAAAAAAAAAACTATGTTTTTGCTGAAGACAAGAGCCCTTCAAGTTATCAGATTAAGCATTTATGCTAAAAGTGCATGTTTTATTTGGTTTTGCAATGTATTTGTGTAGATGCTACCTGCTAAAATAGTGAATTTTATAATTATCTTTCAATTAAATTTGGATGTCTCAGTACTGTTTTCACAGTTTGTTCTAAGAAAATGTTAAAAAATAAAGTGAGTTTTAGAGAGGTGCGAGTACAGTGCGAAAAAGTGAAAATCTCTCCTCTCATTTCCGCATGTGCCACGACACAAACAACAGTAGATTGCTATTTAAGAACCAACAAGTATGCAACATGAACTTAACTCATACATTTATGCTAACTAACAGAACTACTTGGCTTTCTTTGGGTTTGTCTGAAATGATGTTGATCAATTACGGCTACAGGAAGTAGGAGTAACATTTAGAAAAAAAAGTCTTTGATTTAGAAAGAATAAGTAACAATACACTGCAAAAAAATATTTTTTATCTCTAGAACACAGGTGGCTTAAGATATGTGAATGATTTTCATTTAACAACATCATTTTTTTCTTTCCCTTTTTTGTATAGGCCTAACCTCTCCATACTGGATGTAATGTTCTGATTTTAAAACACTTAACATTACCCTACAGCAGTGTCTGCTCGTTGTTAAGAGTGTGGAAGGCCTCTACTTCTTATAACACTGCACCAAATACCTTTGCAAAAGGCCTTAAGGTGCAACACAAGCAGGCAGCCAATGAATTATCATAATTAATGTCACACTAACAAAGTCTGTTGCAGTGATTATTTATGTACTTGCTGGCTAATATGCTCTCAGATTTATTACAGCCTAATATGTATGGGCAAACAAACTAACTTAAATTGGTGAAAATACAAATTCATTCTATGTTCAAAGGCATAGTTACAGGGCTTCAGTTTTCCACATACGTTCCAATGTGAATGTACTGAAAAACATTTCTAAAAGAATAATTTTATCCCTGATCATTCTCTTTCTTTGCTGAACTATTAACACAAGTATTTACAGTCTCTGTCCCTGCTATTCTATGTGATCTCATGGGAAGTTTTCATTTGGCCCTAAATTCCACTTAATGTCTATTTCCTTAAGATATACAAATGTCTGTTTTGCTCTTCTCTAAAGCTGCAAAGTAGCAGATACCTGAATTTCATCACCAAGTGCCTGCTGGTTCCCAACTCCTTTTACTGACTTCTTTGTACTGGTTCAGAAAAAGAAAAATCACTCCCATAGCTTCTACTGCCCTGCTGTGGATAATGGCCAACCTATACCAAAGATAAAGGAATTTCTACACTTTTTAGATACTGCAGCTTGTATTGTTGTAGCACTGCAGAGTCGAGATCGCCTTATGCAAAATAACAGCTTTATTTTGTTAAAAGGGCCTAACTTTAAGTGGACCGTGGAATATTTATGGCTCTCAGTAGTCCTTTGAAAGAGTTATCTTATGTTTTTATGCCGATCATGGGTCAGAGGTTCAAATCAGCACTTCTTTCTGTCACTCCTTATATGTTTTACTATAATTTACAGCTCAGCAAGAGGACTCATAAAACAAAAGTGTCTATTTTACTTCAGCAACTAATTCTAGCTAATCAAAGCTTTCCAGCAAAACAACCCAGCATGAAACTCTGCGTGGAAAATATGCAGAGAACAAAGCGTTTTGTCAAATAACACATCTCATGATGTAAACACATATGTCTCTTATAGGAAATTTTATCGCTTCCACATTATCGACACACAAAAGGAGCATTCTTGTCGCAGACCTGGTGCGACTGTGGAGTCATCGTCATTGGAAACAAGAGCCTGATTAGGTTCCCACACAGATATGAATAGATTTTCTTTTTTTAGTGTAATGCTGCCTTTCTTATTTCTTAAACAGACTAGTAATTGTGGCTGTAAAAACAGTGAATTGTGTTTGGACGACATTTGTTTCTTCATATTTTTTTTAGCTACCCAGCGACACCAATTATCCCATATGGTTGTCCTCTTCTGGAAAGTCTGAGTTAATCCACAGCTGTGAAGATGAAGATGGACACAGCAGGCTCAAAGTCTGGTGGGTCCCTTGTCTGTTAATAAAGTCCACAGTCTGCTGGACAGATGTTAAGAGGATCTGTTAAATAAGTCAGTGACAAAGATCCAGACTTCTGCTGGGGAAAACAATTAGCGAGACAGTATCTATTCCTCATAGATTTTCACTTTTAGCTTCATCTTTTACATAGGCAAAATGTCATTATTTGATAGAGAACAGTCCCACAGTATGTTTAATAGTCCTACTCAAAGTATGGACGAACTAAGAAATCCATCGGCGCGTGTTCTGAAGAAGTGATAGACTTTTTTGTCCTTGACTTATTCCTGAATGCTACATTGGTGCAGGACTAAACTACAAGTTTGGTTTTATTTGTCATAGTATGCAGTTGTATTGGCAGAGCCTGAATAAGTGCTGTCAGCTATAACATATCCATTTCAATTTTCAGTGTAATGGCGAATGGAAACTGAAGATGAAGTTACCGTCTGATTAATCTTTCTTTAAATGTTATTAACATTTCTTATATTTAAATAAAGGATTTACAAAGAATACATTCTGGTCCCAAAGATAATGCTGATATTCTGGGAAAAGGGAAGAAGGAAGAAAATGAAATGGCAGCAATATTCATGTTTAGAGAAATACTCTTTTCCCTGTCATGGCCTGACAGCATAGGTACCCAATACCAAAATCTCTCTCAGTTATAGTCATGTAAATTTGAAGAACACTGCACAGCTAAAATACTTGCACCAGTGCAATAAAGATCTAACCTGCCTTCAGGCACATGTGCATTAAGATGCTCTTAGAACCATCTACGTTTCATTTTGAAACTCCGTTTCTCATCCTCTTGACCTCATCCTGCTTTGACATAACAACATAGAAATGTCCATCAAAACAGCTCGCTCTGCTTTGCTGCCTAAATGCAGGCAAGTCTCACTTATGCATTATTCCTGAGATCATATTCCTTAGAAATCAAATGGCTTTGATTACAATGAATTATGACAATTAAATACAATCTGTCAGCAACTGCCTGTTCAGAACCTGTTTACAGTAAAGCTGTGGGCAAAGCCAAGAAAGAATGCTTAGAGCTCAAACAAATTATCAATCACTGCAAGTTGCTAAGACAATGTATATAATTTGGCACCTGGTCGTTGCCTCTGTAATACTGTATTTTTTTTCTCCTTAGAAAGTAAAGCAGTTGGTTTACTAGTTTTACGGCATCTTGACAAGTTTTCAAGGCAATGTCACACCACTGCCCTAAGAGGCCACTGGAAATTTTTAATGAGACAGTATAAAAATTACAAAAACAACAACAAAAAAAAAGAACTCAAAGATGTATTCTAAAATTTATACAATTAACTTCAGTCAGTACATTAGGTATCTCACATCAACATAGAATATAGGTAACATTGGCTCTACTGGAATAAAATAACTACTCGTCTTGGACAAGTGTCCAAGTCTGTGGTATTTAAATTAGACTTTCAATTTTTTTTCAACATGACAGAGTCAAAAATCTAACCCTGTAGATACCAGCCCTATGGCCCTCAAAAAGAAAACTACATTTCTGCCATGTCAGAAAAGAAAAAAGGCAGGCCAAGAGCTCATTGGGGGGAACAATGTAACAGCTACTAAATATATATATATATAATATATTTACATATATATAATATATATATATTGAAAGCCTTCTGTAGTGAATAAGGAGCTCCTGCATTCTGAAGAGCAATTCCCTTGTGAAGCCACTGACTGGAGGGAGAAGCAAAAAATCTTCACTGACTTGGCGGTCGTGTCTCACCTCATTTCATTTTTTTTTTTTTCCTTTCCAAACAGACTGAGTGTTGGTCTGCTGAGAATATGATGCTAAGCCACTTTTCCTGTAGAGTTTTTAAACTGGGCCTCTGAGAAAGGGTTTGTTACAATTCAATGACTGAAGTAATACCTTTGTCCATCTGAGCATTAAATGGCCCATTGAAATACAGCTTAGTTAGAAAGAATGTCACTAAATGGCGCTTTCTAATTTTTTTTTTATTATTATTATTCCTCTCCCAATAGATTACTGCCTGGATCTGAAAATGCAGTTCAATCATTTTTGGTTGCCTCTCAGGTCAGGCCTTCAGCCAGTGTTAATTAAATGTAGCCCCTTTAGAATACCAGAGGTTAAATGAGAGCAACAAACCAGTCTTCTTCAAATATTGCCTGATGTTCTCCAAAAAGCTGTATTCTTTCTGGGAGGACCCACATTTAAATATGAAATAGTCTCAGCAATGAAAATTTATTGGGGTGGGGAGAATCCTTGCAAAATGCTGTTTTGTCTGGCAGTCAGTAATCACAAAACATTAAACACCTATTTCCATGCAATATAAAATATATATTGTGTTTAAATAGCACACATCATAAAGGAAAGTGCTGCAGCAGACAATTTAAGCTGTAGCAGCACAATTTTCAACTTGATAAAGTGAAACTATAAAGAATCAATGCATAAGTCAGACAGCTTCCATATCTAATACTCTTCCTTGCAGCTATTAGAAGTTCACAGTTTTCTCTCTACTAGGCATGAGCATTCGTATACCTTCAGTTTCATGTCTTCGGTCACATTTTGTTGTCTGTTACATACAATTTGGCCAGACCATGAAATTGGAAAACAGCTGAAATTGTCTTTTCTCAACCTAATGATTTTAAATGAGAAAGGAGGTTTTTCTGTAAGCTATTTGTTTCCTGCATTGTAAAAAGTTTCCTAAAGTATTTGCAACGCTTCTACTATTAAATTGCTCGAAAGAATGCTTTTTTAAAATACCGCAATTAGTCTTGTCTTTCTGAACATGACTTACTGTAAATAATCCTCCTTGACTATCTCTTTGTCCCAAGATTCCTTAGAAGAACGCAACCAAGCGATAATTCAGCATTATTGCTGCTTCAGTGCACTAATCGCTTAAAGAGCAGCAAGGACCCTATGTTCACTGCCACAAGGCTCCTACTGCCTCCTGGCCTAAGGCAGACTTCCCAACCCAGCAGCATCCAGATGTCAAGAGGAATATCCAGGTCCTGATGCAGCATGCTGCTCCATTCCAGTATGGCCTAAACATCTGTTTCATCTGCTGGCGTACAACCTGCTGAATACACTGAGACTGCCGCACAAAGTAGGGAACTGAATTGGGGTGGGAGTGAAATACTGCGGTTGCACTGCTCAGTGTTCATATCACTAAAAAACTGCACACAAAAAAAAAATAGTATAAAGTGTTTGGAACTCCAAAACTGGAGTTTGATCATTTCTTATGATCTCTCTAAGAAAGAAAAGTTAAGGCAAGTAGCGGGAATGAAAAGGTGATGATTAAAAAAAATCCTTTCTATGCAATAGATGTATTCATCACTCTCTTTTGACAGAGGAAAAGGCCATAGCACCGTTGTTTGCTCATCTTACTAATTTTCCCTTTAATTCTTTATGTTATAAAAAAAGAACAAAAAAGAAAAAGCATAGAAGTATGTTACACACAAATTTCTTGCCACAGTTATAATAGCTGCCTTTCATAGAATATACTTTAAAATGAGGTGAGCTTAGCCTTTTACGTAATTTCTTAAACACAGTACCTCAGGAGTTCTGAAACAGTATCTTTTGTCTAAAAAAACAAGAATAAGTAAGCACAGACATTTTATCTTGAAGCATGACAAAACCAGAAAGTATTTCAGTTGATCTAGGTTAAGTTCTGATAATAAAGGAATGCTAACTGCTCTCATCTCTCCCACTTAGAATATATATTTTCTTGCATTCTTGCTAGCAACAATAATGGAATAGTTACACACTACCATGCAAATTCTTTGAGTCTTTTATGAAAGCAAGATCAAAGCCAAAACAGAGTACATTTTTAGCTGTCTTTTTCTCTCAAGAGGATGACCTAATGAGAGGTAGTTTAACCACGAGTCTTCCTCTGCCATTGCAGAGCAGAAGCACTCTCACGCTGCAGCCTCCTGGCTTTGTCTTTTCTCTGCCAGCCTGAAAACACAGCTCCTCTTGGCACGCCAGGAAGCAGGAGCACAGGCTGCAGGAGACACCAGCACTTTAGTGTCCTAGCTCTGCATGCAGTGAGCTCCTGTATCCAGAGACAAGGAGCTGTGCCCTGAGTGCTACCACTGACACACGCCCTCTGTGAATCTAAGTGCCTGAACAAAGTATAGCTGAGTGAAATTATAAAGAGTCCCTTTTAAAAGTAAGGTGTGAACATCAGTAGAAGTCTTCTATTGTGGAATAATACGTAAAATATCAAGGAAAAAAAAAAACAAACAACACAGAATTTAACAATATGTAAAAACTTATCAAAAGTCTATCACCATTTCCTCTAAAAAGGACAGCACAAATATCAATAAAATCTTCCTCTAAAGCACAAGGATGTGAATTCCTTCATTTAAAGCTGTCAGATTACCAATACACTACTTTCTGATCACACATCTCCTGTACTACAGACAGGAAATAACACAATTAGCTTATCTTTGTGATACTGCCAGATTATATGTTGTAGCACACATCCTGGAAATTGCCAAAAGTCTTTAACTTCTGTATGATTCTACAAAATAACCTCAACATACCTTGCTTAAAACCGTCCTGTATTTGATATAGAATTAAATACACAAATAAAATGTAAGTACATTTAAACTCAAATACCTTTGATATAAAGCCAGACACAACAAAGGGCAACTGTATTTGCTTGGAAAAAGGAATGAAATGTGAAGTGGAAAGAAATAGAGAGTAAAAAAAGGAAAGAAAAAAACTTTATTTCAAATATCCAGTATTTCAGAAATCATGTGTTTCGTATGTAAAAAAGGAATCAGTAGTAAATGGATAAGCTTTGTGAGAGAGGTCAGGATTTTCATCCTGGCTCGTGTCAGCAGGATTATAAGCAATTATGAGTAACTGCTTGTTGAGCTGCATGAAATGAGTTGGTGAATGAGTTTCCTCATGTCCATGTAACTGGTACAATGGCCAGCAATATAGAAAGCTCTGGTTGAAGGGGTCTGAAAAGGTAATTATGCTCATAACCCAACAGGGCTTAAATCAGTTCAGGACAGAAGATGGCTGTGCAATTGCTGGGCCTTCTCAATTTGTCAACATTGTTCTCTCTTTACCTTGCACTCTCTCTCATAATTCCTGGGTCCAAATCCCCATCTTGTGAGAAGACACCAAGGCAACACCACAATTAATTTTCAAAAGCACTGTTGGGGTTCAAAGCTGAAATGTTTGTATATTTTTGCAAGAGATACAGGGAGTTCATACGTAGCTAGCAACCATTCTCTTATTTTCACAAGCAAAAATGGACAGGAGACAGGGATATAATAAATATATACTGGCTCTACTGATCAGGAGAAGCTTTATCAGTCAGCTGGGGCACATCTGGGAAAAAAGTCACTCAGGTGCATCTCTAGCATCCCATTCAATTAAGATATCATTAAAAATGGTTTGTCCCTGTTCAGCCTCTGCGTTACGTGGTAAGTCAACATATTTAAATGTACATTTAAATGCAGAAAACAGTGAAACATTTTCTTTGTGAAGCAGAAAACAAGCCCCATTTACAGGTATTTTAAAGCATTAAAAATAATTGTGCCTTACAGTCTTCTTAGCAGATCACTCACACTGATCTTTTACTGTATATTTAGAACTTCCTTCAAGGAAAATTAAATAATTTCCTTAAAGGAAGTGCACACAAAATTATGCAAAACATATTCAAATGGGCTTATAAAAATTAAATCTAAAAAAAATCACATTTACAACTCAAAACCAGGTAACTAGGAATTTAGCACTGCAAATCCACTGTACACTTATGTGTTTTATATCAGTAAATGTATATTTCACATAAGCCTGCCATGCATTCTGATGTGTGCTCGGTATGACGGTATTCCAGCAGCAGTGCTGGGACCAGATTAAAACGGTTATGAGGCCTGATCTTAGCCTTCTCCTAGATGCTGAAGACTGCAGTAGAAAAGATGGCCAGTACAGGATGAATTGTGGTGAATAATTCCCAGATGTGCTATTTAATAAAGCCAAAACTAGTTAAAACTGTTGACTTGATCTCTTCCTAGTGTGCAGAAAAAATGGTGCAATTCCTTCAAAGGACTTGACCTCTTTTCATCACTCACTTCACTTTGTAAAATATCAGTTGTTGTGACAACATACTCTCACTATTCCTGAATGGGGAGTGCTTCTTCATTTGTTTTCATGCCCACCTGTTTGTTGTAATTCAAGCACAAAATTCAAGCTCCAAAATATGGGCTTCATAGTGTTGACTTCAACAAATTTTGTGAATGATTTCTTTGCTTCTAGAATAATCTCTTAATACTGACATTTAAGCATTCTTATCTTCCCCTTTTCCTTCAGATGCTCCTCCCTCCAGTGCCTTTCTTTCAGGACTGATACACAAACCTTCTGCTGTGCCCCATAGTCATATGCAACCTTCATGCTGATCCTTAAGAAGAGGCAGATGATTCCAACACTTTCTTTGATTTGAGACATATTGTACTTTCTCATTCATATGGATTCTTAAAACATCACAGAGTAAATACACTATTACTCTATTCCATAATAGCAACCACTACACTACATTTAGCGAGTTCTAAGTCATTTTCTGTTTTCCTCTCATTTTGACCTAGGCCAGTGGTGGGTGATACATTCTATAATCCAAGACCCTCCATAATAAGGCATGTGATGACATCAGCCCACAAATCTTTAAAATTCTTTTGTTTCCTGTGAGCACACACACTGCACGTGTCTGTGTGTCTATACCTGGAAGTTCTCATCTAACTATCCATAGTCTTACAGATTTCACTGCAGATGAAAGGTGGTTTGTTTTCTCTTTCTATAGCAACCAGAGAGGAAGGAATGATGATACAGAGGAGTATTTTCATTTGTGTACAGAGCTGAGACTGTAAAAGCATCTTTGTTATTAATCTGATTGCTGCTAGGTTTCTAAACATTTGAATATGCTAACACCTTCATGGAAAGAATCCTTCATGTTTGTAATTTGTACCCAAATTAAGCAGCTTGTTCTATAGGCATCGGAGCTATAAATTCCTGAAACATACTCACTTGCAGCTAATTCCTGTAGGGCATACACCATATACATTTCTAGAAAGTTAGAAGGAATCCAACTGCTAGCTCAGAGTATGCCTCACAGTCAGCCTGGTCCCCAGAGGGATGCCACAGTTTTAAAAGAGCTCTAAAAAACGTGCTCATCCCCTGACAGAGTGCTGGTGCTCTATCAGTAAATGCAGCAGTAACTTATTTGCTTCTTACTGGCTTCCAAGTGGCACCCCAGGGAGAGCGCTTTGCAAAGCACAACTACTTTAAGATAGAGTCTGGGCATTCAGTGAGGGGCTGCCAGTGGTTAAGGAAGCAAGAATGTCTTGTTGATGCTCTGGGCTCAACCTCCTCCAGTCACTTGGGGTTGAGCTTCTTCTGCCTTGGTACAGACTGGGGAGACTCAACAAACCTGCAATCCAGGCTATAAAGATGACATCCTTCTAAACATACAAGTTTCCTGATAAGTGAGTTTATTTCTATGTCATTTATGATCCCAACAGTACATTCTCTCTTCGACAGAGCATGAGGGCCTGGAAGTCAGCTGTTCTGTTTGCTAAGATCTAGAGGTACAAAAGGTGGGATCCTATCTGATCCCTAGCTGTGAGACTGAAAAGTCTTTATGTATTGGAGAAGAGAACAGGTGCAGGACTTTGGATGGAGGAGGGCTTGGCCATCCGAAGGGAACAAAGCGGGCCTTGCCAGGCTGGGTGGCAGTCTGGCAGCCAGTGTTCTTCCTGCAACAGGGGGAGCACAAGCCCAGGACTTAGGCTTGCCACATCCAAGGGAAGTACTAGAACTGCTATAGACTGTGGAAACAGCTTCTTTCTTAAACACTGCTGTAAATTTTTTATTACATAATGCAACACTATTCCATTAAGCAAGAATAAAAATAACAAAGAGTTGCCGTTTAAAGAAGTTATGGGAGATACAGGGCATTACATAGGTGAGAAAAGGGTCTTGCAGCAGTAATGCTGCTGGCTGTAGGCCGCTGATGACTTTAGTTAATAGCTTTGTTTGTCTGTTTTTATAAAACTGAAGAAAGTAGGGAGATTCCCTCTTGTTTTACCAGAAATGCCATTACTGGAGGAGTCAGGAAAATTCTCCTGGCAACAACTTCATCAGAACTGACAGGTTACTGCAAAAGTCTCAATTTTGATGGGCTATTCTTTCCTAATGAAAATGAGTCTGTAAGATAATTCAGGGCTGAAGATGAGAAGGAGGAGGAAAAGAGGGAGCATTAAGAAATCCTGCAAATAACTGAGGCTATATGATAAAATACTGACTCAATGACATCATTTTCATTGATAATGTCACTGACATAATTCAACTTGATAACACAGATATTACACTTAGACATAAACATCCAAGCAGAGAAAGGCATAAGTATAACTATTTCATTGATTTTAATTAAATTTTCTTAAGTATTGCAAGCTTGGCGTATTTTTAATTTTATTTTCATTAAAGGGCTTGCTTGGTCTCTCAGAGCCCTAATAAAAACCTTCCTTCAACTCCTTTTTTTCCCATGCTACAACCTACATTTCTACATAAGAAAAGGACCAAAATATTTAATTTACTACTTCTATACACTGAAATTTGCACACACCATTCCCTTAATTTAGGCCACTATTCACTGTATCATAATAAGGAAGATTCTGTTAAATTATGCCCACCTAGAGCTCAGTAGTCTTTGAATGCTAGATAAAATCATTCTGTAAGGCTAATGAAGACAGAAACTCTGTCTGTAACAATATTAAGTTTGTTTTCTCTAGTGATTCGAAGAAGTGAGCAATCTGTCAGTAATGCATTGAGGGAAATTACTTGTCTTGTAGGAATTCCCGCTGACAGTCACTCACTTGCAGTGCTGACCCAAACATCTACCTGCTGACAAACAAATTACAGTGTCTAACTTTGAGAAGGTAACTGGCTGTTTTTAATTTTGATTGGTCTCACCAAATCTCTTTCACAATTATCCAATCTCCATTCTTCATTGTTTTTAAAAAAAAAAAAAAAAAAAAAAAGGAAAACCTTATCGTTTTTGCACTTGAAAAAATTATTATTGCCTACTACATCCGAGAGTGTTATGTCAGATAAAACTGTTAAACTGTGTCTAACCAACATTAAGACTGGCAGCCCTGCCAGTGACTGACTGGGTGAGTGAACACATTACTGAGACAGCATTGTAGAAATTAATTTTCTTCAATAAAGTGATTTTTAAGGCTCATATATTTCACAATCTAAACATATGTCACTGTTTCATAAACAAAATAAATGGATTAAAATAATACATTACCAGTATGCTGACACATGGAAATATTTTAATTAGAAATACTTAAGCTGCGTGATATTTAACTGCTATATTTGTAGAAGAGGAGTATGCATCATTTAATAAGACATAAGGCAGGTACATCACTTTGCATGATGTGGTACCAGAGTGGGACCAAATCACCTTGAGTATAAGCTATCACTATCAGATCACATTAGACCCACTAAAAATTGCTTTAAGATTACAACATATAGAGGAAACTCCAATAAGAGAAGCAGTTCCACTGAAACAAGTTTTTCACTGAAATAATAAGTCACCAAGATTCTAGTTTCTGAGAATAATATTTCTTCATAAAAGGCCACATCTAACATCTTAGCTATTTAAAGGCTGTATTTACATGAATGTCGCATTACATTGGCCTCTTTCCTGCACATTCTTCTTGACTTACTTTAAGAACCAGCACTAAAATAGCTGAGGAAAGCAAATGTCAACTGTGTCCTGAAATTTATATGTGTGAGAGAATTGGAATAAGTAGGAATGTAATATATTGTTTACTGTACTGAGTGCCCTCTGTTCTCCAAAGGTCAAAAGCATTGTAACCTTAGAGTTACAGTTTCTGATTGTTCCCAGGGTTAAATACATTATCAAAATTAATGGTTCAAACCCCTCAACCTTCAGATATATGAGTATTCATGCCTCCATCTGCCGAACTATTCAACTAAAAATAGCATTCTTTGGCCTTCACTCTACTCATATTGTGCCCCTGAGGCAGGCTATGCAATGCTTCAGCGGTGTGCTGGATCCACACCCAGCGGTATAACAAAAGGTCATTTACTTTGTTTGCAATTAGAAGAGAGTATGAAAGGGTAGCATGAGATAGGAGGGGAGAACAGAAATAGATAAATACATGTTTAGTTAAAACTTACATTTTTTAAATCAATTATGAAAACTTCAGGCCTCAAGAACGCAGCTGCAGCTACAGTTAAGACTTGCCAAGGTTCATTAGGGTTGTAAGCGATAAATTTTAAAGGACAAATTACACAAATAGTTTAGGAAAGAAGTTATGAACTAAAGCTTTTTTGTTTGGCTTTTTTTTCCTAGAGCCTGCTTTGTTTAGGAATAACTCCAGTTAGCATCATTGTAGTGCTTCCATTTCTATCAACAGTTTATCAGTTGTGGTTGAGAGAGTTGCAACATTTCCTTATTTAGCGCATAGACTGCTTTGTAGAAGCAAATAGGAATGAACGCAGATTTTTAAACCATAAAGAACACACGGTAACCTTCCTTGTCTGAAAGTAAGGATGTATAGGTGCTTCCTCTGCTCCATTGAGACTTTCCAATAACTAGGTTACTGCTACCACAAGAGTCGGGAAAGTCCATTTTATGATCAAGTTCACTCTTTTAGCAAGCTTACTTCTCATACATATCTACGATCAGTTAATATCACTGCAATCATTTGAGAACTAAGGACAAAATTTAGGGAAATGCAAAAGGAGAGAAATGGAACAGAAGGTGGATAAATAAAAGAGAAGAATGAAAATTATTGTTTCTTTCTTTCTGCTCTCATTGATTAATTTTAAAAACAACCAACTTTTATTGTAATGCGCATCAGAACTGGTTCACACACCCCTATGTATACCTGCTGCAGCTGTTTTTGGTAATGTATCTTTAAACTATTTAGCACAAGGTTGATATGGTGGGATTCATTCAGAGTTGTTTGAAGCTGGAGGAGTAAACAGAAGCAGTTTTGTCCCTCTCAGACAACAACTGGAGAACTCTTCCCTCATCAGCGAGGTCCTAACAAGGCATGGTTCTAGAGCGCATTATTTAAATCTTAGCCAAATTGTTGAGGAAACCTGTGAGACAAGGCCGAGCTGTCAGTGGGAAATGTGGGACAGTTTGTATCTTTTTTTCAATGCTGCCATCAATGTCACCGTCATGAGATCAGTATGAAATGAAAACAAGAGCTATCTGACATCAAGCCAGAGCAGAACTTTCTACTACTTCTGGAATGGTATAGACATGTAGTAACTACAGCTACAGTCTTCAACTCAAGGAAATATATTATACGCAGGTGAGACACAGGCATCCAGAGAAAACACATTTTGATACTAATGGGCTAAATAGAGCTTCAGTGAAATAGACAAACCATTAATTATAAGTCATTGCCACTGGAGAAACATCCTCCATGCAATAATTACTACAGTTACACAATGTACCTGGAAGTAAATTGCTTTCTCTGCTAGTAGATTCACAGCTTCCATCGAAGCTGTCCTTAGACACAGGAAAATGAGAACACAAAATTGCTAGTAGCTCTTACTCAAAGCTTGATCATCCCCAACAAAATAAAAGAAAAAAGAGGAGGCTACAAGCTTGAAGCTGATAAAGAATTTCCACTGCATCTGGATGTAGATTTAGGAATATAATTTTGCAAATAATAGTAATTTTCTAGTAAAGCTGAATCATTAGAGTTCCTGCAAAGCTTGTTTAATTGTGATAGTTTCTAGTCCACAAGTTCTCCAAACATAGATACTGTGCACACACTCACATGTAGTAACAAAACTAAACCTGCAAATTAATTAGCTATTTCTCCCACTGGCTGAAAGGAACAGAAACTAGTTTTGTGATCAGTATTTTAAGCGCTTGGGAAATACTCAGATACCACGGTCACATATTTATGTAAATAAATAAGTGGGTGGGGTGCATGGAAGCAAGACAGAGAAAGAAGGGGGAAGGGAAGCAAAGATGAAAAAATGAGCTGAAATGCTACACCCTTACCAGTTTTCATGATGCATCAGGTATAACAACAAATTCCCTCCCACAATCATACCTAAATAAAATTTTCTTTTAGGGTATACTTAGGGAAACTACACAAAGAAAGCATCAATACTAAGAGTCAATAAACTTCAGCCAATTCAACAATCAGACGAGCAGGTACCAACTGAAGGCCAAGTACTCTATTATTTAAGTCCTTATGAACATGAAACATTAAAAAAATTGAAATACCATAGAAGTGAAATTCAAACGAAATAGAAAGGGTGGGGGGAAATAAGCCAAAAACTCTTTTACAATAAATATTTTTGAAGGGAAATTCTATACCATCAAACATTTTTTAATGTATTAACACCACTTTCTTCAACGGTTCTTTTCTCTATCTGTGCATATCATTTTTAACAGCTTGGCCTATAATTTCTGAAAATTAACAAAAATGCAGTATTGCTGTAGGTTCTGGTCAAGGCTGATGCGCAAATAGATCTGTGGGTCCCATCTATAACTGCTAATGGGACTTTTGCTTCAGTAAGTATGCAAATACAGATTTTCAAAGGATACCAGCTAAAATTTAGTATCTGGTATTTTTCCTTTTGAAAAACTCCTCTTTAGTTTAAAGTTTGTCTAAGAGACATTCTTAATATATTATTACAACCCAGAAGCATTCTGGGAGATCTTGCTCTGAAGTGTCAGGGTGTTCCCTTTCCAAGTTCTGCTTTTAGGTTCGGTATAAGCTCAAGGGGTCTTTTCCGACAGTTCCATGGGTGAAAAGTGAGTTTTGGTCCCATTTTCACTTATCCTAACTCTTCAATAAGAATATCAGCAACGAGTAAAGATAGAGGGTTTTTAATTTGCTTTGGTCCCTCTGGAAAAAAAGGTATAATTGCATAAGGGTAAGCAAAGTAGATATTTGGATACTAACATGGCAGTACACCGCTACTCTAGGCACAATTTATTCCTACTTTGTATGTGAACCGAACTCTAACAGGGGTTTCAAAGGTTTACTTGCAAATAGTTACATGCATCTTTAATGGCCTTTCCTCTCATGTTCACTGTCACTTCCTTTCCACACATTTTAACTCTGAAAGCTTTTGACTGTTTCTTCATTATTTATGACATTGTTGTGTCTTTTCTTGTGAAATTAAAAACTTCTTGCCACAAAAAGCTAGCTAATAACATGGCACATAAATCTTCCTTTCACAACATTTCAGTCCTTCTATGCCAAAAAAACATAAATGACCAAACCAAGCATCCTGACTATGCTTGGCATTTGACCAGCTTAATGCACAGAATGGTAGAGATTACCTAAATACAGAAGCCAAAAGAGTTTGCAATTTATTGTATTGTCAACCCCACGCTGTCTGTGAAAAAGCCTCGGTAGCACATTGGTTTTCATACACTCACTGCCCCAATTAAAGGTAGTACCGTGCAGATACAGGGGAAAGTCTAAATGAAAATAAAGTGGAAAAAGACCTTTGAACATGTCTCTTACCGATTGGTCACATAATTAAGAAAATACCATTAATTCTGCTTATGTAAAATACACAGAATAGTGTCTTTCACTTGGAGTATCAAGGTTGAATGCACGTTGCTGTATTTGCAGCACCACAAGTACATAAGGTGTTAATCCTCCTGGGCTGTGCTCAAAAAATATTTAACATTCAGGCTATTATTTAGCATACAGCTGGTTAGCAGTTTTCCCCTAAAATTTTGGCTTCGATCCCACATTTTTTTGTTCTGGCACATACCTGGAGCTGTAAAGGGCTGAGTCCAGAAGCAGCAGCAGCTGCCATTGTTGATGGAATGAACTGCACAGGGTAGTTATCACCTGTCGGGAGAACAATGCGTGCAGGTTCAGACAATGAGCAGAGAATAGCAGCAGACAAGTGCAAACATGGACCTAGGATTGCCTGTGCTCCACAGCACTCCTCTAAGCCTAAACATCTGCAAAAACAAAAGGCTTTGCTGGGCACGGACTTGCCATGCTCCCTTGGAACTTTTTTGTTAGCAGATAGCTGGTAGGCAAACTGGCAAAACATAACAAAACATTTTTGTTTTTCAAAAGCCACGTTCAAATCAGGCATGTAAACTTGGGCACAAAGTGGGACTTAAGGCCACAGACACACAAACAAGATACCCTAGGAAACCCCAGTGGTTCCCAAAGGGAAAAAAAAATGTCACCGCGTTTCCTAAAGCAGGATAAATTTGCTGCAACCCGAGAAATTTCAGCCCTGATTTTAATACAGAGTACTTTCCTTTCAGTATGAAGTAGCTCTTTCCTGGGAAAGCCACCTAACTGACTTAACACAAGTTGACGTTGTCTTTGTTTCGACAACTCCTTTCAGATAGCCAATGACAAAAATCAAACTAAATCATCTAAAAAAATAGCTGTAAATACAATTTTAGCTATCCCTTACAGCTGGGACCCTACTCAACTCTAATAGACGAAGTAGT
Source organism: Tragopan temminckii (assembly GCA_028571105.1). NCBI lineage: Eukaryota > Metazoa > Chordata > Aves > Galliformes > Phasianidae > Tragopan > Tragopan temminckii. Next base: position 10,894,471 of record JAOWBP010002559.1, read on the forward strand.
TGTTCAGTTACACGAAGATCCAGACCCAAAAATCTCTGTCTTCTATTTTCTGGGAACTGAAAATGTGTGCCCTCTGCTAGAGAGGACAGCAAATACTTTAGCAAACAAGAGATACTATTGATCAAAAATAAGTGCAACATGGTGTCACACAGTGCCACTGAGACTCTTAGTCCATGGAAAGAGAGAAGGAATGCTGGAGCAGTTTGTCAATGGAATTTGTAATGTAAAAATTAATACAGAGATGGATAAATTACACTGTAACTGTGACATAATGGAATGTTGCTTTGGCTCAGGCATCTTATTGAAAGTCAGTTATGTACTATCTGTAGCCTACATTTTAACAGACTGCTCTTCTGTACATTGTTGAGATTTATCATAATCAGCCTGTTTTGTGTTAACTTTTCCATGCTGAAAGCATAATGTAATAATGAGGGAAAATATCACATCCAAAATGAAATAATCTGGACATTCCAAGAGTTAGATTTTTTTTTTGTCAGCACCCTCAAAGTAAATAACAATACCCAAAGTCTTGGCAGACACTGGATTTCTCAGAACTCTTCTTATTGACCACCTGAAGTGCTATTGTGTTCAGCTCAGTTAAAACGTTCAGTCGTTTCACTTTTTTAATAAATTGTACATGTCTAATCCGCAAGGTCTCTTTGCATCATATCCATAATACCTCATCAGACCATTGAGCACAGTATGTGCTTGTACACAGTCCAGTAACAATTGGCTTCTGATTGCATATGGAGCTCTGCTACAATGCATTCACTAATACTATATTGAACTGGTGTCCTATGGAGTAATGTTCAAAATATCTCCTCTTATTTTCCCCCTCCCATGAGGTTGATTTTAGTTTGCAAAGATGTTGGTGTTGTTTTTTTGTTTGTTGTTTTTTTTTTTCTTTTGTTTAAAAAAAAAGGCAACAAAAAAATCTATCTCCTTTCTTAAACTACTAAAGCTGTCTCTTTGTGGTTAAGCAATTCTACTCATCTCTTTGATATTTATATGAAAATATCTGAATAAATAAGATCCTAATCTAAGTTAAATAACGTTTCAGAAATATTTTACAAGGTTTTAAAAAAATCACAAAGATGTTGAAATTAACGATGCCTTAAATGGGTGGGGAGGGGGGG
>JAOWBP010002559.1:10895706-10907171 GCA_028571105.1 Tragopan temminckii
AAACAATGCATTTTTGCAACCCAACTCCATCATACAAACTATCAGAAGAAAGAATTATTAGGATCTTACACATTCTTTATCACAGTAGTGTTTTCCAAACCCCCTGCTTATGGTGCTTACCAGAGATACTCTTGTTTTCACCATTAAACTCCTGAGAATTCAGCAAATAAAAGAATACACTTAAATCTTCCCCACTTCCTCCGAGACTGTGAGAAAAGGTGATCTCCCACCTAACACTGGTCTCTCCATCTGGCCAGGTGTGTTCCACAAGGGCAGAACTTTATGCCAGGTGGGAACACTTGCCCATTATGGGCCCTTCTGCTAGAGCCTTGAGCACACCCCACAGGTGTCCTCCATAAGGAGCAGCATGGGGTCCTGCTGAAGGGGACGCATACACTTAATGTAGCTTGCTCAGCAACAACAGCTGAGGGAGACTGGGTCAAAATTTAAAGTGCTAAGCTGAGATGTACCAAGTTTTGTTCACGCTTTGTGGCAACTGAGTGATGCTAGGAGGAACAATTAAGCGTTCCTGTGGTGGCCACCTTAACATCTTTTGGAAGGCACTCCAGGTTGCAGCTGTGTGGTGAGAGAGCAATTTAGCATCCTGAATATTTTAGCCAATCTGATGGACTTGGCATTTCTGCTGTATGTAGACTGATCGCTTTAGTTCTCTGCTTTTTCTTCCATTAAAAAAATAAACAGGACTGTGGCAAAACTCAGCAAGGCCCTTCACCAAAAGATCAGACTGTAAATACAATTGCTTGTTTGCCAATATCACTTCATCTACCAAAATGCTACACAGCATTCCTGAACAGAAAGGGACGTACCCATCAGCAGCCCAACACAGTGACTGCAGATGCTGGAGGAGATGAGAGGATGAGCTGAGATGATGGCCGGGCTCAGGGACCTTTGCTGGCTGTTGTTGCCACTGTTAAACACAGAACCACTGGGCTAGGCAGACTCCTTATCTGATCCATAGGACAGTGATTGTGTTTTCAATTGTAGGTTATTTGGAACTAATTAGCTGCGAGCATACAGCAGTTATAAAGATACTATGAGCCACCATGGGGCCTTGGTGGCAGATGCCCTTCTATTTGCTGCTTGCGCAGCTCCTTGCAGGCTAGGGCCCTGCTATGGGACTTGTGGTTTGTAGCACAATATTTATATTTCTGATTTCCAAATGTAACCCTGAGTGGCTTGACTAAAAAGGAACTTAGTCACTTGTCTGAAGTGTGAGGTTCCTCTTTCATGAAATTAAATCTGGATGTTGTGGAAGTAACGCAAGAGTAATGCAAGAGTACAAAACCGATGGGTTTGGTAGTTCATTTTTACAGATTCTGAGCACACCACTATTTTTGAAATCTAACTTAAAATGATATGTGGGTTCCTTTGAACGCCCTGCTGGTAACTAATTAAACAGAAGTGTAGAGAGAAAAAAACAACAACAACAAAAAAACCCACCAAACCACAACAGTGATCAATATGCATTTCTTTTGTAACTTGATTAAGTATTTGAGGATAATTATTTAAAGCTCTAATAATTACCTTTTGCTGTTACCGAATGATCGCTTCCTGATGAGCTACAACAGCAACCAGACCTCTAAGTAGATTTCAGTAGAAGTATAGAAGCTTTTAAAGTCTGTGGTGTCAAAATAAATTAAGGTGGCCCTAAGTAGTTCTTAATACAACTGACCACTGTGATTTCCACAGGGCAATTATGGTTTACTGTGTCAATCATCTAGCAGGCATTAATATAAAGCAGAACAACTCGGAATAAATTTGTTATGGACTGTCATGTCAAGAACCCAAATGCTAACCTGCAGTGGCCTTGATATTATTAAAATGACTAAGGGTCAGATTTCAATTAATCTACAGATTTAACAGTCCTTCACTGTAGTGGGTCTTGATACAATTAAGCAATAATAGATGACAGGAAGGATACTTCCTGGCAGTTAATGACCAGTGGCAGTATTTGAAGGCCCTTAACCCAGCTGGTCATTAACTGCTCAGAGACAGAACCTGGAGCTCATATTTTCTATTGTAAACCATATATTAAAGAAATAAATCAATTACTGTTCACCCCCTGCCCCCATCCTGTGCAAGCTGCTGCTATTGGGCTACTGTGGGAGCAATTAATTGTCACAGGAAAAGCCCAGTGTGAGTAACCAGTGGGGAGACAGACTGTGGTGCCAAACCTTGCAGTCCTGAAGCTCCCTAAGCACAGTGAGTCCTAAGGGCTCCGGAAGATCCTGGTGCCACAGCCATCGAGCAGAGGTTGTGCTTGGCTGGAGGAAAAAACACCGTAAGTTGACTTAATTGGAGCAATATGAAAATACATAGCAGAGGACTGCACTGCATGTCAGCCCTCTTGTACGAAAGTAAAATTTTGGCAGAGTGACATGGTGCTTCATCTCTCTGACTCTGGGCTGACTGCTCTCCAGTTCTTCAAATACACAGTATGGCCCTCGCCAACTTGTATCAAGTTGTTGTACATACAGTAGCAAAAATACAGTTTTTTTGCTGCCTTCTCCTCAAGAGTACATCAGTGTTGCAGTTCAACAGAGTAAGTAGCTGATTACTTACCAGAAACCAAATCCTTAAAAGTCCATGTCAATATTTACATATTTATTCATTATAATGTGGTGGTCACCAACTTCATTCCATCCACTGTTGACCCTGAAGAATTTCATCACATGGATTCATAGTGCAGAATGTCATTTTTAATAATTTCATGTATGATGCTCTCTCCTGGGAAGTAAGGATTGTTACCCACTTAGATGTTTCAGGGTGGTTTGTGCAATAGCTGAAACTAGACTGAAATCTGATGTAATGCACAATCAAAATGTTCTGTTACATTATAGTACAGTACACTTCAATGTAATTTATTCTCCTCCTGTGAGAACCGTGTCTGATTACAATGTCAAAAGCCAATCATAATACATAAATGGTAGCAGTTTAGAGACATGGCAATGTGGCAACTATAGGAGTCTTTGTTGTCACTTTTGGTTAGTTATACGTGGGGAAAATGGGAAGGCAAAGAAAGAAGAAACATGAGAACTGTTTTGTCTCATTTCAGCTCTATAAAAATCCTACTGAGATTATGTTGCTACCACAACAGCATTTCCTGCTTACAAAACCAATGGTACACAGTGAAATATTATCAAATTAGATCGGTTATCATGCTTGTCTTTTACAGCATATGGTGTTAATGGATTTCAGAGGCCATTAAATGCCTTTGTAGAATGGAAAGGCATGTGGAAAACCTAAGCACTGGAAGATTCAGTCACTACATTTCAAGGAGGCCAGCTGAATGGCCTGTCCATCAGCTCCTTGTGGTCAATCATTATTGCTAACATCAAAAGAATAATAAAGAATACACAGAAGAAGTCACACACACATCTCATAAAACAAAATTTATCTTTAATTTGTAAGTGTCAACAGCAGTACAAAAGATGGAGTGATGGTGAATAGATTAAGGGTAGAGAGGACAGTCTTGAGGTAAATGAGCATAAATAGGCAGTCTTATAGACACTCCCCTGAGGGGTCTAAACCCCTATCATGGCATATACTGTATCACCCAAAGATGACATGTTTAACATATCAGGAAAGCACCTTGTGCAAAAAAAAAAAAAAAAAATCCCCCCCACCCAAAACATGTAGGTAAGGTGCCAATGTACACCAGAACATACTGTATATGGACAGTGTCTTTCAATTTTGTCTTTTCCATTAATAACTGAGGCAGAGGAGGAGAAGACTCTTAAAAGTACCACTGAAAGATTATTTAATATTTAATTTACCTCACGTCAATACTGCACAACAAAATCCAAGAAGTCTGTTTATGCAATGAAGCAGAGCTAAGAATAACTATTCTTTTTTTAAAACTGAGAACAGATTTTTTTTTTTTTACTCAGTATCCTTAGCAAACTTTTTCCTTTGTCTTTTTTTTTTTTTTTTTTTTTTCCAACTGTATCAAGAGGAGAGTGTGAGATGTGATGGCAACCTTTAAGTTCATTTAAAAACTTTACACTGGACTGTACAAGATTTTTTTTTTTTTTTTTTTGATAAACTATTTACATTTTCAGACTTTAAAACATATTCAAAGCAGCAATAGACACTAGTTTTTCCTCTACACGCCCAAATAATTACCGGCCATGGGCCCAGGTAGGTACCTGCATTGTATATAGAATTTCTACAAAGAAAACCTGCCTGTTAAATTAGCCAGTGGGTGTCCAACAAGCAGCCCCCGCCATTAAGAGCTGCACCCACAGTGTTGCTATAGGAATCAAAGCATAGTACCTAGACAAGAGAGTTTCAGTTGTCCCAACAGCTCTACACAAACTTTACAATTTGAAACAGCAGCTAGCATGTCAGTCCAGCATGTCAGTGAATTGTGCTGATTAAATTAACATAGAGTACAATCTCACAATATACATCACAAACAAATTACAATGTCAGGAAATAAGAGTTACAGTAAGATAAGTTATGTAGTAACAGCTTATAAGCTTGTCTTAATGTAATAAAAAAATTTGTACATGGGAAATACAATAATGAATGAACATAAATGCTAAGCATTCTATTTTGCTACAAGCTGAAGAAGGGTACAAAAAAAACCAACATTGCTTTCTAGAAAGCAAAACACAAATGACAAAGGAAGACAAACGGAGAATGCACACTAGCAGATCTGCAATGTGCAGCATACAAACAGTTAAATATTTGCACATTCCCCATAATCCAAGAGCACCAAGGACCTCACTTGTGGTTTTTAGAAAGCGGAAATTACAAAGCAAGCCATGTCACTAAGTTGCTTTATAGCTTTCATATTGCCATAAATATCAATTTGATAAGTTTTCCTTTAGTCCAGTTCACCCTACCCCACCCCTTTTTACCCAGAGTGTGAAATCTCAGAATACTTCTTTGTCACCATTTCCAGCAAATCTGGTATTTAAAAAAAGGGCAATGGATTAAAACGAAATATATTTGCATATACCTATATCTTATTTTCCTTTTCCTTCTTTAGTAGAACATTACAGCATATCAAAAATGTAGTTTGATCTGAGAAAAATCACAGATATTAGTGGGTCATATAAAAAAAGGTCTGGGGGAAGTTGTTTTTTAAAGCAAAAGAGTAAGTGTTTTGTAAAAGATCAGATGAGGTCATATAATATTATTCTTTTAAAAGAACATGCTTAAGTGCCAACTTGAATCTTAAAAAAGCATGCAAAACACCTAGGGTCCAAACCCATTCATCAACGTCTCATAAAAACATGAAGAACTCTATCATACATTCTGCTGGCTGCATCTCCAGTGCAGTTGTTCACACTGTGGCCCTGTTCAGCAAAGATTGCCCTACTTAACGCCAACGCTCCACTGGTCCTCGTGACCACCACAGAAGTACTAACGTGCTTAAAATTAAGCAAGTAGATAAGTGTTTTGCTGAGGGAGGGTGGGGGTGTTAATCTTGTTGTATGTTTTGCTAGGAGATGATTTTTGAAATGCCACGCCTTTGGTATGACCAAAAAATGAAACCAGAAAGCCAACCCAGTGAGAGGACCGCGGTTCAGGTTGCACTGGGCGGAGGTTGTGTTTATGCTCAAAGCAGTAGCTGTCCTCAGCTGACTGCTGCATACGTTGCAATGCCACTGTTTGTTTTGCATTCCCAACCCCGAGCAGTCCCGTCCTTTGCCCTCCCCCTGCCTTGTGCTGCACCTGAGTACGCTGATTTAGGAGCACATTGTGATCCCGTGTATTCCCAGCAGGCAGTTTCATGAACTAAATGGTGACGCCCAAACACACGTATCAACCAGAACTAGGCTATTTCATCAGTCATACCTCCATGTAAACCTGAACCCTGTTTCATGGATTAGGAAGTGAACTATACTAGCTCATATCAGACAGTTTCAGGAGTGTTCTTCTCTTGAAAACAAGTATTTAAAATTTTTCCAAAAAGAAAATATATTGTATCTGTACTAATTAAAGAAGCTGTTCATTCGTGGAGAAAATAGTATTACTGTATTTGTGTATTACCTGAATGGAGCTGTTATTTTTTTCAGTCAGTTATTAAGAGGAACTCAAACACAACATTTAAAGAGCAATTCTGAAAGTCCTGTTTGTGTTTTGCGTGAACTTCTTCCCCGCCATTGCAGCCTAATGTAACAATATTGTGATTTTACTTAATGTAGAAAATAAAGATTTGATATTACTGTCTTGATTGCATTGCAAGGGCCATCTTATATTCATGACAATCTCTCCAGGGATATGCTTTTGACTTCCAAATGCCATTCTTGTTAAGAACTAAAACATTTAATCAGTTCTACTTGGATTTAGAAAACAAACTGTGTTTCCTATCAGCTGTATCTGCAATTTTGTGTGTTTCATGTATCGACTTTCCAAAACAAGAAAAAAGTATTCTGTGTTTGTGGGATATGCTACCAAAAATCAGTGAGAGCACAAGTGAGGCATCTTGCTGTCCCAGCTACAGGTCCACAATACTGCGCTCACACTGCAGGTGTAAATTCAGCATCTACATGAGGTACAGTGACTTGTCAGCATTTAATATGGACCAACATACACTGATAAAGAACAAAAGTAAATACATAACTTATACTTCACTAAGTATCCATGAACAAAAAATAAAATTCTATTTCCTATGTTATATTTACACAATTTAAAAAAAAAATCTAAAATGAGATGGTAAATTCATCAAAAACTTTGTTTTGAGCTCCAATTAATAAAGTAAAAAAGTTGTTTTTTATCCTTATGATTGTCCTTCCTTCTACTGACATTTTAGAGCCAATGTCGGCTAATAAATAGAATAAAATGCTCATATGCACAATTCAAATTCAAATATGTTCCTCCCACTTCCCCAGCCAATAAATGAAGTTTTTACCAGCTGGCGATTCCTGAACAGCCAGTCATTTTCAAGAATGTGGCTTTAACATAGAGAGCATCAGCACTGAGGCAGGGCTGGAGCTAAAACAAAGTGTTCATACATACATGTATTTTGCATAAATAAATGAAATAACAAGACATAAAAATGACTCAAATCCGGCAACTGTGAGGCAGGCCCACACGAGTCGAAACAGATGACTTTTGTTCATGTAGTTTTCGTACAACAGTTTCACATTAGTCAGAAGTGATAAAAAATACCATTTATATCCAGTGCTTATAACACTTACGAAACAACATCTGTGAGTGTGTGTTTTTTTGTACTACAAGCAAAATCAAGTTTCAGTCCTAAAGAACAGTCCTTTGTTCTCCACAAGCCTGCAGAATATTATTTTGGCATGGTCATAAAATTTAAAAAAATTAACCAACTAATCTAAATGTTTGCCTTTGTGCAAAAAAAAATAATTACATAAAATACAATACTAGCAATACAGCATTCTACCAATGCAACAAAACCAGAAAAAAAAAAAGAGCAAGAGAGAAAAAGTGACATGGGAGGAGGGAGAGATACTTCTAACATAAGAATTATGTAAGACATTAATAAATAGTCATTTCTTTTAGGAAATAATGGTACCCTCCCCCCAATCTGAGCTGAATGTATTAAAAACAGTTCCAATTCCCAAGCAATTGTGAGAACAAAAAACACTTTCTATCAGTACCTTAGCCAGCTTGAAGAGGGCGCTCACCAGCTAACGACACAGCATTTGCCTTTAAAGTCTTGGCTAGACCGGTTTATTGCTTCTTAGACATGGACTCAGAACACATTTAAATAAATATTAAAAATATAGCATTTTGTTCCAAATTACAAAATGGTCAGAGCAGTCTAACCATTGTGTTTCTATGCCATTATCTTTATAAATTGTCCTGTAAATTGAACAGTCTTCTTTGTTTTGGGGGTTGCTCTTGCACATTTAAATGTGATCCCTACAGTGGCAACAATGGCTCTGTCTGCTCTAAGAGGTATTACTGGGGCTCTGAGGAAAATGGCAGCTCCAGATACAGCATCTTATCATTGCACCTCACATGAATTTCTGCACGATAGTACAACAGCACGAGGATGACCAGCATTAGTACTACAGTCCTCTCATTGTCTGGGGTCCAAGCAAAGCCCATTCAGCTCTGTGGGAAGATTCCCTCAGACTTTGGGAAGAGCTGCCCTAGGCTCATTCATACCTCTCAGCCTGAGTCTGAATTTATCACCAATGTGCCGAACACAACCAATTCAAAATAAAAGCTGAGGGAGTTGAGGAGCTCCAGCACAGGTATCCAGCAGGCCAATTGGATCTGCATTTTATATAGAGATATATTTATGAACAGCAGTGGGATGCGAACGGGGAAAAAAAACGGCAATTTCTTTTTTCTTTTCCTTCTCTGAACATTAACAAACTCTTTAAATATAACTTTCTTGCATATTTCCTAGACTTTTCTGTAGCAATTGCATTGTTTCCAGTAATAATACAAATAAAAACTTTGGGTACACCTTGTCACCAAAGATCCCAAAGAACTTTACAAACACGAATGAAGATCTAGTTCGCATTCCCATATGAATAATATTCAGTAAATATTTTTGATGCATCATTTTCTCAGCTTTGTAAGCCAGTTATTTTTGTGGCCTTCCCTCCTCCACTAGGAGTCTCACATATAAATCATTGCACAAATACTCAAGATAGCAAACAGTTCCTTCAGGTGACAACAGGAACATGATGAATGGAGCCATGATTCACTGCAGGATTCTACAAGCCCTAAAAATTCATCACGGTAGATTCTATATGGATTTTGATTTCATATCTGCCTTTGCTGTCCAGCTAAGTATAGAGGTTTGTAAATGTAAACACAAATTTTTAGAGTATTTGTACTGTATGTACATATAAAAATACTCACTTTATTTTGTGTTACATATCACAGAGTGTTTCCAAGTACTCCTTGAACACACGCTGTTATGGAAACAATTGAATTTCTCATTCATAAATGTCATGTTCGTTTTAGTAGCAGGTGCACTTTTATTTTCACATACCTATGTAATTTGAAGGAGGAGAAAGAAAGAGCTCTTTAAAATATCAATAAGGAATTGTAAGTGTAATGCCACCAACAGTACTTTTAAAAATAAATATTAAGTATTTGGACCCTTGACATTCTGGAATGAATAAATTATTTAAGAGAAAATGTGTTAAGACTGAATGCAAGGGTTAAAAGCAAAAGGGTAGAGAATGTAGTCAAAGGTGGCCTCACACTGCTAAGACAGGCCCTTCCATAGCTGGTGATCGCTCTTTTGTGCTTACTTAAAACTTCACACTAATGGCATCAAGAGGCAAAAGCAATTGGGCACATGCACTATGGCAACCAGGTTCACTACTTAAGAATATCCTGTCTCCAGATTCCTGAGTACTTCACCATTTTCTGGAAAAAAAAATTAGGTTTTTATATATATATTTTTGTTTAAGATGCCAAAGGATTGTCTAAGACTTTACAGTGTCTCCTTTAAGACTCTTTTTTAAATGTTAAGATTCAAAAGTTAAGAAAAGTTTGGCACATCAGAAGTTCAGCTATACATATGGAAAAAAATGGAATTCAGAGACGATTTTTTAAAGATGAGCTATGATGCACAGATGTGCACACTTGCGGACTTGTTCTGTTTCACAATATGAAATCTGCAGTTTTTGTTTTCTAAAATAATCCAGAATAAAAACACATTCACAACCTGTAGGCTGGCACAGCATACCTGAGTGAGAATGTATAACCCCCATCTAAAACAGTAACTTAAGCCTTTATCAGCATCCAAAAGGAAAAAGACAAAAGGTAAGACTTGTAAGACAGCTATTGATTCATATAAGTTTTCAAGTCCTGATGTCTGATATTTAATATATGTCTTCATCTAAATTTAAAAAAACAAAAACAACAAAAAAAACCCAAGTTCATGAAAAATTAGGGAAACAATCTGTCTCACACGTTAAGAAACATTTAAGACCATTCTGCTGATGTAACTGTAGGAGCCACACATGCATGCAGGCTCTTTAAGAACTTTTTGTTCAAAAAAATCCAAAAAAAAAAAAAAAAAAAAAGAGTCTGAGTACTTTAATTCTGTGAACACTCCTCAGTTGGCACTGACTGCCTCATGGGCTTCGTTTTCGCTACTATAGTCTGATTTGGGATCATCCTCATAGTCCTCGTACATTTCGATTTCATCCTCTCCATTTATCATTTCGTTTCCAGCAAGGCTTCCGCTGTCTGTCTTCATCCCATAAGTGCTCTGAATGACGGGGATGCTGGGCTCAGGGCTGGCGGAGGTGCTCGAGCAATCCGATGTCATCTGAGGTGATGGTGTGGTAGTTGCCATGGTAATAGCACCAGGATAGACAACCCCCGTTCCTGTGGTGATTGGAATTTGAGGCTGTTGTCTAGAAGGAAAAGCAAGATGGGAATGTGATTACCTCCATCTGGAGGAGGGAAGCCCTTTTGCAAGGCCAAATCAAAGCAGGTGATTTCCCGTGAGCGCTGCATGCATTTCTCTGAGGTTCTCAGTCTGGTCCTGTATGCTATTTGTTCACCTTAGTTCCCGCCCTCATGTGCAACTGGAGAGTAAATTATTTAGCAACTACCAGAATATGATGATTTCATGCGTTTTGTGTGTTTATTCAAACCATACTGCAATGTAGCACTCGTAGAGAGATCTTCAAAATGCTTTAGGCACCTATGCGATGCCTAACTGCCGCAGTAGACTACTGGTGTCCAAAATTATCCTCCAAACTCCTGACTAGAACTTCTGTTTTGTGACTGTTTATGGTGGAACCTCAAGATTACATGTAGTACCTCAAATGGCTTACGGCTGACGAGGTAACATTGTCTGTGTTTCTCTAAGGATGTAATTTACTATTGAAATGCTAGATTTACTCTTAAATCACTTCGAAATACTTTGGGTATTTTCTTTCTGAATTTTGATTTGTATTTAAAACCAATCATCAGAATGCCATTTGCTCTTCAGGTTTTGATGTGCAAGACTGAGTTTCTGAAGAAAAGTATTTTAAAAACAACAAAAAAGAACAAGTGTTCTTTTCTATGTGGTAATGGACAGTCTATAGAAACAAAAACCTCTTCATATCTGATTTACTTTCACAGTGCAAACACATGGAGAGACACAATTAAGAGTGCACTGCCTCTAATTCTGGAATATTTTGCCTTCTGATGTAGAACTTTGTACCATGTAATATCCTTTGTTTTTGTCTGTGACAATATTAAGCATGCTAGAGCAAAACCACACTAACTAGAGTGGGCTTATATCATTGACAGTCAAGCAATTAAATGCAAGCTTGATTACAGCATGTACATGATTCAACTTTTACAGAAGCTGCAATGTCTCTTACAGCAACATACATATATTCAACTGCTTTTCTGAGTGAGGTCAGGATGCTGAACTCCTTTGGTTGAGCCTTTCAGAGGGGATGTCTTTCAGGGGGAAATTCTTTACAGAGAGAGTGGTGAGGTGCTGGAACAGGCTGCCCAGAGAGGTTGTGGATGCCCCGTCC
>JAOWBP010002559.1:10930257-10951353 GCA_028571105.1 Tragopan temminckii
CCATCCCTGCAGGCATTCAAGGCCAGGCTGGATGTGGCTCTGGGCAGCCTGGTCTGGTGGTTGGCGACCCTGCACGTGGCAGGGGGTTGAAACTTAGATGATCAGTGTGGTCCTTTTCAAACCAGGCCATTCTGTTATTCTATAAAACAAATGGTGCCCAAATTATTTTTTTTTTCCTGGACTCAGTTGCTTTGTTAGAATGCTTCATCCTTGCATTCATTTAGAGGCCCTGAATTACAGCATCTGGTTCCTAAGCACACTGAAGTCACTCTTTGTTGTATTTACTGTTCCCTGTTTTTGAAATGTCACCTTTGGGACCCTGGCTGTCATTAGACACATGTTATAATTACAGGTCATTGTAATGATAAATACAGTGATAATGACAAAAAAAAAAAAAATGGTTTTTGGGAGATAAGATTTGAAGTCTTACAGAATTAGAAATATTCCAGGGTGTAAATATTAAATCACTGTGGCATGCTTTTCTTTTATTATTAGTTGTTTAGGGGTGAAAATACATCAGCTTTTTCCTGCCTGCCACGAAGAGAAGCAAATTAAGATGGAGTCTGTGACATGGGCAAGAATAGAATGCAGATTTGGAAACAGAGCCACTTGGTTATGTATACAAGTTGCATTACTGTTCTGCTGTGGTTTTTCTAATCTGCAGTTGCTTGCTTTTCTATTATAATGCTTTTTCAGCAACAGATATCTACTCAGATTGAGGATGTGTTTGCAGAGATGCCAGATGGTGCGCTGACCTTTGTCTTCTCCACTTGAATCTGTAGTGCTTCTCGAACAGTTGAAATACTTAGGGCTTGCATTCTCCTCCTGGGTTTTCAGAGCTGAAGCTTTATTATAAACTTATGTCAGAATTTGAAGGATTGATTTCATTCTACAGTAACTTTCTGTATTCTTTTCATTATAATTTAATGTTATGCAGAGTTTGCTATTCACAGTTCTTCACTAAGAATTGCTTTAGCATCTGGAAATGCAGAACAAAAAGGTTATGGATTGAAGGTGCTTTTCTTAAATGTGATTGCTACTTAAAATTGTTTAAACAGTAATGCGGATACTCAGTCCTTCAAAAGGGGAGTTGGTTTTGGTTTCAGTAGGTGTATGTTTTATTTGTTAGGTTTTTTGCATATGTGCAAGGAAAATCTAAGCATGTGATCTAATTATACATTGTAATTTTAAAGCTTTATGGTTAGTAATGTGCTAGGTTCCTAATCCCGTCTTTTATGTACTCTTAATGGAGGAGAAGTCTTGTTTAGGAGACAGAAATGGTATCTAAGTAGATGAAGAAAATGTGATTCTGCTGGGTACTGCAGAGAGTAACGTGTAACAGAGCAGTACAGTAGGACTTGTTCAGGTGTTGTGTTCTCCAGAATCTCGGGGGGGAAGATTGTGCCTTGTCTTGCAGTTGAGTTCTTCTGAGGAGTGACCTCTCCTATACCAAGGGAACAAATGAGGCCGTAGCAGTAGCGCTTCTGAATCCTTATTATGGAAAGCTGCACGGACCTTACAAACGCTGCGTCTCCTTCATCCTTTTTCTGCTAGCAAGCCTAAATTTACCAAAAGAAGGCAGTGAAGAAGTTGCTGATAAATTTTTTGAACGGTTTTGGGAATTGCTCACAAATAGGAGAGGAGGGGGAGGGGAGGTTACAAAATAGGGCCTGCTTCCTCTGATACGTTGTGGCAGCAACTTGTAACCTCCCTGATAGACTTCAGTATGATACAAACATCTTGTCCAAATGACTCCTTTGGGCACGGCTACTTCAAAGGAGATGCAATTTTCACGATGGAGAACTACTGCTTTTCCATTGCTCCAGTTTCCAGTAAGCTTACCAAGGACTGTTTTTTCTCATAACACAGTGCAGTATATTGAAGAGCATAGCTGATGTATGCATGAACTATAAGCCTTTCTAAAGACTGATCTTAATAAGAATTTGATTTTTTTTTTAATGTTCATCTGTGTTGCTTTACAGCTGTGAGTATTCTCAGTGTTTTAGGTGCTACAGTAATTTGTGTTTCACTGTTGAAGTGACTGCACATATGCACAGTAGCTTCTGGCTACTTTAGTTCTCATTACTGTACCTGTGATGGAGATAATTTTTGCCCAGTTTCTGACAGGCAAATACACATTTCTTTTGTGCATGTCATTGTCATGGTTTCTTTGTTGCAGCTTGATATTACAAGAACAAAAGAAAGCTAGGGACCCTAGTGAGAACGTTAGGGAGGGATTAACAGAGCCTTGTAGCTATGGAGTTAAGCTGGGTTTCTGTTTTCACTGCCACTGACATCTTGATTTATGCATACTGGGGATGTTTTTAAACACAGAAGCAATAGGAAATAAGGCAGTCTGCTTGTGTTTCCTGCGGGGCTTCTTGGCTTTGCCTTCCGGTTAGACAGCAGCATTCGGAGCATCATCTTGTCATTCCTTCCACTTGCTGCTGTTTATTTGTTTTGCCAGTTACAAGCTGAAACCTTTATGTATTTCTCTTCCTCTTTCCCAGATTTTCCTTGAAGATGTATGTTGGCAATGTGCATACAAAAAAATCTGTGCACATCCTGTTTTCAAACAGGAGTTTGAAAACTTCGTGCAGTTTTGCACTCCTGAGAATGTGGCTTGAAGGATGTCTTGTGCTTGGATCTGACAGTGAATGCTAAGGAAACATGTACCTTAAGTACCATAAGAGTTCAGCAGCCAACAAGATAACTTTAATTTGTGAATGTGTAGCATTTAGAAGTATTTAGTCATAATGAAAATACTACACTGCCTAAATTTTCTTTTATCCCTTTCTCTTCTCTCAGGATATATTTTAAGAAAAAAAGTAGGCTGATAGTGCTTTGCATATTCAAGCTGTCACTATGAAACGCTGCAAGCTTTAATGAATTTCTGCACATACAGAACCTGGCAGCAGCCTGGAACAGAGTTACTCCATTCTTCCTTTTATTGGTTATTCCAGTTGTGCATATTGCCAAGGTAAGCTGGCCTGCAAAGCTGAGGAGGGTTAGCTGTGCTATCAGTGTAACTAGCGTGAGAACAAGCATTCTTAAATTACCAAGCACTTCTGAGTGGTCTATTGCTGATGGGTGGCATTGTTTGTGATTCTAGTATTGTAACAACCTATTGTTGACGTGCTGAAACATTCATGTATTTCAACATATGTTGACTAAAATACATTCATATATCTTTGCTTATACGTTTGATACAGAAGCAGAATGATTGATAGCAATTGAGAATTACAGAAGGATTTTTCACACTGTATCAAAGGAGTTCTACTGGAAAGATGACTGGAATTAACTCCTAGCCTTGTCTCAGTGATCTTTAGTATTAAATTGCTAATGCAAGCTACTGATCAGGATCTTCCTACTCAGAAATACTTTTTTGTCTCCTTTTATAGACTATTGTAGAACAACCTATTAACTTTTTGTTACCATGCTGATAAAAAGTGCTTTAATCTATGTAAAAAGCATATGAGCATGGAAACTTTCCTGGTCTTTTAAGTGTTGTTTTTGTGTGTTTTTTTTTTGTTACCAGTAAAGGAAATTTTCCTGTAGCACTGCAGTGAAATATGGATTTCATCATTTGACCCTTACATAGTGTTTGTCACTCATTTTTAAAACTGCACCTAAAATTTGTACTGCATCACTGAGAAGCTGTGGTCTCTTCTTCTCAAGATGGTGTGAAATTTAGGTAATTTTTTCTTCAATACTTGAAGTTGGATATACTGAATTAAATTGCAGACTTGTATTGTTGCATAGTTTACTGTTTGTTTCCTTAATCTTTTTTTTCTATTCATCCTATTGAGAATATTTTTCACCCTTACTTAGGAGAAGTGGTGCTAATGTTTGTCACATAATGAATAAATCTGCTTTGGAAAGTTCCTCTTCCTAATTCCTGCCTTTAAAGCCTTTGTTGTGGTTCTAATTAGTAGATATTAGCATATGTATCAAAATGCAGAATGTTCAAGTACTTATTTGGAGAATTAAGTGCTAGGTTTAGCTCATCCGTCTGTATCATTTGGATTTACATTGGACAAAAACATTAGCACACTGAATTATGAGAACTATAAAACCATGGCACAAAATCAACAGCAATAAAAGCCCATCTTATACATGGTTTTCCTCTAGTAGCATCTGTGCTGCTCTTCATGACTGTTAATTCCAGCAACCTTCACCACTCTCAGTGTGGAGTTGGAAATGTAAAAGCATTGAAATGTTCCTAGGGTATTGAGAAGGAGGAGATAGAGTAGGTGCATCTCTTGGGGTAAAACAGATACACCTTTACTTTGGTGGTTTTAATGATATGCCACCCAACAGATGTGTTGGTACAGTCTAATACCTATTGGTGGCTGATGCCTCCTATTCCAGCTGACATGGTGAGCTCTGGCAGCATTGGGAGTTGCCCCTGATTGCTGCTGCTGTTGTGCTGGAGGAAGTGAGGGGAAGTACTGACTGATTGGAAGGTCTTTGTGTTGCAGACTTGCTGTAGAAACCTCAAGTTTGCTACCTTGTTCTGCTCAGTGAGCATTCCGTATCAAGCTTTTCATTATGTGTGTGACAGCTGGCTTTTTCTCCAGAAAAGCATTTTAGCAGTAACCAAAGGATCGTAGAACCATAGAATTGCTCAGGTTGGAAAAGACCTTAAAGATCATCAAGTCCAGCAGCATCCTAACCATACTACCCTGTTAAATCACGTCCCTGAGCACCACATCCAAATGGCTTTTAAACACATCCAGGGATGGTGACTCAACCACCTCCCTGGGGAACCTATTCCAGTGCTTCACAACCCTTTCTGTAAAGTTTTTCCTGCTATCCAACCTAAGCCTCCCCTGGCACAACTTGAGGCCTGTTCCGTCTGTCACCAGTGAGAAGAGGTATGGAAAGGCTCTTGAAGACTCCTCAATGGAACTTGAGAATGTAGATTTACAGGTGGGGAATAGATCTTAATAAAAAGTACAGTGATATCCTGTAACAGTAATCTTCCCACTACTCCTCTCTCATTTGGCAGCTGAAGTGCTTGAGAGATCTCATTGGGAACAGGATCATGGTAGTGATGCAGATTAGAACAAATAGGAAGATTGCAGCATTTAGGTTTAACAGATACCAGCTCCTGATCCAGTTCACTGTAGGGCTTCACAGTACCTCTGCCTGGCAGAAGGGCTAGCGTGCCACAAAGCAGGGAGGTTCTAGTGACCAGGAGTGGTGTGGAAGGGAACAGGATCAGCTTTGGTGGCAGTAGTGAAAGTCTGCTGGCTTCTTTGTGAGGCTTTGGCATTAGATGCAATGGTCCGTCTCAAAAAACTCACGTACTAGATGGGAGGTGAGCCTTTTTTTCCTATAGAGCAGGCTAAATTTGTGAATTTTCAGTTATTTCCTCTGAGGAGTAATTGCAGCAAATGGGAGATGCAATTGTACAGACATTTGAACAACCCTCAATGCAGAAGTGTCATTTTGACAGACCATGCTTACTATGTGTTCAGAGGAAGAAAAGTACCTTTGCATCTGGTCATACAGTACAATCGGGATGGCAGTCACCCTGCTGTACCCTGCTCTGGTAAATAAAAAAGGTACTGGAGCAATTGCAGAAGCAGAGTCAGTTCTCAGTTATCCTTTTCAGGTACGTTTAATTGCTGCAGATCTCATGAGAGTTGGGGATGATGGGTTGTAAATATGTTTGATTTTCTTAGGAAGTGCTGATGAGACTGGTAAGATTTAACAGATTCTGTAGTGCGCTTTTCATAAATGTAGTTTTTTTTAGCTGAGATTTAGCCATTCTAACCTGATTGTAGTTGTTGGAACAGTAGTCTGTATGTCAGCTTATTTCCATTGAAAATAGATCTTTGCTACAATAGTGAAGAGAATGCATTTCAGACACTTGTTGCTTTTGTTCTGTTTCTCTCTGTGATAATAGTCAACAAAAAGCTAACCTATAAGTTATGTTTCTCTTGCTGTTTTTTTCTGCTGACATAACATTTCCCAACTGGGCTGCAATATATCCTGGGGACAGGAAAGGATTTCCTTTGTGGCTACTGAGATGCAATCATTTGGTTTGATTTTAATAAACAAAGCATATAGTCCATTGCCAAATGCAGCTTTTACCCATGAAATTCTGCTAGTGAAGATGTGGCTGTAGAAGAGTGTGTCTTCCTTCTCTGTGCCACAGATGGCAAACTGGTGCTGGTCAAAGAACGAAGAGAAGTTACCAAGTAGGATGTGCATTGCTTGCTATCTATTGCCATGTGCTCCCAGCCAAATGCTTTGTGATGTAAAAATCCAGCATATAATTTAGAAATCAGAACCACACTTTACTAATATAAAATGACATGAAGTTCTCAGCTAAAATCAATTATACCATAAAGTTCTTAATTCACTTTCATTGCCAGCTGTACTTTGTTATGTGTGACTCATTGAAGATGACTGTGATTTTGTTCAACCTGATGTTACCTAGCTGCTTTTCAGAGCATATTTACCCTTCTGACCAAGTGACGCTGCTCTCTCTTAAAACTTCTGATTTTGTTTGTATTTTTCAGGACCATTCATGCTTAAGGGGGTATGATAGGCAAGTGTATTGATACACTTGTTACAGGACCAAGAATGCTGCACTCAGCCTGAATGCTTCAGAGGTCCCTGGTGTATTGTGAATTGCAGCCGTGTAGGTTTATCAGGAGCAGCTGTTTTTGTTCTGTGAACAGATCCATCTGGGCTGGGGGGAGAGAGAGCCGGTGGCTCTTAGAGATTAACTGGTGACAGTTTCTCCTGGGAAGTGTACCAAGTTTTAGCAGAGCTATTGTAACAGAAATAGGAGGTGAAAAGGGACAGGTGAGAAAAACGTGAGCCCTACTAATCTTTGTGTCAGAAGAAGCCTTCAGGATTTGGTTATCTACGTGGGTCTAATTGCAACCTCGATTAGAGGAGTGCCTAATGCTTCCTATCCTACTGCTGTAAAGATCTGGCTGAGCTGTTTCAGACATTTGGCTGTACAAGGCCTAGATGAGGAGTCAGAGCAGCTGTGTCCTTGTGCAGGCGAGAGGGAGCTGTCTAGTTTATTGGATTACCTCTTGTCAGATCATGGTCGTGCATGCTTTTTAAATCCCTCAGGGCAGAGAGGGAGTGCCATAGAAGGGATGGCTTATTTTAGGTAAACTGATTAAGACCACAGTCTACTTCCATTTTGCCTTTTCTGCTGAGAAATGTTGGAATGTTTCATGGAAGAGTAGTGTTGAGTGTTGGTTTTTTTTGTGGATAGAAGCTGTGTGGCAAATATGGGTTGAGCAGAGGGTCTGCAGCAGCTTCAGTAGTTTCTTCACTTTTTGTTTAATTTCGGGAGGTGGTGGGTGAGTGGATTTCTGTTCCCCAAAGAGGAAGGTTTCCTGGCTTTGCAGGTTAGATGATGTAGCACTGGCTGGTGTGGGCATAACAGACACATTTTGGGGTTGTAAGTTAGATTCAGTGGCAATTAGGAAAAAAATTCTCTCTCCAGAGGAAAGCATGCAGTGTTTGAATGGCTCAATAGCTGTATGACAACTCTGTGTCGCAAATAAAAGCCTGTCCTCTGCATGTACGGTGGTTGTGACAGTCAGCTTTATGTCTAGAGTTTGGCAAGTGATCCCTCTGTGTTCTTAATCTTAAGAGCAACGTGTATGTGTTTGGAAAGGTTTTTAAGTAGTGCTTTTCACTCCCTCAGAATACAGTCATGTATGAAAAGATTGATTTTTAGGCTGTGGTACCATTGGCATAAAGGAGGATAACAGTTCTCTGCATTTGTTCTGCCACTATCAGAATATTGCTGCTTGATCAGATTATCACTTTACTCATTGTCATTTTTCAGAGACTACGATAACAAATCATAATTTGTAAAAGATGAGAACAAATTCACTATGATACTGAAACTCCCAGATGTAAGCATGAAACTGTAGAGTTTCAGAAGCTGTTTGAGATCGGTTTGTAGAAGTGAGATGATTCTTCCATTTAACAAAGAAGTCATTTAAAAACTTAGTTTGAACACTGATCTAAGTGGATTTGAGCTCTTTAAATGTTCTGTATTCAACTGTTTCACCTGTTTTCTAGAACGAAGGCTTAAAAAGTCCTGTAGCTTAATTGTGAATTTTGCAGGCTTTTTCCCTCCTTGCTGTGCTGTGCTCTACCCAGTGTAATTGGGAACATTTTATATAATGGTAATGAACTTGGCAAGGGAAAAGCCTTTTGCTTGCTGCCAGAGTAAAGCAAACAAACAAATGAGGAAAACAAAAGTGGATCCCTCCCAGTCCCCTTCATGGGTTTCATGGAGTGGCTGGCACCACTGACCATACTGGTGGAAGGGTGGAATGTCCTGCCATGCATTCCACGCAGATGGCCTGGAACCCAGCCACCCTAGCAAAGCAGAGAATGCCATGCCTTCAGCCGTGCCACTTGTGATTTAATTGGAAGTGGAGCTGACTTAAAAAGTAGCACATCATCAGCAAGTGCTGTTTTTCTGTGTTTCTAGAAATTTCACAACAGTTTTGCTCTCCTGAGTATTGGCTCTGACCTTTTGTTTGCTCAGGCGAAGCTGAATTTCTCTGCCAGACAAATCTTTGCAGAACTTCATCTTAAAGATATTATCTTTCCTTGTTGGGGCACCTTGCTTCTCAAAGTCTTAGTATCTCCATTTGAACTAAGCGGAGGCCTCACTAAAAGCATAGTTTTTCCAGTAGTCACCTGTTCTGCTTCTCACCAGTGTATTGGCCTCCTGCTTTCAAGGATGGTGAAATGATGCTTCCTGTGTAGTGAATACCATTTCTGCTCCTTGGGTGCATTAGAGACAGCTAATTATGCTTCCAAACTGGTTTGTATTTATAGCTGTGATGATCAGTGTTAACTCCTGATAAAATACTCAGATCCCAGTTCAGAGTTTCTCACTGCAACTTTCTGAAGGAAGTTGCATTCACTTCTGATTTAAGATTGATTGCAGAAGAAATGTGCTGATTCTTGCAGGACTATCTGAGTACATCTTGTATATTGCTCTCTATACCTCTATGTACAGTAACAGCTTTGTGTCATTAATCAAGTCTGCAGGTAGCTTGAGAGAGGAATGGCTCTTTTCAAATAGCCTGTGTATTGTTTGAGTCACCATTAAGGAAGCAAAACACTGTAGCCTAAATTGAAGGATGCAATAATGGTGCTTTGTAGTTATTTAGCAGGCAAAATCTGATGCCATTAAGGAAGTAGAACACCCTGTCCTCAATTGAAGGATACACTAATGATGTTTTGTAGACATCTCGTAGGCAAAGTCTGTGATTAGCGTCATGTATTGTTTTAGAATCTGGAGAAGGAATTGAGCAGTGTTTGTGAAATTGAATAACTTCAGGAAGAATATGGGGAAAACTACATCACCTAATTCTATGACGTTATGCTGTCAAGTGCTGGCTGGTAGTGTAATGTTTCCTGATCTTCAGTAAGAAATGGTTCCTCACAGCTGTCAGAAGTGTAAAGCTGGACTATGGCTTAGAATCATAGAATAGAATCTTAGAATCGTAGAATAATTAAGACCTCCAAGATCGTTAAGTCCAACCTGTCAACACCAAGCCCATTGAACTGTGTCCCTCAGTGCCATATCTACATCTTTCTTAAACATCTGCAGGGACAGTACTGCTTTGCAGTGCAGCCTGTTTCCAAAGTTTGACTATTCTTTCAGAAAATAAATTTTTCCACGTTTTCAACTGGAACCTCCCCTGGTGCAACTTGAGGCCATTCCCTCTCTACCTATCACTAGTTAACTGGAAGAAGAGACTGAATCCCACCTTGCTGCAACCTCCCTTCAAGTAGTTGTAAAGAGTAATAAGGTTTCCCCTTGAGCCTTCTCTTCTCCACACTAAACAATCCCAGTTCCCGTAGCAGTTCCATATGAGATTTGTTCTCCAGACCTTTCACAAGCATTGGTTGCCCTTCTTTGAGCGCTCTTCAGCACCTCAGTGTCTTTTCTGTAGCAAGGAGCCCAGAACTCACCGTGTTGTTTAAATTACAGCTTCACCAGTGCTGAGTACAGGAAAATGATCCCTGGTGCTGCTGGCTACACTATTTCTGATACAGGCCAGGATGTTGGCCTTCTTGATCGCTTGGGCACAATGCTGGTTCAAGTTCAGCTGGCTATTGACTAACATCCTCAGATCCTTTTCTACTGTGCAGCTTTCCAGCCACTCTGCTCCAAGCCTGTAGTATTGCATTGAGTTGTTGTGACCACAGTTGAGTCTCATGCAATTGGCTTCAGTCCATCGATCCTGCCTATCCAGATCAATCTGTGCAGCCTTCTTACCCTCAAGAGATCAATTTTTCTTCCAGATTGGTGTCATCTGCAAACTTACTGAGAGTGCACTCAATCCCTGTTTTCAGACCATCAGTGAAGATATTAAACAGGACTGGCCTCAATGCTGACCCCTGAGGAACAACCACTAGTGACTGCTTATGAGTTGGGTTTAACTCTATTCAGCAAGACCCTCTAGGCCCAGCCATTGTGCCATTTTTTTATTGGCACATGTGCAAGCTATGTGCTTTCTGCTTCTCTGGAAGAATGCTGTGAGACAGTGTTTTACCTAAAGTCTGGGTAGTCTTTGTCCACAGTCTTTCCCTTATCTGCTAGGTAGGTCCCCTGGTCATAGGAGGAGGTCAGATTGGTCGAGCAGGATCTGCCTTTCATGAATCCATGAAAGTTAGGCCTGGTATCCTGGTTGTCCAGCATGTGCCATGTGATTGCATTCAAGGTGATCTGCTCCGTCACCTTCCCTGATACCATAGTCAGGCTGACAGACCTGTAGTTCCCTGGATCCTGCTTCTGACCCTTCTTACAGATGGTTGTGATGTCATGTTGGCAAGCCTCCAGTCATCTGGGACCTCCCTGTTTGACTAGGGCTGCTGATAAGTGATAGAAGGTGGCTGGGTGAGCACTTTGGCTAGCTCTGTCAGGAAGCTTCGGTGGATCTCACCTGGTCCCATAGACTTGTGATAGTCTAGGAGAGGTATATCTAATCTGCGGGCCACACATGGCCTTGTGCAGCCCATTCTGTGGCTGTTCCCTGTCCTATGCCATAAGGGTGGCAGCTCTGCCCTACAGAGCAGCCTGACCCAACCCTGGCTGTGTGCCCATTGCTTGGTAACAACCAAACATCCATGTGCAATTGGCACTGTCTGAGCTAAAGTCAGGATGTGGTGAGGATGCTGTAGTGCAAACTCAATATGGCAAGTAATGTTATGTGTTTTGATACATTGGCTAAACATGACCCTGTGAATAGTGGAAAAAATATAGTGTTGCTTTCCATTTAAATAAAGGAATTTGAGAACAAGTATCAAGACTAAAAAAAAAAAAACTGTATATTTAAGACTCAATTTTCAATCAGCCTAAGTACCTTACGTGTGAATTTTCAAATGGAGTTTAGGGTGTTACAATCAGATATTCCATCAAAAATTTGATTGTTTGTCTACTAGACTTCTGTAACACCTGTCTTACCAGAGAAAAATATCCTGTGCTTTGCAATCATGCTTATTGATGTCATTGCTTTTTGGCAGTACGTGCATTTATGAACAACTGTTTTTGAAGATGAAGTACAGCAAGAGTAAAACTTCATCAAAAATCTGACAAACACCTTGAGAACTCA
Source organism: Tragopan temminckii (assembly GCA_028571105.1). Lineage (NCBI taxonomy): Eukaryota > Metazoa > Chordata > Aves > Galliformes > Phasianidae > Tragopan > Tragopan temminckii. The sequence goes on from JAOWBP010002559.1 coordinate 10,941,888, forward strand.
TTAAGAATTGGAACTGCTTCCATTGAATGAGATTGCATTAGTTTCACAAAAACAAGGTCAAACATCCATCTAGTTCTTTATTTTGTTCCTTTTTAAATTTTTTTAATAAATGTATATAATAAAGCTTTAATATGTTAACTGAATTGTATGTTTTATATGTGACTCAAGGCAATTCTTGACACTCCCACTCAGTGTGGCCCAAATCCAAAAGGTTGGACACCTATGGTCTAGGAAAAGTAACAGGTTGCTGTTTCCTCTTGAATTGTGGGGGGACTTATTCTGCTCACCATCCCTGTCTTCCACCTCAAAGGGCTGAGTACTGTGGAGATAACTGAAATGACTAATAGAGACAGAAGCAAAGAAGGCATTGAATATCTCAGCCTTTTCTTCATCTTCTGTAGTAATGTTCCCCACTACATCCGTTAAAGGTTGGAGATTGTCCGTAGCCCTCTTTTTGTTGTTAATGTATTTGTGAGACTTTTTCTTGTGATCTTTTACAACAGTGGCCAGACTAAGTTCTGGCTGGGCTTTTGCCTTTCTAATTTTCACTCTGCATGTCCTAGCAGCATTCCTGTTCTCTTCCTGAGTTGACTGCCCCTTCATCCAAAGGTGATAAGCTCAACTTATGTCTTGGCAAAAACTCCTTGTTCAGCTAGGTGAGTCTTCTTCCCTTTCAGCTCATTTTATGGCACATGGGGATGGCCTGTGCCTGTTCACTTAAGGCTACCTTCTTGAGGAGTGTCTAGCTTTCCTGGACCCACTAAGCGCTTAATGATTAGGAAGAACATGCTGTTTTAAAGTAGGTTCTAGTAGCCTACTTCTTTTAAAATATTTAAAGAATGCTGTGCAATTCTATATATTAGAATAACAAAGCATGAGTCAGTTTGTCTTGCCAGAGGTCAGTGGCAGTTTACTGCCAGTGCTACCAAGACAGCCATGGAATGCCTAGGAAAGCAGGGATGCTCTCACTCATGCTACTGTGTGTGTGTCCCAGGTGCAAGAATGCAGAGGGAAAGTTTCCACTCTTTAGTATTCTTTGGCTTGCATGATCATACGGTGGCCTGATGTATTGGTTTGCAGGGACTGTGCTGTGCAGCTGTGAAGGTGTACTTGTAAACTGGAAGTATTCCCTTTTGGTAAAATAACTGTTGGTGTGTGTCTTCTGTGGTCCCACCTGAGCTTGATCCAATTTTGAGTATCACAATACAGACCTTTTGGAGATCTTGGCATTGAACTGGGGCATTTTCAGGGACAGATGTGTGCAATGCAATTATCACTGCATTATTTTCGCAATGAAAATGCAAGTACGTATCCAGAATCTGTGTATAAGACTTCATTATGGTGCCTTTTCCAATATTTTCATTGTCACCTGAAGCTCTTAAATACATTTTAATGACAAACCTTCTCAAGACCCTTGTTTACATTAACATGTTTTAATTGCACAAGTTTCATGCTAGTGTTGGCTATGACTGTGCTAGGCCTTTTAATTTAATGTGAAATATTCTTTCCTCAGTTTACCACTGTTTTGAGATACAAGTAAGAGGACAATTACTTGCATTGCCAGATTAACCTATACTTAGTCTGTAAAGCTCTTTTCCATTTTTTTCCCTGTGTATATTTCATAATGTCAGCTTTTCTAAAATATCCAAAAGGCAGTTAGTTACTAAGGCCAAATTAATGCTGGATAATTATAAGAGAAACGTATTGCCTGGAGCCTCCTATTCTAATATCACCTTCCTGTTAGCTCCAGTTAGAAGAAAACAAATACATTAGTCACTTGAAAGGACAGCAGTATTAGCAAGTCATGTAGCTTTTCCACTGCTCTCAGCATCCCGCTCAGTTTCCCAGGGGCAAACCTAAAAGTACGCAGTGTATTGTGTCACAAATTGCTGTGTCTTCATTAGCCAGCATTCTTCCCTGGGATTTGTAATTGTGCTGCGCTGAATCTATCAAATAATGAATTTTAATAACCTCAGTTTGGCCATTCTTCCCAACAGCGAATCGTTTTATTTCTGCCTGGATTGTTTGGAGCAACATTTGTAACACCTTTGCCACCGAGGCCCTGTGGGACAAACTGTCAGAGTTCTTGTCCCTGGGAAGGACCTGGTGGCACGGCATGGCAGCTGATGCTTCCAGCTGTGCTGGCACCTACTGGGCAGAGGAGCTGTTGCCAATGTGGGGCCATCCACCTGCTTCAGGCCACCAGCAGTGGAGCGTTTGATCACTTCAGGGGTATTCTCAAAGTATAGCAAGTATTCACTGCTCTTTTTCAGAACGGATAGATCTCTGAGCTTTGCTTTTTAAGAGGACAAGAAAAAGTACAATATGCAAAATGGAATGTAACCATGCATGTGTTTATTTACAACTCCTCCTCATAGCTCTGTTTATAACACTTTCAACTCTTATTCTTGCCTCCCTTCTGTCTCTCTCTAGTCTGTGTTGTTTGCATCTATTTAAACTTAAAGAGGGGAGGTCTAGGTTGAATGTCAGAGGGAAGCTTTTCACTGAGAGGGTAATGAGTTGTTGAAACAAGTTGCCCAGAGATGTTGTGGATTCCCCTTCCTCGGTGGTTTTCAAAGCTGGGTTGGATGCAGCCCTGGGCAACCTGACCTAGTTAGTACTTGATCTACCATTGGCAGCCCTGCCTGTGGTAGGGAGGTTTGAACTTGATGATCCTTGAGGTTCCTTCCAATCCAAGCCTTTCTGTGATTTGATAATCCATAAAGTTGGAGCCGACATGACAGTACTGCAGCATCAGTTTCTAGCAAAGAAAAGCACATGCGGTGAGGATCTATGATATTCCATTCAATTAGAGCTGGGAAGCATTTGTACTCAAGTGTGCACATGTATTTGAAAGAACATACTTTGCTCTGAAATATGCATAGTTTTCAATAGGCTTCTATAATAAAATTTACCAGTTTGTTTACTGACAAACTAAGGGTCTGAATTCTTGAAATAACTGCTCTGTGAATAAGAAAGAAGAGGAATCCAGAACAATATTTCCAGCAAGGTTTTGTTATGAAAAATGTGTAAAATAGGAAGTAACAGAGTAACATCAAAATGAAAGGTTTGGGAGCGTTTTTTTTAAAGTTCTGAGCAGGTTCCTTCTTCTAACCATGCTCTTAAATAACTGAAAAAGGGAGGGGAGTGGAATTTATACAGAGCAATGTCTCATATTGGAAGCACACAGTCTCCAGAGACATTTCCAAAGCTACTGGATCTTCAAAAAAAGGAATGAGCAAGTGAGACATGGAGTAATATTGTTAAAAGTGAATAATGACTTTTTTTTTACATATTTACTCAGACTGATTATTTCTCATGTCCCAATCCCTTGTTGCTGTGGTGCCTTTAAGTATTGTAATACTTAAGGTCTGCAGAGTACTAGGAAAGAGGAACTGGGAAGGTGCTGGCGTGCTCCGTGACTTGTAGAGGCGACTTGTAGAGGAGGGAATGTTTGCAGGCAGGACTTGACAATTGATGGGACGTCTGCTGGAGAAAATTCTGGAGATACTTGCTCTGCATCTTACTAAGCTGGCAAGAGGGCTGGAATGATGGTGGCTATGATAAATATCAATAAGAAGAGGGACAAATTAGGTGTATTTTTTTGTTTGTTTTTCTATTCTCCCAGAATGGCTTTTAGATCAGCATGGCTCTGGTACCAGAGAATGCAGCATACTCTTTCAGTTAGAGAACTCATGGCACACGTCAGTCCAGTCTGTGGTAGAATAAACAGGCTGAAAGTCTGTGATTTGCAGGCTCAAAAAGGCCATTGCCAAGCAATGATCTTACAGCAATTAAGTAATCATGTTTCTTGGAGAAACTGTCTTCCTAACACAACTATAATTCTGTACTCTGCAAGATAAGTATTGTCGAACTTCATACTGTCTTCCCTCCTCTGTTTAAGATTGGCCCATGTTGGTTGCAGCTTGTTTTTGAAGGGTCACTGTGGATGTACTTAATTTGTGTGAACTTTACTCTTATCTATTGATTTTGGAGAAACTTTGTGGGTGTTGGTTTCTTCAAATCTTGATTGCTGTATTGCAGAAAGACAGCCTGTCTTCCTTTCCTCTCTTTCCTTTCACGATGACATGGTTATGACACTCATTCTGCCATTGTTGAGGAAAAGGCAATGAACTCTAACCTGATACAGACCTGCGAACCAGAAAGTCATTAAACTAATTTGCCTTTTTGCAAAGTTGGAATTAGGCTCGGTCTGGTTCAGAAATAGTAACTGCTAGCTTTTGCTATTTTATGTGCAAGTTATTTTGGATTTACCCTTGTCCCTTTCGAGTAGTATATGACTTTATTGATGATTAATCTAATTGAGAGTGGCTTTGTGGTTGATTTCAGTAGCTCGGGCTAGCGGAAAGACAAGATTTACCTGTGAGTTGTTCCTTGGGGCTTCGTTTTTGATATTTGTTCAGTAGGCAGGACTTCACGTCTACAAAGATATACTTGAGAACATGCAGAAGACAAAAATAAATTCTTATTGCTGCTTTGTGAATATTAACGTTTGAGTTTCTTTTTATTTATTCAGAATTAACTACTACTACTTTTTTTTTTAACTGATCCATTCCACCCATCAGTTAGTGGTAGATCTAGAGAAACTATAGGTGAAATGGTCCTGGAGAGAGAGCTGAAGCTTGCCATCTAAACTTAGTGTGCTCAAGCTGGCCTGGTACTTCTACGAGTTTGTTCTGTGAGTGCTCAGTACCTACTAAACGAGGCTGGTCAGGCATACCTATTCAGTGTACGTAGTCATTCTCTCACTAGAACCTGTGCTTTTCAGGAGTACTTTGATAAGCCCCTTTCTGACAGAATGAGTTCAGGTAAAAAAAATATTTAAAATCAGCACAATGTGTCAAGATAATTCCAATCTGTATTTAAACAGGGGAGGGCAAGATAAAGCCTGAAGTTTATTTTATGCAAACACTGCCTGTGGAGAGAGAACATTCTTTTACTCTTCTGATTTAACAAGGATAATGAACACAAAGCAAGATCTACAGTGACTGCTGGCAGGACACCTAAGGGATGGCTAGGTTACTGTATGTAGTATAGATACACCTTTGCAGCAACACTGGTGTAGGCCCAAAGAAGGAGCAGTAGTCAACAGAAGCTTTTCAGCTGCTAGCAAGAATCTTGCAAGTCGACTCAGAAGTATATTTTAAAAATGTGTATTTTGTGTACCTTTTATACGCTGTCTAACAGGTACATTTTTGCTATGGGATTAGTCTAATTTGCAGAAACGACACCATATGCAGTAATGAAGAATTCGAGTGCTTTGGATTTCAGTTAAGAGTAGAACTAGCAGCAAACTGTTCGAAGAAACAAGCAGAAATTTCCATGCTGTACAGATGTGTATGTGGGATTTCTGGAAAACTAGATTTATACAAATGGAATGAAATTGACTTTTTTAAGCTACAGTATCAAAGATGCTTATGTTTTGATTTACTGGGTAATGAGAAATAACTGTTCCGTTGTGTACTATGCAATAACTGGTAATGAGGATGATAGTTTGAAACGATGATTTCAATTAAGCTTAGTTTGTTTATACACTAAAAAAAGTAAGCAGGATTTGGCAGTAGAGGTACCGTTGTATTTTGTTTCTAAGTTATTTGTGAAATGCTAGCAGGAATTTAAGATACATCTGGCATTACAAGAAGCTGAATGAGTTCTGGCAGCGTTTACAGTTGAAAGCTCTAAATAGTGTTTTGAGTGCTTCACTTTTCAGGGTAGATGCATCTCCTCTTTGCAGCACATTTTCAAGGGAGCCTCTGAAAAAGACAGTGATACAGCAAGTTTGTCAAAGGAACATACTTTACCATCTTGGCTGTATTTTATTTTTTTTTGCCTAGAATATCTCCAAGGCTGCAGTAGAGGGAAGGAAATGTGACACTCCCAGGTCCTGTGACTTCAGTTTAGATTTCTATCTAAGTTGTTAGGCTTTAAGTTTCTTATCATCACTTTACAGGTAACGTGATAACAGTGAACACACTTTTCACTAATAATTTTTCCGTGGTGGTCTGGGACATTCCTCTCTAACAAGACAAGTAAACCCCCTTTTTTTAAATTATTTTGAAGTCACCTCTTTTGTTATCTCAAGAAAAATTTCTTTTTTTAATACTCTGATTTTAAAAGCAACAACCTGCATCATTGTTATCAACTTCTAAATCTGCAGTGCGTTAGCCTGTTAGATAAAAACACTCAGTCATTTTAATCCATGTGTTAAAGTTGATTTCCCTCTTCTGTGGACTGCTGCCTCTTCACAAACTTTTCTTTTGCAGTCCCCAAGAAGACATTTCTTTGAAAAATTACAGTATCTAAAGAAACAGTTTCTTTCAGAATGGAAATTACCTCAGGATTGGAATTCTTTTGAAGAGGAAGACCACTACTGACAGTAGGAATCCAAGATACTAATTCATCTCTCCCTTTACTTCTTTCTTGCTGACAGTAAGAATCCAAAATATTAATTCATCTCTTCCTGACTTTTAGATGAATTATACTTCAGTTTTTAAATTTAAAGCCACATTTCTGCATGTCGTGTAAGAACACCACCTGTGCATGGGGTGCATTTCATTAGAATGTGAGATTTTTAGTGAGATCTGAGACCTTTACAAGGTGGAAACTCTTTTGTCTTTTGCTTTGCTGCTGCTGCCCTGAATGAGAAGCTGCACAGAGCTGTGTAGCTACTTAAGCTTACCAAGTTAGAAATGGTATTCCTCATAACAACCTTGGGAGGTGAATATTGTGCTTTCCAGGTGTGCAGTGAGAGATGGAATGTGGTGTGCTTTTGGTCTCTTTGTGGGGAGGTGTTAGCTATGATTTTAAAACTTGGGAATATAAACCTTAGGGAATATTTGCAAAGGAACATCATACGGCCTCAAGCAAATGAAGAATCCAAACACTTTTGGATTTCAGCTAAGTAGAAATTTTAATGGTAAACCATCTGAAGAAACAAGCTGAAACTTTGGTGCTGTACAGATATCTGTGGGTTTTCTAGAAAATTAGGTTTGTACAAATGGACTGAACTTGACTTTTTTTGAGCTATACTGTTGAAAATGCTTACAGTCAAGCAAATGAAGATGATACATGTTTACATGCAGGATGTTGCTGCTTATATCACTAGTATCGTTCTGGAAGTTTAATGAGAATGAGAGGAAGTGGAGGACTTCCTGCATTAGTTTCTGTGGCTGCGTGAAGGGGCTCTGTAAGCTGCAGCTGTGTTACGCAACTGATAGAAGTTATGTTAGGCTGGGATAACTCTCATGAGATGTGAACCAATATACCTCTGTGCTGCATGCATCATGCTTAAATTTTTATTAACCTGGAAGTCAGAAGAGCAGTGATAATGGCTAAATATGCTATTTACCTTTCTTTTTTTTTTGCATGAAACACGTTGTTTTCCCATGAAATGTATTTGTGCTGAATTATGCCCTTTAATCACCATTTTGGGAAAAGCTTCTTATGTAAGCTAACTACAAGAACGAGAGTAAAAGGTCTGTGTAATGTGGGAGAAAGAAGGGATTAATGAGACCCTTTAACATATTGGTGATCCATGTGCCTTCAGGTGTCTAGGCAAGAAAGGGATAAATACCCAGTTGAAAAGCATTTGCTCTATTTGGGAAAAGCTTGGGATGTATGTGGTGTGGTGGAGATAAGCTGCATTGCTTACCATCCTTGAAACACACAAGCTACTCGCATGCATTTGCTTTTCGGATTTGAGCACTGCATTTAATGCTGCGCTAAGTCAGACCTCCTGAATAAGGCTTGTGTTTGACTCAGGTATTTGTAAACTGAGTTGGTGAAATGTTAGTAAACAGCGTTAATCTCTTCAGTGTTTGCTTTTCACAACATTACAGTGGTTTTAGTGAATGTTTTGGTTTACTCAGCTTAGTGTTACTAATTTCTTTGTGAACTTGTAACTTTGCATGACTCTTACTGAATAAGGTCTGGAACCTTGATGAACTTCACTGTGGGGCTGATGGATAACTTTGATTCTGATATGCTAAATGTATATTTAAGGTGTAAGTAGCAACAGAACATTTCTGTTCTGCTTTTGTAGAGGTGTGCTTTCGTGCCGTGTACGGACTAGAGGAAGTATTCGCAGATTTTGAAAAAAGCTTTTTTTTATGTTTGTGGATGAGAAGTGTTACTACATAGATCTGAGAGAGCTTCTCAGAAACAGTACAGCATGCCAGATTTAGCTACCTTGACTTCTTTCTTTGGTTTTGTTTTGAGCAATCATAGTAGTCAAATAACTTAGAATCAAATATTCCCTAATGATATTAGGAAAAATAACAAAAAAGTGAAAGATTGCTTTTTTGGATATTTTCTTCACCAACTTCAAATTGACTTGATTTTCTTGTCATTGTATTCCACTGCAGGTGTAGTTATCCTGGATTAAGTTGGGTGAAGCAGAATAGTATGGGTTGCTGGGAAGCCAGCAAGGGGAGCGTGTTTACTCTGTATACCAGCAGTGTTTAACATTGCATGTACCACGATAACTGGGAAGGAGTCCTCTCCTTTCTGTACAGAATATGCTGGATTAGGTCACTCTCTATTAAGGATATAATGCTGACGTTGACAATTAGTCAGACATAGCTGATTTTATGATGAGATGATAATTGTGTTTAATGTATTGTAATAAAAAAAAATGTAAGTTAGACTAATGATGAGGCTGGCAGTTACACTATAAATGCTCATTCATTATTACGAAACATAAAATCCAGCAGGAGAAGTGGAATTTGCAGAGTCCAGCTGCTTCCTTTGTGTAATTCTGTAGATAATGCAGGAACTAATTAATATAAATGTTCTTTCAAAAGAATGCTTAGATTTCCAGGTGCCTAAAAAGGCTGGACATCAGTTTTTCTATATTTATTATAGCCTGCGTATTTACCTATTTTTTTTTTTGTTTTCTTCTATTAATGTCTTTCTTAACTGTTTTATGCAGAGAACCAAAATAGATTTCCTCTTATTTAAGATGCTCATTCAGGGCTTGACCCTTCTCAGACTGCATCAGGTAGGATGACTAAGTTGGGTATCAGTTCTTTGGCTGGCTTTTAGTTTTCAGTTGTTTTAACTGTGGAAGAAAGCATGGAAGTTCAAAACAAGTGTGCTAATTCAGTTGCATGTATTATAATTCTTCTCTAGCACTGTGTGAAGACAGTGTTCTAGAATGCTGGTTGTCTTAGGCTTCAGAAAACAAGATCTGTAAGGTGAGGTGAAGTGAATGTGCAAATTAGGAAGGTAAATGTTTTCTTTCCGTATGTTCATACATCCACAGTGAAATTTAAAATAACTTCCATAACTTTTATTGTTATTTCTCTTTATTGTACCAATACTATTTTCCAAGAAAGGAACCCACACTGGTTGAGTATTTTAAACTCTAATAGTATGAGCAAGGGTCTATTTTCTCCTTGACTTCTTATGCTGAAGGGGCATTTGATTCACATCTTCATCTTTTTTT
>JAOWBP010002559.1:10967831-10980265 GCA_028571105.1 Tragopan temminckii
GTTCACTGAAATTTTGGGTAAGATGACCTACCCTTGAAATTCGGCTTAGTCTTGAAGATGAGGCAGCTCATGGTTAGACATGTTTTAATTGAGTAGATGCAACTGATTCTTCATTCTGAGTCCTAACGCGTGTGTTGGAGAGTGCAGCATTTAGAACTCCAGGTCATCTGAAGGTGCAGCTCCAGAGTTCTGGTCTTGCTGGAGTTGTGCTTCACATTTACTGCTGTGCCTTAACTAATACAGTGAAAATGCACAGTACAGATGGTACTCTGTGTATTGTGTCCTTGGTAATGGAGAAAGACAGAAACAGGAATGAGATTTTGATTCCATTTCCAAACCATTTAATTTGCTCTATATAGCCTTTTTCTCCTGGATTTTTCCAATTTGATGTCTGTAACAATCAGTGATGGGACTTGAGTAACAGATTCGACCTTTTTCCTTTTTCTTTTTCTTTTCTTTTCTTTTTTTTTTCCTGAAGAGCTATGTGTATTTCTAAAGCGCTGTATAGATGTTAGTTAACGTTCAGGTAACTTTGACTCCTAAGGTACAGGTTCTGACTTGGGTGGAGTCATCTTTCATTGATGAGTGGCGAGGGATATGCAAATGTCTGCAAGGACTTTTATGGAACACTGAAGATTTCATGAAAGTATGAATGACGTCAACAGAAGTCTGGTTTGGTCAGAGCTTTGTGCCTAAAAACCTAATGTTTAAATGATCTATGTTGCTGTCTTCCATTGACGCACCAAGTATTTTTCACTATGCACTCAGAGTAGCTGTTTCAGTATGTGCATTAATTTAGAAATACAGAATAATCAGCAGAAATAAGGTTGGTTTTGTTTGTTTTAAGATAGCCTGTTAATTCTCTTCATTCTAAAAGTGTATCTATAAAGTATGTCTGATAAAGAACACTAATAATGCAGGCAGGATGTTGTTTTTATGAGATTTTTATGATCAGAATTCCAAAAATGTCCCATTTTCCATTTCTTTTTCAATACGAGTCACAACTGATGGATTAGTTTAGAGCCTCTGGTTATAGTTGTCTCCTATAATATGTGTTTGGCTTTACAGATTTTTGTTGTCAATCTTTGTTGGCCCATGCCCTCCCCCCCACTACTCACAAACCCCATTCCTTCTTTGTGGGAAGAATAATCAATCATAATCAAACCTTTTGGTCAGGACCAGATACATTCAGTGGTTTCAGAAGTGTTCATTGCTTGGATCTGTGCTTGAGAACCTTTTTTTCCCCACTGAGGAAGACACAAATTGTGTTCAAGTCGCAAAGTAACACTTTTGGTACTTTCAGGTTTAAATGAATTCATTGGGAGTTTGTGCATAAGGACAAAGGAGAGCTGGACTGTTGGATTTGCTTGACTAATAGCTGAGACTGAAGCTTCAGTGGTGACAATGTGATTAATATCCAGCTGGCGCTGGATATTCCTTGCGGGATGTTTACTTATGTCTTTGGTATTCGGTGGAGCTCAAATGCTAAAATCTTTATTTGTACACCTTGTACCATTTTGTTGTAGTTTAGCAAGGTATGTGATACAGAATTGAGGAGAGCACGTAAGCATTTTTGCCAGTTATTTCTGTTATGTCTGAACAAGAAACTGCAAAAAAGCAACTTGGTTGCTGCATATTTCTCACATTTTTCAGGTCTAAATGTTAAACTTACGTATACAATTTTCTTCAAAAATCTCTTTGCTTGGTAACATTTGGCAATAAGAACCTGTCTGTATAGCCTGCACTTGGGAGTTCTGTGAATTTTCTTTATATATTGTTAAAGGACTGTCCTAGAGTGCCATTGGTCCTCAAAGCAGCGAGAACAGTAATAGAAGAGATGAATGAATCCTTGAGGATACTGGGGAAGATGTGCGAGAACAAGCTCATAATCAAATGGAAAATGAGATTCTGAGAGTAAGGGCTTGATGCTTTGAATATTTCATTTTTCAGTGCCTGAGCATATAGTTGTGCATTCTGTCTAAACCGTGTCCTTATTATTTGATTGTATTTCATGATAACTCTTGTTTTTGTTCTTTAAAGAATTTTCCATCCTTTGTAAAGGGATCTCTATATTAAAAATAACAGCTTTCTGCATTAGAATACATCTCATTATTAAGAAAAGCAATCTAGTTTTGGACTTTTTTAGTAGAAAAGTTGCTTGCAAATTTTAGCAGCTTAATGAGATACTGCTTAGCTAAAACAAAACCAAACAAAAAAAGCCATTCAGCCAGAAGAGGTAAGATATGCAGTAAAATAACTTTGTACCTTTTCTTTCTGCTTGTTTTACAGGCTTCAGGGATTCGTGTGTGTCTGATCTGGTGTAGTTAATTTTAGCTAAGGTCTCTTTCTCAGAAATTTCTCTCCTTCTGTGGTACTTGCAGACTTCTCCTGGGTTGTGTCAGTAGCTAAATTCTGCAGCAGAGATTTTTATACCGACTGGGACTTGCTGGGTGGGGCATTTTGGTGAGTTGTTTCCTGTTCTTGGACTGAATGGGCAGTGCCTGCTCTAAATTACCTGCTTGCTGCTTTTGCCAAGAACATCAGTCTTCCCTTACTATTTATTTTGCTTCATGAGCCTTCCTCTGAGACGGACAGCGTTCTGGGGCCCGATCTGAATGGGGGTCTTCATGCTTTACGGCCGCCTGCCACAGTCATATAAATAGCTGTTGTCCACGTGGCTGGTCTCCATGCCCGTCTGCACAATGCAGGGCATCTTTCACCTCTCACTCAAAAATCTACTTTGCCACAGTATTTTACATCAATGCTCTGTAAGGAGCTCTCTTTACCACAGAAACGTATTAAAATTTATCTAGCTGCTTCAACTTTTCAAGCTACATATCATTTAAAAGCAGTTAAAAACAACGTGATTAAGCACTGTGCATGCCTGATACCAAACGTGCGTTACATGAATTCTTTTGGGCAGCTCTTGCAAAGGGAGATCTGTCCGTGTTCGCTCGCTCCAAACCTGCCTCCAGGAAGCTGCCCCAAGTGGGGGATCAGAGCAGGCAGCGTGCCAGGGACTTGAGTTTCAGACAGTTTGGCACACACTGAAAGCTTGTTCTTTCCTGTGTTAAGCCATGGGCAGATGTCCATTAAGAATGATGAGGCAAAATTTATATGAAAGGCTTGTAAAATGCCCTTTTTTTAATGCTCTTACTTGAGAAGTTTTGTGTGGGTGTGTATTTTTTTTCTAAATTTACAAACCCTGGCTTTTGCCCTTGTCCGGTAGAGACTGCTCACCCACCCTTTTCCGTTTCCAGGCGGATTGCTTTTCTGTTATTTCAGTTCTGTAACTTTCTCCGGCACTGTCCTGTTTGGCTTATTATGAACGGCTTGCAATAACCCTTTCAGTGCTGCTGTCATCTTCCCCTTAAATCCGGACTGGCTGTTGCATTCTAAAAAAATATACATATATTATCTCCTCTTAGAAGGAAATTGAAAACATCTCAAGTTATGGCTTTTTCTTTGTATACAGGGAATATAACGTGGCTTTTGTTTGTATGTTGATCATTGTACTAACCTTGCACAAGATTTCTTATTCAATGCTAAATCAAAGCCCCCACTGAAATGGGATTTCTTAACCGCTTTGGCAAAGAAGTGCTTTAAGCTGAGGCAGCACTACCTGTATGTGCAAAATTAGTTAACAGAACTTGGCTAAAATGTTTATTTCCAACTCTGTCTCAGAATCAGCTTTCCTCTTCTCTTAGCAAAGGTGGTTTCCTTCTTCATTGTCTATTCAACATCAGTTGATATTTGCTTCTTTCTCTAACATTAGTATTTGTTGAGCAGTCAAAATGAGCCTGTTTGGCTTGTTGTTTGTTGCCTCTATGATATATAAACTAATGGAGTGTTGCAGGTTTATAATCAGGCCAGAAATGTTGACTGAAACCTGTTTCTTCTCACAGTCGCACATTTCACTGATTATCTCAGAAATTAACCTGGCCGGTCCTTAAGTGCAAGTTATGATACAAGACAGTAGAAGACAACTAAACATAAGATTGGTAGGTCTTTTTCACAAGAGATGAGGCAAGTTATTCTCTTCAGCAGTGGGCTGTGTTCCCAATCCAAATACAGTTTTTCAAAAACAGTGAATGGAATGGGTCAAGGATGCATGTACAAAGTAACTGTCCATGCCGTAGAAGTAGATTTAACACCTGTGGAAAAAGTCATGCCTCTGGGAAATAGGGTACATATGGGCATACTGTCTTTTCTCTTTCCTGACCAGATGTGGGGAGCTGAGGTTACTAGTGAGTGTTTCTTTTTAGATGTAGAAAGATGTTTCATTCATATGCAGAACGTTCCCTGGATGAATAATTAAGCTCTGAGTGTACTGTAATCCTTTCCAAGTAGTAGAGGGCTAGCTATTCTCTTCTGTACCCAGCTTTTTATTTGACATGTACATTTCCCTACTAAATGGAGGGTGTTTTTTTATAGTAGTTGAAACAGATCTTTTAATGCTGTTTTCAAAGTAGCAAGTGGCTGGGAGACGGCTGAACACAGTAAATCATCCATACTAATTTCTCCTACCTAAAGAACTGTATTTGAGCTAACTTTCAGAACAACTGGGCCAAATGGTCCTGTTGAAATTCCCCTCAGAAGCAGAGTAGTAATGGGATGAATGTTTAGCCTGGAAACAAATAACCCATGATAAAGTTTATAGATGCTGCTCAGGAGAGTAGTAAAGGAGAAGTGGGCTGTCAGAATGCTTTATTTGTTGGAAGGGACTTGATAGAGACATAAAGATATTTTCTCTCCTCCCATATATTGTCACCACAGTAATGATGATTCAGCTTGTGCGTCTTCTCTGGAATGTGTGCATGTAAAGAGAGGAGAAAAGTATTTTGTTAGATGCAGCTAATTGAAAATACTGTAGGAAATGGTGTGTGTAGCATACTGCTTCACTGTAGAGTTGCTGATTTCAGCAAGACTATTGTCCTTGTTTTCATCTTAACTTAAAATAAGGATATTTTTCATCTTTGTTTACAAAGCACGTTTCTCAAAAAAAAAAAAACCTCTCTGAAGCAGGAATTTGTTTCTGCAGCAGTGTGTTGGCAAGTACACTTTTGCTGTGTTTCTGTGGTAAGTGCTTTTGTCTATGATAGCATTTTGGGATCCCAGCATCAATGTGGCTGGCTCAGGCTCTGATTGGACAATTTATATTTAGTTGCTGGTTTCCTATAATAGTTTTCAGATGGGGATGTTAAAGAACACATACCCTTGTGCTGCTGTAATCCCTGAAAGAGCATGAGGGAGTGTAAAAGGAGAGAGGAAAAAAAAAAAAGCATTGATATGTTTGGGTAGGAACAGTTTGGAAAAAGCAGCAGCTGCTTACAGCAATGGAATGCTGAGATTTTGTTTTAAGAAACGAGGTAGCCAGGAAAAACAAAATGCTCATAAAATCAGTGTTTCTGTCATTTGCGTTTTGCATCCAGACAGGAGTTTAAAAAAAGAAAGCTGAGGAGAAATGATTCTTTAATTTAAAAAGTTGTGATCTGGCAGTTTACAGTAGCACTCAACTGAGATCTAGTAGTAGATGGTAGATAACTCATGGTAATTCCTGCATTCTGTAGTGCTAGTGCACTTCCAGTGCAAATCAGCGTGCATCCAGAAACCAGTGCTACATATGCTTTACCTCTTGAGTGCTTGAGTTCACTTAAAACTGAAGACATACCAGATTTGCTTTGAGTCTGGGTTTAAAATCGCATACAAGGTTTTCCTTAGAGTTTTTTGCTTCCAGGAAGAAAACTGACTTAAGTTCTGGGTTGACTTTTAAGCTTGCTTGTAATGTAGAAAAGATTTTTATGTAAACTTTTTAATTTATTAATTATGATGGTATTATTTCTCCAAATTATTAATGATATCATCCCAGTTTTCTTGCTAAGCTTCTCAGAACATCTCTGCTTCATCCAGCGCCAGCAGGCGGTACCTGCAGACACCAGACTTTGAGCTCTTCAACCACACTGAACCTTGGCTGCTGAGGGACAGCAGGACCTGGCCACACAACATGAAGGATCAGGTCCCAGTGCCAGCAGCACGTGGCCAGGATCTCTGCAAAGCTGGTGGCTGAGTGCAGTAGGAGTAATTCTTTTTCATGATGTATAGTAAAAGCAGAGTGCTGCTATCACTGTGGTAATGTATTGCATCTTTTTGCAGTTCTGGACAGTATAATTTTGGGGGAAAAAAATAGAAAGCATACTGTAGTCTGCTTGGCTTGAGCTCGTGTGCCTCATGTGGCTGCACAGCAGTTTTCCTTCTTTAATGGCAGCAAATCATAGAAAGCCAGAGTTGGATGAGACCCATAAAGGTCACTAGTTAATCTCCAGCTCTGGAGCAAGATCATCTCAAGGGTCTACAATAATCAAGACTCTATATCTGTTCTTGTGCTGAGAAAACAAACAAAATGTACAATGCTAACCTGTTTTATTTCTTGCTTAATTCAAGTCCCTGTGTTATGCACAGAGCAGGAAGAACACTTTGTTTCCTTTCTCCTTATAGCAGTTTTTCATTTTTGGGAGACATTATGTTGTTTTTCCTCTCTGTTTTCTCATCTTTGAGGTGGATAATCTTCATATTGGTGCCCCCTGGACTCCGTCTAATCCTTTATCTGCCTTCACCTAGGGGTGCAGAGGGTCAGGTGTGATATCCAGTTGAGGCCTGATAAGTGCTTAGAACTATTTTATATCTGACAGAATTAACATACTGGTACAGCTCACTCATTCCCCTTTTAGCAGCAGTATGACACTATTGATTTTTTCAGCCTATAATCCCTTGTAACCTTGTTTTCTTTCAGCCTTTGTGTTCTGATCAGTCCCTCTATTGGTATAGTTCAATACACTTGCCTCCTGCACCTAGAAATGAATCAGTTTGCCTTCTTTTTAGGCTGCCTTTAACTGTTAGATTTTCAAATGGGAAATCTGAAAGGACAACAGCGAAAGCAGGACCAGGTTGAAAATGCAGTTTGATAAACATAGCATTTTTAATTATTTGGACTGTTAAAATAGTTGGGTAGATGTTGATTTGCTCGCAGCAAATGAATCAGTGATTATGTGCAGTACTTTTTGCTCTGTGTGGTAGATCCGTCGCTCTGGTCCAGGTGTTCAGGCTCACAACTGACAGGGAATGGTGGGCTGAATGAATGGGGAAGGATGCAGAGCAACCTGATGGCTGGCAGCACGAGCTGTGATCCGTGCAGGGCAGCCTGCACAGGACTGGACTGCCGGGTGTATTTTTGTCTGCAGCTTTGACCTCAGAGCTGCCTGGTTCTAACTTTCTGTGAGGAGAAGCAGCCCTTAACTCCAAATGATGTATCCTTTTCCACATGCACAGATTCCAATTTGATATTACACTGGAGGAAAAAAAAAAGTGAGAGTAGTGATGAATACCTGAGCGGTAGCCATAGCAGGGCTCATGAGAAGGAGGGAATTTATCTGAAGCAGCTTTAAGACTGATTAGAAGAAAAGCAGCTCACCAATAAAACGGTTTTCTACGGGATTTATTCTTGCAAAAGCAGGGTGTGGTTACGGTATTTTGTACTAAAAAAAAAAAGAAGCCGTTCTCTGTGATTTTGTGCTGCTTTTTCTCAATGGGATCAGAGATGCTTTGGGGGCTGTGCTGGGGCTGCTTTACACCTCCAGCCTCTCGCTGGGCTGCGGGCAGCTTCCTCTGGCTTCCTGCTAATTGGCTTCACTGGCGGTTTCTCATTGTTCCTTGCTGATGACTCAGAGAAACAGGAAAGAGATCCCCTGATTAGCAAAAAGCATAGCCACCAAACAGGTGCCTGCATTCTGCTCTAGCAAACGGCAAACCTCCTCAGTCTGGATTTCTTCTTAAGATTCTTATCTGCGAGTATGAGGCTCAAGAGGAATGGTTCATACACACTGATCGGGTAAGAAAGAGCCTGCATCCTCTTTCAGATCTTCATCATTAAAACTGCACAAATACGGAAGCCTTGATTTTCCTTCTAGCAATAGGATTTGTGAAATAACAACCGAGCATTCTGTTTCAAAAATAACAGAGGGATCCCCGCATGTGAAATGTGTAGCTTATTTAGTTTGTGTTCGTTAGTGTTTTGTTAGATGTGCTGTTGAGGTGTCTGTGTTTGGTGGGGGAGGGCTGGAGCTGCCTGTGTGTGAAAATGAGGTGCATCTCATCTTGCAGAGGAAAGGAAGCTCCAGCTCAGTAGAGCCACCAAAGCATTAGAAGCTGTGTGGTTCCTGAAGAGATGAGTGGTAATTACTTTCAGTGTTTGTCAGCTTTTGGTATAAAAAAGGGTGGCACTCATTAAATGTGATACTCCTGTGATAAGGAATACAGGTACATTGATTTTTAGGCTGGCTAGATTTGAAGTTTTGAGTGCTTAAAATTACTCCAAGATAACCATATGAGCTTTGTTTCTTAAAACTTCTCTCTGATTGCTGTTAAATCAGTAACAGAGAATGTACCATTCTTGTAAAGAACGTAAGTAGATATTTCTTGTGTAAATAAACTGTTTTGTAAGAACTGAAACCAAAGACTTTTAAGGTGAAAACACTTTTTGAATGTAATTGCACTTGATTTTTACTTACGCAGATGCTTTGTACGTCTTCAGACGATGTAGGTTTTATTCTTCAGCACAGCATACCAGAGCTGAAGAGGACTTGCACTTCCACGTCGCTGTGTTAACTGTTTGTTAGTGCCTGGCGGTGACTTGGCAAATGAAGAAAGTTGTTAGTCCTGGAGTGTCATTTTCCTCTGCTGCTTTAAACCATCTGTAATGAGTAAGCATGGTGATAAACGCTCCGTGGTGCAATTGGCTTAGTGCTTCATCCTCAAGAAGCCACGGTGTATTCCAGAGCCCAGCATGGAGGTCAGCACACAAGTACTTGGTGCCTCGAAACTCACAACCTGTTGCACTGTTGTTTGGCAGCCTCTGCACAAGAGAGAGGGACAGGTGTGCAAGCTGATCAGATTAGAGTTGTTTGCTAGTGGTGGCCAGCTAGTCTGTGCTGATTTTTGCCTGCACTAGCTTGCAGAAGGCCAGTTAGGTTGGCAAAGCAACAGTCCTTTATATGCTGAAATTTAATTTTTAAGAAAATAGAAGCAGCTGTTAGTGGGTTTTTTCAACAGTAGTCTAGATACTAACATTTTCTATCTAACTATCCTTACCTTTTTTATGACAAGTTCCACTGCCTGCCTGCATGCAGACCTAATTAAAATTTACTATCCTGCAGAATTTGGTTTTAAGCTGTAAGATGAGCCTGTCTCTCTCAGTAGGACTGAGTTTGTAGTAGATGGAGGTTAAGCAATGTATTAGTGTTGATGGTTTATTTATTATTATTTTGTTTTGGCACAGGTTTTTGACTCTCAGAGATTATCTGAGTTTAGAGAATCCGTTAAGAAATGTTTCTGAAATGCAAAATTTAGTTGATAGTATTTATGCAAAAGGAGTTTCTTCAGGTTTTAGCTGCACATGGGAAGCAGTCTTTAATTGATTTGAGGTTTATTAAAAACGAATGCATGCATGGTGTAAAACTAACTGGAATTAAATTGTGCAGGATCACCCTGTGCATCTGTTTTGAGCCTTGTTCTAACTTGCAGGATGCTGCATAATCATTTTAAGGAATTTCACTTGTTGTGGCCCAGTGCATACCTGGCATTATGTTTTATGGCAATCATATAACTGGAAGTGTTGTATTACAGCGAGTAAAAACCAGTAGCACCCAAATGTTTGCATGAAAAAAGAAGCTTCAATGGTGAGTTTGTGGGATGCTTCAGTATTATCTGATTCTAACATGCTGATGTGCTCTGCTCTATTAAACAGCAGATGCTGAGGAATGAATTTCTCTAATTAAAGAAATTCCTTTTATGTTTATCTCTTGCCTAGGTAGTTTAATAATGCAAGGCAGTGCAAGAAGTTGTTCAAATATGTTTTCCTGTTCAGCCTCAACTTTTGGCATGTCAGCAGAAAGGCTTGTTTTGATCTTTAGGGTTTTTGTTTGGGACAGCGTGTTCCTCTTGCCAGGTGGAGCAGTGCCCTGTCACACAGGTCACACCAGGCGATGGGAGCTCAGTGGTTTGGAATGCTGCACAACAAATACAAGCTACTGCTGCAGCAGATAGCTGCACATGGCAGGAATGTGGTTGTAGTGGGATTACTGTTCACAGGATAGCACATGAGGGCTGCTGGCTTCTGTTACTGAAAGAAGAAAAAAAACAAGTATTTGGTATAGCCAAATGAGAGTAATTTGAAGTAATCAGCATGGTCAAAGATGAATTTCCCATGCGTACAGTGAATCAGACAAGGTAATTTTAAATTATATGTTTAATAATGTTAAATATCAAAAGTTGTGTCTTGTTCTACTCTGTCAAATGTGACCAGATTTGAGTTTTTCCTAGTTGCTAGGAAATACGGTGCTCATATTTTGGATGAGGCAACCAAATGGATGTGTGTGATTGGAGAATCTCAGTTCCCAAGGTAAAAGGGTTGTGTGAAAATTTGTGCATCTTTTGCAGTAAGGGTGTTCACTTCTCATAGTTGTGCATTCAGAAATCTGGTAGAGAGCAAACTTGGAGCTGTTGGAGAGGGTCCAGAGGAGGGCCACAAAGATGATCAGAGGGCTGGAGCACCTTCCCTGTGAAAACAGGCTGAGGGAGCTGGGCTTGATCAGCCTGGAGAAGAGAAGGCTGTGAGGAGACCTCATTGCAGCATTCAAGTATTTAAAAGGGGATTATAAAAAGGAGGGTAATCAACTCTTTACAAGAGTAGACAGTGATCAGACAAGGGGGGAATGGTTTTAAGCTCAAGGAGGGTTTATATTTTAAGCTCAAGAAGGTTTACGTTGGATATCAGGGGTAAGTTCTTCACAGAGGAAGTGGTGAAGTGCTGGTGCAGGCTGCCCAGAGAGGCTGTGGATGCTCTGTCCCTGGAGGTGTTCAAGATGAGGTTGGATGGGGCCCTGGGCAGGCTGGTCTAGATCCAGATACGGAGGTTGGTGGCCCTGCCTATAGCGGGGGGTTGGAACTTGATGATCCCTGAGATCCCTTCCAACCCAGGCCATTCTATGAAAGTGTGAAATGCTGTGTTTGCAGCCAGCTTCAGTGCTAGCGCTGCTGAGAACTGCTTGCTTAAATTTCTGGGTAAGTTTGCATTCAGCTTGTAACATCAGGATCTGAGAAGTTACATAGCCTGGCATCTCCCTCCTCCTGCACAGTGCTGTCTTGGCTCCTTCTGAAAATACTCTGAGTCTTCCAAAAAAAATCAGGATGGGAACGGAACCATGAAGCAAATGCATTTATCTCAGGACTGTGTCGTCTTGAAGGTGACAATTTATACAATCAGTGTCAGAAATAACTAGTGCCTTGAAACAAATTTGAATTGGACAGGGAAAAAATATTTAGGAATATTGTACTCATTAATGGTGTTCAGCTGACTGATAAAATATTGTTGGCCTCAAGATCTGTTTCCTCTGCTCCGAGCCACTGATGTAAACTAATGACTTGATTTTGAGCCAACTACTGAAATTGAAAAAGAATTTATTTTTCTTGTATGCTCCCTTCTCATAATGACGCAAAACAAGCTGGGGAGGAAAAAAATCATCTTGTATTTCTTTTGCCCAAATATGTAGAAATAAGGACACAGTAAGTGTACTTCAGAAGACTTTTTTTTAATAAAGCATCATTGCAACTGCAGGAAAAACAGTATTAAAGGATGTGACAAGCAGTTTGTGAAAGGCTGCTAAAATAGCTCATCTGACAAACAGAAGTAGTATGAACACCCAAATATCTTATCTGAGGAGAAGCAGCTGTTTGAGTTGTTCTATGAGCCTCCCAAATTACCACCGTTTCTATACTTAAAAAAGGGAATATCTAAGGATAGTGATACAGACTTAGCCTTGGAAAGCACAGCAAACACTTTGTCAGCATAAGGCCAAAAATGTGGATTAACCACTTCAGTTTTGTTGAATTGGGAATTCATTTTTGGTAAGTCGTCTTTAGAATGTTGCATGATGTCAAAGTTGAGCCAAGATATCACGCCAGCACTGCTGCCTTGAGGGGATCCTGCTGTGTTTGTGATCAGCCACGACTCATGCTCCAGTCACTGCAGAGTTTGCTCTTCTTGCTGAAGTCAGGAGTGACTCTCCTTGCATTGCAATAGCGAGTCAGTGGCGTACATCATCGCCTTCAGGAATGGGGCTGCTTTTACAAGCATTGTGGGTATTGCTTTTGTAAGTTGTCCTCTACTCCTCTGGCTGTTCTGGTGGCGTTTGTCCCAAAACGTAAGATTTATCACCTCATATGTTTTTCTTGGGATTTTTTTTTGCATGTACAAGTGGGCAACAGTAGTCAAAGCACATTTATTTTCATTAATGTATGCATAAAGATTTAAACTTTAGGCCTTATATGGTGAAAGTGTTATAAACTCAATGTTTCTAAATAGAAGATTTCATTAGAACTTG
>JAOWBP010002559.1:10980365-10999045 GCA_028571105.1 Tragopan temminckii
GATTTAAACTTTAGGCCTTATATGGTGAAAGTGTTATAAACTCAATGTTTCTAAATAGAAGATTTCATTAGAACTTGTGTTGTGAGTCATTGTTGTTATATTAATAGAGCTGTTCCCAAATATGGATTTGGAACTGAGCCTTCTTTATGGTTAATGCTGCAGATGACCAAGGAAACTATACCTTGAAATAAAATACAAATTCTTAAGGTAAGCATATGTAGTATAGACAGGTATTGGATTGTAGTTCTGGAAATACTTCTTGTTAGATACTGTAGCAGGAAAAATTGTTGGTTTTATGTGGAAAAAGCGTTTAAGGAAGAGCAATCTCAAGCTACAGTATAGCAAGATACTTATTTTAATAATCATTGAATCAGAATGATGTAGGTTGGAAGGGACCCTTAAGATCATCTAGT
Source organism: Tragopan temminckii (assembly GCA_028571105.1). Classification (NCBI taxonomy): domain Eukaryota; kingdom Metazoa; phylum Chordata; class Aves; order Galliformes; family Phasianidae; genus Tragopan; species Tragopan temminckii. Next base: position 10,980,779 of record JAOWBP010002559.1, read on the forward strand.
TCCAACCCCCTGCTGCAGGCAGGAACAACTCACTCTGGACCAGGTTGCTCAAAGCCCCATCCAACCTGGCCTTGAACACCTCCAGGGTGGGGGCACCCACATCTCTGGGCAGCCTGTTCCAGTGTCTCGGCACTCTCACAGTAAATAATTTCTTCCTAATATCTAGTCTAAAGCTACCCTCTTCCAGTTTAAAACTGTTTCCCTTTGACCACGTTGCTATATGCCCTATGAAAAGTCCCTCCCCAGCTTTCCTGTAGACCCTCTTCAAGTACTGGAAGGCCACAAGGTACCCCCAGAGTCTGTCCCCATAGGGGAGGTGCTCCACCCTCTGACCATCCTCATGGCCCTCCTCTGGACCTGCTCCAACAGCTCCATGTCCTTTTTGTGTTGGGGGCCCCAGAACTGGATGCAGTACTTCAGGTGAAGTCTCACAAGAGTAGATAAAGTAGAGGAGCAGAATCATCTCCCTTGAGGTGAACTGTCCTCATCAATTAGTTTCCTGCTGGTTGAAATATTTAGATCTATTAACAACCTGTAGACATGTCTATTCATTCCCATAGATTATCTGTGTGTAGCTAACAGTAACACTTCTAATACAGAAACAAAAATTTAGTTTGGAGTACAGAACGTGCTCTCCCAGCTCTCATACGTGTTTATTCTCCAACTTTTTCCTGGTAGTGTATATACTAATTGGAAATGCCTCACCTTTTGATATAAAACAATGTTGTGGCACAAATTCAAGGAAGCTGTCATCCTTGTTTTTATACAGAATCTCCAGTTGTGATAAATGCTCATGTTAGGATTTGAGTGTTACAAAGAGGTTGTGACATTAACAACCTTGGGCCAGCACAGGATCAACAAAATACATCATTGACACTTAACCTTTAAAAAAGAAAAAAAAATTGGCACCTTCTGTGTTTTTCTGACATCTCTTAATGAAAGTAAACAGCCTTGTAGAATCATAGAATCCTCTAGTTGAAAGGGATCCTTACAGACTGTCTGGTCCAATTCCTCTGCAGTGAGCAGGGACACCTACTTTAGATCAGGTGCTCAGAGCCTTGTCCTGCCTGACCTTGGATGTCTCTCCAGGAACGTGGCTTTCACTACCTCTCTGGGCAACCTGTGCCAGTACTTCACCACCCTTGTTGTGGGAAAAAAAAAAAAAACAACAAAAAACACTTCCTTCTATCCAATCTAAACTTCCTTTCTTTTAGTTTGAAACAATGTCCCCATATCCTGTCACAGCAGACCCTGCTAAAGAGAATCATAAGATCATAGAAAGGCTTGGGTTGGAAGGGACCTCAAGGATCACCAAGCTCCAACCCCCCTGCCGCAGGCAGGGCCACCAACCTCCATATCTCTAATACTAGACCAGGCTGCCCAGGCCCCATCCAACCTGGTCTTGAACACCTCCAGAGACGGGGCATCCACAACCTCTCTGGGCAGCCTGTTCCAGCACCTCACCACTCTCATAGGAAAGAACTTCCCCCCGATATCCAACCTAAATCTTCCCTCCCTCAACTTAAAAACCATTTCCCCTTGTCCTGTTGTTATCTACCTTTGTAAAGAGTTGAGAATCTGTCTCCTTCCTTCTTACAGCCCTTTCCCCCTTTAGATACTGAAAAGCTACTGCTATCAGGTCTCCCCAGAGCCTTCTCTTCTCCATGCTGCAGAGTCCCAGCTCTCTCAGCCTGTCCTCTTAGGAGAGGTGTGTTCCATCCAGAAACATAGAGCATGGTCAGGGCTTATAATGAAGGCAGTATGTACTTGCAGCAAGAAGTGTCCACTAAAAGTAGCTGTATAATTTATCTATTATACACCAGAACTATTAACATCTTTTATAGTCTACTAATAATAATTAGGGTCTGTAAATTAACTCCAAATTTTTATTCTAGTTACTGTGTAATGCAGATCCAATAGCTTGAGCACAAAGGCAGTTTATTTCTGCTTTTTTTCCTCTGAGATGCTCTAACTATGAGAGCTTTTAGCTGGGATATGAATGTGAGATTGTAATGAACAAATGTATTTAATATAGCCATTTTAATAGCTTTTTCAGTGAATTCAGGCTTTCCACTACAATACAATGGGAGCTTGTTTCCCTCCTTTAAATGCTGTCAAACCATACCTACAATAATGATGATGTAAGTTGAGGTTTCTTTACTCCATAGCTATATTAAGGAGATTTTTTTAAAGTATGGTCTGCTCCAAAGCCGAGAAAGAAAACTAAAGCAAATCTTGGTAATCACTTTTTTAAAATCTTTCAGTCCCAAAGCTCTGTCCTGCCAGCTATGCTGGATGAAACATCATTCATCTCACTTTACTGCTAGCTCAGCTAAAGGAAAATGTGGATTCTTTATGATGTGTGGGAGAGAGCAGCAGCAATGCTGAAGGATGCTAAAGATGAAGCATATGCATTGGCAGGAGAGGTTGTAATGCTGAATGTTAGGTAGCTGACAGCATCACGCTGTCATTGCATGTGTCAGTTTTTATTGGCTTGGAGCTTTATTTCATTTCATGGCAGTCATAAAGCTGCATTACTCCGAAGAGATGAGCTCATTCTTTTTGCAGACAAGTCTTTGCTTTCCTAGTCAGTTTTAATTGTAAGTGTCTTCTTGATACAGTAACATTGGAGTTTTCTGAGGGGAACTGAGTCTTTTTGTTATCATCACTTGATTTTTGTGGAGCTTGTTAGAAAATTTTTGTAGCGATTGGTACTTAGAAACTACCACATTTAAATATTTTTATCGAGGTTAAGTGTTGTTTTCTGTAATATGCTCTGTATTCTCACTGTACTTAAAATTATTAAAAAAAAAATCTTTCAGCTCTAAAAAAAAACAAACCTGTCTGACCTCAGTGAACAAAAAGTGAAGCAGCTGTTCAGCAACTGAAAGAAATTTTCCTTTTTTTTGCAGATTCATTCCATCTTTTGGCTAACGTTAATTGATTTCTCAGTGGTTGGAATATGCTTTTTGAGAGAAATTGACTCTCATCTGTGCTAAGCAGATTGAATGCTTGGTGCTTTGTGTGAAGGTAGATAACTTACTGAACTTAATGTGTGCGATGCAGTAACTGAGGGGAGAGAGCTTCGGAGGAGGCCAGCTGGAGATGAGAGCTGTATCTCAGCTTGCACAGCGCAAGAAATACCAAGGTCTCTGGAGGTACCAAGCACAAGCTGTAGAACTTTGCTTTTATGTTAACCGAGTCACCAAGGGTGCATTTCTTTTATTGGTGTGGTTGTAGTGACCACGCATTTTATGAGGGACCTTTCTCTTTGTGTTCTAGAACACGGTTTTAAAAAACACTATTTGCTGAGCCCGGAGAGTGGTGGCAAATGGAGTCACATCCAGCTGGTGACCGGTCACAAGTGGTGTTTCTTAGGAGGCAGTGCTGGGACCTGTCCTGTTGAATATTTTTATTGACGACCTGGATGAGGGCATTGAGTGCACACTCAGTAAGTTTGCAGATGACACCAGGGTGGGAAGCAAGTGTTGATCTGCCTGGTGGTAGGAAGGCCCTACAGAGGGATCTGGACAGGCTGGATAGCTGGGCTGAGGCCAATTAGATCAAGTTCAACAAGTTCAAGTGCTGGGTCCTGCACTTTGGTCACAACAACCCCAGGCAATACCACAGGCTTTGGGCAGAGTGGTTGGAAGACTGTGTAGAGGAAACAGACCTGGGGTATTGATTGATGCTTGGCTGAACATGAGCCAGCAGTGTGCCCAGGTGACCAAGAAGGCCAGTGGCATCCTGGATTGTATCAGAAGTAGCGTTGGCATCAGGAGCAGGGTGGTGATCATCCCTCTGTATTTAGCACTAGTGAGGCTGCACCTTGAGTACCGTGTTCAGTTTTGAGCCTGTCATTGCAAGAAAGACATTGAAGCCCTGGAGTTTGTCCAGAGAAGGGCAGTGAAGCTGGTGAGGGGTGTGGAGCACAGGCCTTGTGAGGAGAAGCTGAGGGAGCTGGGATTGTTTAGTCTGGAGAAGATGAGGCTCAGGGGAGACCTCATTGCTCCCTACAAAAACTTGAAAGGAGGTTGTGGCAAGGTGAGAGTCAGCCTCTTCTCCCATGTAACTAGCAATAGGACTAGAGTAAATGGCAGGGAGGTTCAGGTTGCACGTTAGGAAACATTTCTTCTCTGAGAGAGTGGTGAGATGCTGGAGTGGGCTGCCCGGAGAGGTGGTGGAGTCACTGTCCTTGGAGGTGTTCAAGAAATGTTTAGATGTTGTACTGAGACATGTGGTTAGTGGGAAATATTGGTGACGTGAACAATTGGACAGGATGATCTTGAAGGTTCTTTCCAACTTTGGCGATTCTATGATTCAAAAAGCTTTATTTTTCTGCATCTGTAGCACCTCCTTAATGGAAGAGTACTGTGCACTAGTTTTGTTTCCTTCCTGTCATCCATCACAGCAGGGACTGACAAATGAACACGTGGGAGGAGTGTAGGTTTAGAGAAGTTCTCATGACCTGAAAGTTATCTTTGGGCAGGTTTATGTAGCTATACTGAAGCTCCAGGGTCTAAAATGCCTTCTGGAGAAGACCATGAACTTTGAAACTAACGCCAGTGCCTTTCTGAAGGTGACATGGAAGCCAAGAGCAGTGCAGTGAAGATTGTTCCACACATGACTCTGTGCTGTGATGCCAGACACAGTTGCTGAGCTGGGAGTGGTTTGTTTCTTGCAGAGCTTGCCTGCCCCAAATCCCTGACCGGTCCCCTTTGTTGTGTGAGAACTGACTGTGATGCTCCTTCTCACTGTCTTTACAAGGATCGGGAGACAGAAGGTAGGCAGCAATGGCAGAGGACAAGGCAGGAGGAGAGCTTGCTGTCTGCAGATAAGCTGAAAAGCTAGCTGGGTTTGAAACCCCCTGGAATGGGTGGAGGGCTGGAGATTTGGGTGTGAGGTGCAGGGAGAGGAACTGACAGATAGGAGGTGTTAGAGTATGTACATGGTGCTGCATGTGTGCTGACGTAGGCTGAAACTTATGGTATGACTGCTATTGTGGAGGAATATGCGAATCGGGCATGTGCAAACTTGTGCTTGAGGCACTGCTAGAGAAAAAGACAATTGAAACCATTTTGAGAGCTGCTGATTAATTGCAGTTTGTGAATGTGAGAGCTGTTCTTCATATAGGCAGCATAAACCATCAGAGATGGATACTGAGCACTTTTTTTCATATTACTTTGCCAGATAACCAAACAATTTGGGACCTAATCGTCTAATAATTATTGTTTTAACCACACTGTGCTATGTCTGCGTGATGAAAAACTTAAAAAGCTCTAAACCTAGAATGAATTTAGAATGTATTACGAAAAATGATCTACTGTAAACTTCAGCATTTTGAAAGTAGGGTAAGACATCCCATGAAAGAAAGGCAAACTAAGGGTGCTGTGTTCTAAGTACTCACAGATGATAGGCAGTCGTGGTCATATTTCAGTGTCTTCTGTATCATCTGCAGCTGTTCCCACAGGTTCAACAGGAAGAATTTTTTTCCTAAGCTGTTTTTTTTTTTTTTTTGCTAGGATGGCTGTGCTGTATTTACGTGAAAAATCTAACCTGAAAACTGGTAAAAAATAAATGATTTTGTGCATTTATAGGTAAGCCTGTATGAAATACGAATATGTTTGAAAATAACATTGCTGGGGTGGGTAAACACCAGTGAGCCTGGCCATCCTGTTGCTTCTCTTACAATAATTACTGCTCTGCATTTGAAGAACAAATGTCAGTGTTGCCAAACTCCACCTTTTTCCTGCCCTGTCTGTATGTGGGAGAGCCTTTATAAGAATTTATTTCCTGTTTCCCAGACGAGGGAGGGGGGAAAAAACGTTTTTCCTCCTTGTTCTGAAAAACAAAAGCCAGGCGGTGATTGCATACCCACATCAGCTGCTCCTGGGGCAGCCTGAAAGCGAGTGTGCTAACAGCTGAAGGCTGCAGCCAGTTCCTGACTTCAACCTTTGCCAAAGCGATACACAATCTGTCTCATGGGGACTTACCCTGTGAGCTTTCTGCGAGAGAAACAGTGTAAGAGGTGATTAAAAAGGAGCTGGACGTATCTTTTTATTATGACACTTTGACACAAACTGTGAAGCATAGAAGAATTTGTAAAATACCTTCCCACTTTTTTCTCTTTGCAGAACATCCCATGTTTGCAGTTTTATGGATTGTTTTGGTCAGGGATTGCTAGGCTTTGAAGATGTGAGTGTTGCGAGGCGCAGAGGAGGCAGTTGTGGGGAGGAGCACAGCGTGTCGTAGCCTTTTCTAAGTGCAGGGTAATCAATTTGTAACAGCAGTAAAACGTGCAGGAAGGGACAAGAGCAGAATGACTTTTCTTTTGACTTGGAGGGTTAGGTGTCTCATCTTTATCCTTGTGAAGAAAACCATTTGTTGTCTTTGGGAGAATTTTGTAGGCATTAAAGCAATACTGAGAAACAGTAGCATCGCAGTGCCCAGGTGTGTTTTTGCCTATAGAGTAGTGCATCAGCGGCTGTCAGAGATAGTTACGGATCAGTGACAGCTCTCCTAAAAGTTGCTCGAAGACTCAAAGTAAGGTTAGTCTGTTCTCCTGTAAGTATGTGTTGAAATACAACAGTGTAATTTCAACATAGGTCTATTTGTATCAGAGGTTTTAAAGTTTATAAACAAATTGTTTCTTTATGAGTATATTTTGTATCACCCTTAGGACAGCAATTCTCTGTTCACTCAAAATAGATATTTCAAGCTTCCTATGTGCCAAGCTTCAGACAGAAAGAAAATCAAGCCTGAGCATTGTTATCACTTGGAGCAAGGGTGATGCTTCTCATCAGAAAACTGCAGTGCTGGGAGCTGTGTTTCCCCAGCTGTTCTGATGCCAGAGTGTGCTGAGCAGCTCCTCTTGGATTGCCTTCTTCAGTTCCAGTCTCTATTGCTCCACGTATTTTCCTGTGTTTGGGAACAGTTTTGGCTACCTTCTACAGTGGCATTTAACGCAATATCCTTGCAGTATGGAATGATGGATATCAAGAAGCCACGTGTAATTTTTCTCTCTTTAGTCTTATCACTCTCGTTTATGGGAACTGATATAGTGATGCATGTTGAGATTTGTCTTTTGTTTGCAAGCACATGTGAAGCTATTAGCATAAGCATGCAGTTGGATGCTATAGCAGCAAACCTCCACTGATAGAGGACTGTCCCTGGGCTGTTTCTGCTGTTTCTCTGACACAGCCAGTGACACCCCATAGTGAGCTGATTTGCATTGTTAAACTAGCAGGAAATCAATGGTATGAAGATGTATCCAGTTGATACGAGCAGTAAGTGGAGAGCAGTGTTCCTCCATCAAAAGCTGCTTCACTGAGTTTCAGAAGATCCTAATGAGCACTTTGCTTTGATAGACTTCTGAAGTACACCTGAAATAGATCACTGACCGTTCTTTATTGACCATATAAGGACAACTTAAATATTAGTTTACTGTAACTTCATTTTTAGAGACTTGTGTTTAGAAGTTATATGAAGTGTCTGAATGTCAGTCTAGATTGGTTTCTCAGTACCCATTCAGACAATTCGTGAACAACTATGCAGATTTTGGATTCTCCAATATTTATGTTGTACAGAACAGATGTTAGTTGCTTTCATCACGATGCAAGGCTGTTTCTGAAAGGTTACACAAGTAGAACAAATGCCAAGCTGCTGATCTGTTTCTCATTGCCAATCTGTTTTTCCTAATCAACAATCTGCCAAGAGAGGTTGTGGTACAAGAGCAGATGCATACTGTACAGGAGGACAATCTGGTTTCTTTTGTTGCATGGTGGGAGAGCAGGGCCTTTCAAGTTCTTATGGCTGTGACTATCTGGAGTGGAAATGAGGCAGTAAACGAAGTCCTGAACTGGGGAAACAGCAGCTTTTGCTATGGGAGAGCTATCAGGTGTTGAAGCTGGGAAACTTGTGCAAGCTCTGACTTGCGTAACAGCAATCTATACACCTTTTGTCTCTCATCCATCAAGTAACCCAGCAAACCTTGAAGTACATGGAGTGTGTTTCTGGTGAGGGTGGGCAATGTTCTTTAGCAAGATCAGGAATGGACGTGTTTTTCAAAGTTACACATGTTCAAAGTAGCATTGTTGGAGTGAGACGAGGACAGTGTTGAGGGATGAGGGGCACAGTGTGTGTGTGCTTGTTCTTTGCTGCTGTTGGAGTGCTCCCTTGTAAAGGGTGTGAGAATGCATTTGCTCCGTGAGTGTGAGGAAGGGGTAGGGAGAGAGCAGGCAGCAGAGCTGGGCTGAGCAGCTTTCGGTGCTAATGGCCATATTGACAGATAAGGCACACTCAAGTTATAGGCCAGATCATCTTCCACTCTCCCTTCTGCAGGGTCCCTCAGGTCAGATAGTCTGGCTTGAATCAATACTGCTTTTGCTCAAGGGTGTTCAAGGATTACAGTGGAAGCAAGCAGTGGTAAAGAGGTAATTTTATGTGGAAGAGGGTATAACACATTGCCATGTGCTCTTTGTTTCTTACAGCCTAATTTTGAATGATCACACTGCACACTTTTTCCCCCACCTTTATGATTATGGATGAGAAGGTGAAGAAAGTGAATTAAAGAAAAAAGCAGTTTATTTATCTTGAGTTTTTTAATCAAAGGTGGAGCAACCTATGTGGGATGACATGGTCCTCATTGTTGCTAACCTTATGAAATATTTACAAAGCAAAGGTTATAGCTCTTCTGTCTGGAAAATGAAAGTAAATTGATGGTTTATAGATGCGTCTTTCTATGTTCAAGTGAGTAGTAGTGTTTTTCCCAGTGTCCTAGGGCGTAAGTGTCCTCTGGATTTGTAAATGTTAGAAACTTAAGTGTTTTAATTTTGTAGCAGTATTAAATGAAGTGGTGTCCCTTTAATCTGTTGGGAAATGAAGACCCAGATAAGGTTCTGTGTGCTTGTTCATCCCTCTTAAAATTTAAAGAATATCTCCGAATCTTTTGATCAGGTAGACTTAAGTTGCCTTGAGCAGGCACTTGGATCCCTTCCGTATTAGAAAGGTGGAGAAGAACTGTGGTATTTAAAGGCTGGAAAAAAATTTCTAATATGACGCATAAGGAGAAAGACAAGAGATGAGTATGGTATCTAGTATGGTATCTAGCTGATAAAGTTAATAAAAAAAATGGGAGAAAGTGATAATCTCACAAGGAGAGTAACAAATGTAATTGAAAACATAAATGGATGTTTAAACCAGGAGGTTTCAAATATTCAGAGGCTGTGCATTTTAACAATGGGTGGGATCAACTATTAACGAATCGCTGAATATTGCGTTTTCCATCCTTGTCGGATGTACCAGCTAAAAGCAGATGCCCTTCTGAAAGGTTTGCTCTAGCTAATGAATCCTTAGGTTCATTCCAGGGATAGAGATGGAAGGCAGACAAGAACTGGAGGCTTCCTGTGGGCCCCAAAGCCTACCAAGCTGGTTATCATGGCATGCTGGCACGTAGCGTATCCAAGCGGTTTTCCTCTGGAGGCCGCTTCTGTGACTCACTCGGAACTGTCCCTACTTCCCCCTGGGCCCCTGAAATGAATTATGGAGGTGTTCTATCCAGGGCAGCTGCTTTGTCTGCGCTGCTATCTTCTGTGGGTTCCCAGCCAGGAGGTAGGTGGCTGTATCTTCCCCTTCACGTGCCCTGTGTTGTTTGTGCAATCCCAGTAAAGCAGGCTCTTCTGGGAAGTGTCAGGTAAGTAGTGTGGTGAAAGGCCCAATGTACCACCAGAGGAAATGCGTGACTCATCCAGGGCGTTACCTGTGTGCGTTTTGTCTGTGCTCCAGATGTCTTCTGGCGTTTGGTTGGGGTGTGAAGAAGACATCTGAGCGTACACCTGCACTGGAAGAAAGTCAAGTGTGTAGTTACATGCAAAACAGATATTTTTGTTTTCTTTTAGCCAGTTCAGTTTGCTTCACTTGGACAACTCAGGTGTGGGTGAAGGGTGAATTTTAAGATCTGTGCAAAGCGCAGATTTCATAGGAAATGCGGTGTCTACTGTGGCAGCCGCTCTTTGCTCGTGTGCTGTATTTGTATAGCCAGAGTATCTTCTTGGATCAAAAAACGCGTGTTTGCACTGTGAAATAATTAGAACAAGCTACAGAAACTGTAGGGGGGAAACAACTATTTAGTTTGTCTACAAGGTTAAAAGGGATGAAGTCAACTCCAGGAAGGGGTGTGCGATGCTGGCTGTAGCTACCTGATAGATCTCATCTCTATTTAAGTTTTGAGATGTGATAAGTATTGCATATTTTGACTGCCTTTAAAAACATTGGCCCCTAATGAGCCATTATTAGTGGAGACAAAGCAGTAATCATATGAGGCAAAATACAAAAGGAGCTGCGTTATCAGCATGTTGCTACAACTGAATCTGTGCCAATTTATTCTTTCCTTAGCTGGCTGTCTAAAAGGTAATATTTTATCTGAGAAGATTGGTTCCTGGAGGACTTAATGAATCCTCAAATGGTGTGAAGCAATGTCTTATCCTGCTTCTTCTGGTGTTAGAAGCTATAACCATCTCTGTTCAGCAGTCCCTTCCCTGTACCTTCTGTTCTGTGCTTGGCAGAGAAAAAGGTTTTGCAGTCTGCAGCACCGAGCATATTTGAGAGGCCTGGAGTTAGGGGCACGAGTGTCCAGCACTGTTAAGCTGATGTACAGCAGAGTTTCACTGATCCGTGGTATTTTTTCTGTTTCTATACTATATTTTGGCATGCACCCAAGTAGTGAATGGATGCAGATATAGGTTTCAGTTAGATGGCCTCTTACTAGTTTCTTTACAAACTTGGTCATGTCTAAAGGCAAGCAGGAAGATGTTTTGTGCAAGAACTGCTGGTTAGCAGGTGTATGGGTAGAGCACTGCTAGCAGTGTAGATGTAGGCAGCCTGCAAGTATGCATGTGAAAGCTCGTGTATGCAAGAAAGCAAAGCTTAATTTATGGAATAAAATAACTATTACTTTCAAAAGCAGCAGTAGCAACATGTTTTGAGTGTTTTCTGGTTGAAAGCTACAACTGTAGTTTCTTTGACAAAAGAGGGTTCTTTTTGAAACCTGAATTTAGTTGGCCGTGCGTTCGTTGTATCAGTGTAGAACATGCATTGCAAAGCAAGAGGGGATGTGGAGCCAAAATACCTTGTCATCATCCCTGGTCTTTTGAGGAAGGTGCATCATGTTAATTGTGATTTTTTCAATTAAGTTAAGATCCTTAGTTTAACATTGAACTTGAACCCACAGATAAGTTCTTTTGAAGCAGCAGTTTTATGTACGTACCTGTCAGCCTGGTTGGATTGGGAAGACTGGAACTGCATCTTTAACTGCATTTGCTTGCTTGTTTAGACTTAATGCTGAACACGTAGGAGAGCAATAGCAAGCATAGTTTATATTCTGTATTTTGCCATCCTCTAGTGAAAGAATTGAAAAGCTGAATTTTGAAGTATTATCAAAAGCTTGACTATGGAGTGCAAATCTATACCAAAGTTAGCTTTTGGCTGCTGAGTTGCTGGCTGGCTGTCTGTCCTGTGTTGTCTTTTAACGTGCTGCTGCTGCTCAGATGTGCTCACCCTGAGCTGGCTGACTGGTAGAGGTGTGTGCAAGGAAAGTGGTACAGCACTGCATCTGTTTAGAAGAATTCTGCGTGCTTCAGACTGCTAACCAACGTGTGGAAGAGCTTGCAAAATTTAGGTGATATCTTCAGAAATCCATTACGTTTTGTTCCCAGTGCCTTTGGTTAACTTGTACAAAGTGGCAGTCCCTTTTTCAGCTGAATGCACGTCTAGAAGTGAATTATTTTTCTGAAGGCATAAGGATGTTTTGGAATTGATGCCAGTTTTACTCCTGCTTTACAGTCTCACCTTACAGAAAGGTAAGGCAGTGGTGGTAAAAAGAAGGAATGCTAAGAAAGCTGATGCAGAAAGCTCAATATGAGTTTAAATATGCTAACAAAAATAAAATTACTGAAATAGAAAGATAACTGTTCCTTTCCTGAAGTAAAAACAGTGAAAAGATTGACGGTGCCGCCCATACGCGGGTGTGTGTGTGTTTATGTAATGTGGGAAACATTTTCTACAAAACTAAGAATAGTGGCTGAATGTTTGTCTGCTTAGCATCATCCTAGCGATGATGCAATTCTCAGCAAGACGTACTATAATGGTACAGGGAAGTTGCTATTTGCATAGTGGAACACAATGTTTTTTTCCCTGGTTTCAAATCATTTTTAGAGCCAAATGTCAGAACAGGTTCACATACTGTACAGGAGCACGTTTGTCTGCTGCATATAATGCACCTTCAACGTGCTGAAACAGCTCAAAGTGCAGGATGAATGCACAGTGCTTGCTTTCACCTCCCCTGCAAGGAACCCAGAAAAGTACTGAAATACTTGAGATAATGTGTACCACTTGACTGTGGATAAAATTGACAAGCATTTCTCTCTGCCCCAGAGAACGACTTGAATATTGTCTTTCATAGCTCGAAGGAATTACTGGATGTTTTAAGAAGGCTAGAGTTCTCTTTCCCTTCTGTTATCACCAAGTCTTTTGGCACTTGCCTGCCTCTGAATCCTAGCAGTAATGCTTCAATTTCAGGGCCTTTTTCTAGTTAAAAGTAACTTTCATCAGACAAAAAAAAAAAAAAAAACCACCAAAAAAGCCATACACAACAAGCCCAAACAGATGGCTGTTCTGCATTCATGGTATTTGTATTGCTCAGGAGCTGAACAGGAATCACAGTATGTGATGTTACCACTCATTTATAATTCGGAAGATACTTCTATCGTAAGTAGGCAGTCTCATGTCCTCTCTAAGTTTCCAGGAGGACTTTCTTAACTAGAGATATTCTGATCCAAAAAAGGAAATTTCTGATGGTTTGAAATAATATAATGCCCTTAACTACTTGACTTATTTTTGTATGGAGAAGTGATTTTTTTTTTTCCCTCCCATATATCTTACCTTTTTTGGATGTTCTTTGATATACCACTAGCATGATCTCACTCAGTGGCTGGCTTAACTTTCTCTTGGAGAAAGTTACACTTGTTTGGAAGCGAGTGTAATAGAAAAACAGTGATCCTACCAATACTTGCTTTTTAATCCACCAGTTCCTTATTGAACCCGTGAGCTTCCAGCATACATTATTGTGGGTGCCTAAACATTGAAATAAGTGTGCAGTAGCCTTGGCCCTCAGGTGTGTTATCTTGCCATTCTAAGCCTGCCCTGAATTTCCAGAACGGCTTTATATCATGATAATTTGCTCACAGTAACATTTGTGAAGTGCTTGAGGTTTTATACCAGCTCATCACCTGCCTCAGGAATCTGAACTATTGCAGGTTTTCAGTTGAGCACTTCATGGTGTTGTTTGGATGGCAGAAGCTGTTGCTGGCCTCCTCTAGCTCTGCTCTGCTGGGATCATGAAATCAAATTAGCTAGGATTCAGCATGTGTGTTTGGAGTTGTATGTGGAGTGCAAACATGTGCCGATCTGGGTGTGAACAGAGTTAATTCTGTGCCTTTTGGATTGTGTGACCCTGCTTTTTAGCAGTAGCTAAGGAGTTATCCTGTAAGTGCCAGGAATCGCAGTGAATAGTTTCTCCTGTTTAATCTCGCATAATGTAAGCTGTGTGCTTCATATTTTAGAACGCATGCCTGGAGAAAAACCTCCCAGAATAAATTTCACGCTTATTTCCTGAATTGTTTTTTTCCCAGTGCTGTCATCTAAATGTGACATTACTAGATAAAATCATTTGCTGTACTGAAAAGGAGCCATTCTTAGCACCAAGAAGGAAAGAAACTTGTATTTCCTTAGCAGCTCTCCATCAGTCTGGGAAAACTCGTTAAGTTCATTCCCAGCATCTCCCCTTTTTTCTTCTGTGCCTTTCCCACTCAAGCATAGATAGTTCTGACCAATAACTGTGCTGACACAGATACCCTCCTTTCCTGTGCTGATTACACCTTCTACTCCTTAGTCTGGAGTTCTCTGCCAGTTTGCAATTAAGGTTTTGTTTTCAGTACCATATTTACCGTAAGTCTGTGAAAATAGCAGTTGTGTTGTAAAACTTACAGGGAGGCTTCTGTATGTGTGTAGTAAGTAGCTCTGAATGTGTTAAACTATCCCCAGGGAGAATATCTGAGCCAAGTTTTAGAAGTCTTGCTTCTGTAGGAAACTGAAGGTCCAGCATATTAGGGGCAGAGAAGGAGTGGAACAGGAATCTTTCATTTTAGCTTTTCTTTATCAAATGCCCATTGCGCTCATCTTTCTCTGGAGCACAGATTTAAGCTACGAAATTAGTGAAAGAAAACAAAATGAATAGTAAAATTAAAGATGAAACTCTTGTTATCTATCGGAAGGAAGCAGTAGTGGCTACTGTGTTATAAATGAAGCCCATCACCCTTCGCAGTGTGCTGTAAGCACCCCATACAGCCTACCAACAGGTACTTCTGCCTCTGACTTCATCTGTGAGGTGTGTGTCAAAATACAGCTTTATGAGTGACCGGAATGACAAATGCATTGGCCAGCGGCACACCTTCACTTGTTTGTGTTTCCTTCTCTCCTCCCCCTTACTGAAAGAAAAAGGTTTCCTTCTCAGACAGATTTTGCCTGGCACTTGCCTCTAGTGTCACCCAGAGTTATTGCTAAGCTTTTGCCTTGCAAACTGCATCTGTTTGGAGGTAGTTTTGTCAGTGTGATAGGTTGGAGCTGTTTATCTGCAAATATTTTCCACTTTATTGTTCCTTTATACAGTCATGCCAAGCGTATTGGCTCACAAACTAGTAGGAGGAAAGCTGTCTCTCAAGGTTGTATCATTGTGGTGGTGTTTTTGGAATGAACTGTGTAACGAAGGTTCAGAATAGGGACTGCTTCATGCATCACTGACATGGGGTGCTATGCAATGGGCTGCATCAGCTTAGCTCAGAAAGCTGAGAACATTCCCTGATGAAAACCCTGAAATGTTAGGCAGAATGCACTTATCTGAACCCTGGGCAAGTCTCAAGATATGTAAATTTTTAAAATAAATTATTTTTATAACAAGGTTAAGTTTTCAGTGATGTTCCAGCCCACGGTCTGGATCTGGTATTTCTTCCCAGCTCCGGGACACGTCACCGACTTGGATCCTGCTTGCTCCAATCTTACCTGGAAGAGCTGCTCAGGAAACGTGTCCTGATGGTGTCTTTAGCAGAGTGGCCCCTGTCACTCGGGGAAGGGCTAATTCAGGAGGGCTGGCTGGAATGCAGAAGATAAAAATCCACTCTGTCCTTTATCTTGCATCACTTCTCCACTGTGTGGTCTGAGCACGAGCATCACATTCTTTCTTAATAGCTCTTGGGTCCTTGTTCAGTGCTGATAAAGCTGAATGTCTCCTGCTGAGCTGCTGTTAACGCTGCTTCCTTCACACTTTCATGTCTTCAGCTCTCATCTTTGTACACTTCTTAATGAACCTGGGTTAACTTGATGGTTGAAGGGATTTCAGAACAATAGGTGTGCCTACACGTGTGCCAGAAATACAGTGCCCATGAGATCATGGTTTCTCTGTTTGCTACATACAGCAGCAGTCACTTTCTTTTTTTTGTGTTAGTAGTTGCATTTCTGTTGATCTGAGCCCTCTGTTCTTCTTGTTTTGTGCATCCTTTCCGAAATGCCATTGTATAAACTTGTAGCAGTTCCTGGTGAAGCTTTACCGTTATTTTGAGGTATTTGGTTTTCTTGCTGCAGCGGTTGAATTTTCTCAGGTTAGAGATTAGGTGAGAGTATCCTGTGCCGTTTTTTCTCTCTGCCTGTTGCAGGAAAAACCCCATGCTGTTGACAAGGCCAAAGGTGGTGTTTGCAGGATGAGAGGCACAGGCTTGCCATGTTACCAGAGCTGTCAGTAAAGCAGCAGGTGTAGGCACCATGGCACTTCTAAATGTGCTTCTCTTAAGCTCAATCTGTTATGCGCAAGCTTTCTGAACTGTGTGTGGCCACTGTGATAAGGCAGCACTGTGTGGTCAGGAAGAGCCATTTCTCATGCTGTTATCTCAAGAATGGAGCTGAAGGTATACCCTCGAAATCTTGTTCTATTTCCCCTCTGCTATGACCACCTCCAAACTATTTTGAAGCTGAGTTGATGTGGATTTTGGACAGGAGGCAGAGTGAAATCGATGTCTGTGTGTGTACAGAGCAGAGCTTCTCATGCTGCTTTTGCTGCTGTGAGAGGATTACAGAGCAGAGAGCAAATGTAATCTTGGTATAAATATTGCTTGCTTAGAGGATAACATGTTTTCATTGCTAATTTTGAGTGGTTCCAGAGTACTGGGGCTGCAAGGTAAGTGGGTAGTGTGCTTGGCTGTGTAGTAGCAGGGCACATTGAAGTCCAACAGAAGGACTAATTAGCTAGCAATGTTGAAACACTATGTCAGGCAGGGACACACAGTATATTTCACTTTAATCTAAAACAGAACTTTACAATCTGACATTAGAAAGCCTCATTTCTTATATATAGATGCTGGAGTTGTACTTTAAGCAAAAAAAAAAAAGGTTGATTTCTCCCCTGCCCCCAACATTGTTTGCCTGTCTGGGTTGATACAACGTGCTTTCTTTTCGGGCCAGCCCTCTGGATACTAATATACATCGTTGCGGCGTCTGCTTTACACTTAATTTTTATGGAAGCCTAAAAGAGGCAAATAAATATATAATTGTGCAACTGTTGCTTATAAAACCACGTTAAATACAAAACATTATTCATAACACTTCTAAATACCTTGACTTGGTCATCAGCTCAGGCTTTAACAAGAAGTTTGAGTGGCACTGACCACAAAGATCTCTCTTTCTGGTCCTGACAGCCTTGGGATCAGTGCAGAAAACTTCCCGTGGGTGTGTGTGTGCTCTGAGCACGTATATTCATGTGTAAATGGTGGGAAACGGTTTGCTCTGCCCACCCTATTGTTCTGGGCTCTTGTTGTGTGTCCATATTAGCTCACCGGGGCTGGGTTGGCAGTGTTGCTGTTACGCTGTTGAAGCAGCTGGTACCCACAGGTGTTTCTGGTAACACGTTCCTTGTGATTTCAGTGCACTCTGGGTGATCTCTGAAGCCTGGGTGGTGGGCAGGGGGTGTCTAGGAAGCTCTTTGCTGCTGTGGAAGCCGGATTTGTACCTAGGTCTGGGCCCAGCAGTTGCTATGGACGAGGGTGTTGAGGAAGGAAATGAAAAAGGAGCTACTGATGGATGCAGATAGCCAGAATATTGGGTATCTTTAAGACACCTCCTTGAGGAAATGCAGATATGCTCCCTTTGGAATATGTGTACATAGAGATCACACCAGTGGTTGCGTTCGAGTAAATGCACTGCTTTTAGATAGAGTATTGCTCTTTCTGGATGCAGTGGCTTTCAAGTAAATCTATTTCTGTCTGCATGTATGCTCTGAATTCTGCTAAAACATCAGAATCCATGCTGCACGTGTTTTAAATTACTGTATGTTGATGCCTTATAAATAAAGCGTACGTGCTTAAGTTGTGCTTCCCACAGTAACCTTGTTTAATTTGTATTGTTTTGGAGCATTTAAAATTGGCTTTGAGATTCCGGGTTTCCCCACAACTTGTTTGAAGTCTGGCAATACAACTGATCCCAAAAGGTACCTCTTGAACGGAGGAGCTGATAGGAGGAGGAAGGGCTAGGAAGGGATGTAAAGAAAGTATCTGTTCAATGCAGAAGCCAGCAAAGAGAGAAGTGGGTCATTTATCTAGGTCAAAGTGAGAAGATAGAAGCTTTAAAAACTTGCTTTCAGTTGATCTTTTGGTCCTAATGGCAGAGCATCTGTCCCTGAACTCGGGCCCCTGTGAGATCATTGCAGCTCCACCTCTGCAGCGTGTGCTCAGCCCTCAGTCACAGAGGCCAGCGTTCCCCGTACGGCACCGCAGGGCTGTATTTATTTTGGTTTGACCTCTGGATTTTTCTTTAATTTACTTTGGAGAGACAGGCTTTCATTAAAACTTAAGCTGCTTTATATCACAGGTTTGTTGTTTTTAGGATGGTTTTTTTCACAAACAGAATTCTCTTTGTGCAGATTTCGCTGGAGACCAAAAAGGTGGCAGCTTCCCTCTTGGCAGGTGTTCTCCCTGTGTGTGCCAGCACCGTTGCCTTCCGTGTTACCGTGACAAGGTGGTGTTACTCTGGGAGAAGATTGGGTGGGCACTGGATTTTTCAAAGGTTGGATAATCTTCTGTCTTCCTTGAGAGCTGTTGGAGAGGGTCCAGAGGAGGGCCATGAAGATGATCAGGGGGCTGGAGCACCTTCCCTACGAAGACAGGCTGAGGG
>JAOWBP010002559.1:11011504-11043311 GCA_028571105.1 Tragopan temminckii
ATTGGATACATTAATTGTTGCAACACTCTGAATCTGTGACCTACTGCATCTCTTACAACAGTCCTAATTTGGCTCTGTAGAGCTCTTGAGTATAAACATTAGGGAAGATTTCTGTTTTTACTTTCCTAATTCTCAGATTACCAAAACCCTGGACTGTACTGAATCACTTAGGACAAGAATTTTGCTGAGACTTTGCTTTGGCATCTCCTGGTTTGGATTTGTGAGGGCCTTTTTGTGTGTGAAAGTAGAAGTAGTAGTTCAAAATGAATGGCATAAGATCACTTTCTGTCCTTCTGCTGGTGCTTGCTTCCTTCTAAACTGCATCCCTTGGTCCCAGAAGTAATCTGCACTTGTACTCTGCATGGTGCTGGGGCTCCATCCCCATCAGTCCCTCCTATTTGTTGGCTGGGGGAGAGCTGGACCTGTGTGAGGGTCCTGCATCCAGGAGGCCCTCCTCAAAGGCAGATGGAGAGCACGGGTCCAGCCTCTGCTTTGGGGAGGAGTTCTGGCAGGTATGCCAGGAGAAGAAAGGAAACTCTAGTCCAGCATGTTTTTACCACAAGAATGCACTCTGCGCATTTTTGTAGTATTAACCAAATTGTTTGCAAGCCTGGCCATGCCTCTGTATTCCTTCTTCCCAGAGTTGCATTAAAGAGAAAACAGGGAAGCCTGAGCAGAAGGGAAGGAGCAGCAGCAGTACCCAGCCATCAGCAAGGACCCGAATGTCCCTGTGCTGGACTTCAGAAGGCAGTTACCATGCGGCTGCTACACTATGATGGGCAAACAGAGCTGACACCAGGAGTTAGCAGGCAAAGGGTGCAGGAGACAGAGGCGTGAGGTGGGTGGGGATTCCTCCCCAGGGGAAAAGCCTGATGTCCTGGAGACAGTACTGCAGGTGCCCTGTGTTCTCCTTGCTTTGCCAACAGCGCCAGCTGGAACTTAGTTTGACCCTACAGAATTGTTCAAGGCTTTCTGCTGAAAAACAGCATTATAAAATAATGTTATGGCATTTGTCATCCTTAACATGCCTGCCATGCCTTGGCACCGACTGTTTTCAGCGCAGCATCCGGAGGCTAAGCAAAGATTCCCTTTTAAGGCAAAGAGCCACTATGAGAATCCAGGAGAAAAAGTTTCCCTGGCATGTAGGGCACATTCTTCTTTCCTCCTCCCCTTAAATAAACTATTAGTAACTTTTAAAAACAGAACAAAAATGAAGAAGCAGGACCAGAAATGCTGCCAAAGACATTTTATCCTGCACAGCCTCCTTGGAGCTGCACCGTACCCCAGCCCTGGAACTAACCCAGGGCAGGAGCTGGGAGGAGTGGAGCTGAGGTCACAGGGGTCTGTCAGAGAACCTGGGGTGGGAGGAAGCACAGACAGTCTGAAACTGCGGCATCTTTCCTTCCTCAAGCCCTGGAGAGACGGTCCGACCACAGCAATCCGTGAACAATTGTGCTGCACAATGCAGTGGGTTTGGGCCTGCATTCTAATACCTTACACGGTCTCCCTTTCCATGCTGATGTTTTTCTCTTTCCCAGCCCTGAGTGTGTACGTGTACACCCAGGGTTTGTGGTTGGGTGTGCTGGCATGTGGCACTTTGGGCTAAAGGCTTAGCACTGGTCTTGGTTAAAGCAGCATGTGGGGACTGCAGAAAGTTTCCCAGACAGATACTGAACGTGCATAGTTCTAAAGGCAAAGAGAAATGCAAATATTCTCTCCTTTCCAACTTCTGTTACAAATGAGGCTAATTCCAATTTTCTTGCATCGTGTACAAATAAATAAAGATGTTGAATTCTCAAAAGGTGATTTTAAGGTGACTGCAGCCTTTAAGCCTCCAGTCTTTGCAACTATCAGAGGGGAAAAGACTGTGGACCGGTGTTGGAGATAAGGATGGCCGACATAGGAAAATGGACAGCGTTTGTGGCTGTGGTGTAAAAGCTGGTGTAACCTGCTGCTTTGTTGTTCTTGGTGGGTGCTGGTTGCTGGGAATCAAATCTTCACTCATAAAACTGTTTCCTTCCTGCTGTGAATAGGTTCAAGGCTCCCACACTTACGCAGAACATTCTTATCCAGAAATTAACTGATAACTTCTTTCCAGTAAACCATCGTGGGGAAAAAAAAAAAGAGAAGTAAACCTTTGAGCAGTCAGCCTGCTTTTCCTTATGAAACGCATGGATTGCTGAGAGCTTTGGTTTTCTCCCCTTTGCAGAGGGGGAGCACGTTAGAGGAAAAGAGCTTGTATGTTCAGATTTTTAACTTCTCTATGTTGTATTTCCTCTTCTGTTCCACCCAGTTCCCGTGATTCCTTACACCAAGAGGGGAAAAGGGCAGAAACTGCCATGAAAATACAACTAAATTTGAATTACAACCCCACATTCACTGCGAAATAGAAAAACCTGGAATCGATCGTAAGGATTGGCCTAAAAGATACTGTTAAAAGGTTGGCTTACTGCCTCTCTAATTCTGTGTTGGCTTATGTTTTAAGAGGCTAACCCCCAACCTCAGATTACCAAGAAAGTACTTTGGTTGTGGAGGCTATTTTAAAACTTGACATTTTAAAAAGAAAAGAAAAAAATACAGGATGAAAATTGAAGGCAAAGATAGTTTCTGCTAACTTGGTAGTGTAGAGGTACCCGTAGGTGAGGTGTAACATGGTGTTGCTGTTGGAGATTGTAAATTCTCCAAAGTCTGTTTTCCACAAAGGTGTTGCAGTTGGTATTGCAGCATTTCAACCCTAACACTTTATGGCTTGCCAACATTCAGATTGTAGAGCACAAACTTGAGAGTAACCCCCTATGGCCCCATTAACCCTTCCTCTGGCAGGGGGTTGGAAGTAGATGATTTCTAAGGTCTCTTGCAACCAAAACCATTCTGTGATTTTGTAACATTCCATGGGCATCTTATTTTTTTATCTTCCTTAGAACACATTCTCCTTTTGTGCCACGCTTGTATGCATTCCTATGAACCTTGGGCTCTCACTCTGCTCTCGCCAGCACTGAGCATGTCGCAACTAGATTGTCACAGCTGGAAAGCACTTAGAAATTCGTTTGGGATTCCTAGGTTGATACCAATCAACCTGGAGTAATAAATAAATCGATTATTTAAAAAACGTTAGCCATTAAATAAGTCTCTTCATTGTGCAGGTTTCATTATCTTTGACAGTTTTGATCCTTGCAGACTTGAGGTGGCTTGTTCATCTCTAAGTTTGCAAGTAGGGAAACATTTGCCGTGTAAAGCTTGCTGGACCTGTTTTATTCATTCTTCTAATGGAAATCAGCATATCTGAGACCTGACTGGAACCTGAAATTGGTGCAAGATGCAGAAGGCACACAGTGACTGGGGTTTGGTCTGCAGCTCTGGCTCCTCACTGCAATGGGGTTTTTGGTTTTGGTTTGTTGTTTTTTTTTTTTTGTTTTTTTTTTTAAGCTTATCCTTCCAAAGCTACTCTTGTGTGTGGTGCTTGTATCTGGAAACAAGCAAACATTCAAGGCTGGGAGGCTTTTTTATGCCACATAAAAAAGGTGCAGCAAGACAGTGGTTATAGCAGAGTCAGACAGCTGGAATCCTGAATAGGTAGAGATGATTTTAAAACACATGATCAGTTTAATTAACCACTGTTATCTCTTCTGAGGTCAAACTTGTAATAAATAGGGCTCATATGACCAAAACGTTGGATGCCTGGTACAACTCCAAAGTGATGTGAGCTCAGTCAGGCTGGGGAGCGTGTCCACACTGGTCCGCGTGGTGTCCCTGACCTGTTTTCAGCTAAATCAGACTGCTTCCCATATGCTTCAGTCAAACAAACCGTATCGATTAAAATTGAAGCACGTCTTTAGTATTTGTATCATTAATAAACTTTTTTTTAAACTGGCATTTGTACTTGAATCTTAACAAGGCAGTTAGCCCAGGAAGATGACTGTGGCCCAGCAGGCCTGTTACTCACTGGGGTTTTCTTACACCTCTCTTGCTCCAGTGAGATCCAGGCAGGTTTCCGGCTGCTGTGTTTTCTCGGGTGAACACAAGGCTGAGGATGGAAGCCCAGGCAGTAATGAATGTACTCAGGCTGGAGCTGGTTTGCTTAACCTTCTGTTATGATGCTTCACGTGCATGACCTCTCTTTTACCATCTCTTTTCCTTCTCTGGATCTTCTTCCTGGATGTAACTTGACCCATGGCGTCTTACAGGAGTGCCTAAAACCGAACAAAACCAAACCTATCCTGAGACTTATCTGAAGAATGAATTAGCACTCTGGTTTACCTGTCAGTAAAAACTGCTGAGTGCTGCTTTTCCTTGACTTCCCTGAAGATGTTCTTTCCTTAATTAATAGTCAAGCACCCATCATAAGGTTTTAGTTTGACCTTGACAGACCTCCCCATAGTGCTGTGCAATGGCCATTTCTTCAGCTGCACTGGGGGTACATTGATCTGGCATACAAGTGCTAAGACACGTTTAGCAGAATTCTCGTTGTTAAGACAGACAGAGAGGTAAACACAGATCAGGACTTTTGCTGGCTTTAGGATGTGGGTTTTTTGATTGTTGTTTTTTTTTTAGGATACTGCCCTTGTTGTGGTCTTATGACATTGAGTTCCATTTTCCAGTAAATGGACTACAGGTGATGGATTTGGGTGTTTCCTGAGTAGAACAATGCAACTTTACTGCTTTTGACACATTTCCTTTCATTGAAAGCAGGATGAATGAACTGTTTCTGAATGTGCTGCTTTATGTCTGCTGCCGTAGTGTTCCCTTATAAGGCTGTTTGGGACAGCTCAGAAGTGGCAACGCATTATTTTTTGTATTTGCGTACTGTAAGACAACAAATTGAAGAAGGCCTTTTGAATTTAAACACTTTGCAGCACGCAGCAAAGAGTAACAGTTGCTTCTCTTTGCGCGTTTGGAGTTGGTTCCAGGTGAATGGTGGTTTCTTACAAGCCTTTGAAACAGCGGTGGACTTGGAGGGAAAGGAGAGCAGAAAGAAGCTAAGTTGTTGACTTCTTACTTTTTAATGAATGTCTGAGCTTTGGTTTATATGGAACGCTGCTGTTACTTGTTGACTCTTGATCACATGTCGTCATGTTTTTTAAACTGTCCTCTCTATACTGTCGTATGCTCCAGCTTTCTAAGTCTGCGAAGAAAGTGCTTTAATATTGACTATTATTGATAGTTTCTAAACCAGTGGCTTTGCAACCCGGACTGAGCATGATTCAATTAATGCTAGAAAGCCTGACACTATAACCACAGCTCTGCCTGAGGAAAGATGTGTAGTCCACTTGGCACTCTTAGAACTGGGATATATTCTTGTTTGTAGATACAGCGTTTGTGCCATGTAATATCCCAACCAAACTGCACGCAGGTCATGAACATCTGATCGCAGAAACAAATCCCGTGGTCTTGCTTTAATGCTCAGCAGCTGCTAGAAGTTAAAAAGAAGTTGGTGTTGCAGATGGTGCTTTGACATTCAGGTTTCAGCAACGTGAATTCAAACCCTTCCATATCAGTGATCGCGGGCCTTGCTGCAGGTTTTGTGATGGTACCTGTGAGACGGGTTCTTTCTTAAAGGGAGGCAGAGCTCTGGAAAGGGGCAGGGCATGGGTTCCTTCAGGAAGCTTCTGTTTGAAATGATCCAGTTCCAGACCGAGGCAGTTGTGGAAAGACTTACCATCTGTTGAAAGATGCAAAGTGGCTGCATGTACTAATCCAGCAAAGAACTGACGTCTGTGTGGGAATGAGCTTGGGTGTGTTTTGGTTTTTTTTTCTGGTACAAGGACTGCTCATTATCGTTTGTGTTAGCAAACTTGTGGGAAATACCTAGCATTGAATTTTTGTTCCTTTCCTTGAAGTGACAAGAAGATGCTGAAGTGAGAATGAGGTAATGCAATCCGCTTCTCTTCACTGCAAGGCCTGCATCAGTCTCCTGCATCCAGCTTCCTCCCGTGGTTTCCCTCTGCAGTCTTGGCTCTGTGGCAGACTATCTGTGACCTCTTGGTCTCTCTCTTCCCTCCTCTTCCTCTTCGCTGACGTGGTACAGCCCTGACTCAGGGCTCTTGGTTTAAGTGTCCTGAAGTACAGCAGAGGTACACAGTCTGTTCTACCCACACTGCTTCTCTTCTCCCAGGTGGTTAATGCGGTTTTTCAAACCACTCTTTTAAATTGAAAGGATATTCTGCCTGAATGTTACTCAATTATAACTCTCACTTCTTTAAAAAATCAACTTCTCCATGAATGTCTGAATCCTGCTCCATTCCCCAACGAACCAGCTGAAAAAAACTCAAAGTGTGCATTCTGGATAGACATTAATAATGTCTCTCCAGAGGTCCAACTGGTATGAAGGTGCTACTTGGAGCACACCAGGCTTGGTTTCAGCAGTGTAGGAGTAAGGCAGCTTATGTGGAATTAGGCAAATTAGTGCCCTCGAGTATTTTTTATTAGCTCAGGGCCAAATGCATAGTATCAAGTGGATTTATGCTGCTTACTGTCAGGGTAAGGTAGTTTCAAGACTTAATAAGGTAGTCCTGCGAAAGGAACAGGACAAACATGTTGTGTCATATTATAAAGTCAGGTTACAGATTATCAAACAATAATCTGTTCTTTCTTGTCATTGTGTTTTCCTTGGGTATTATTTCAAGTTCTCTGAAAACCTGAAACCTCACACCAGGGCACAAATGAAGTACATCTTTCATACCTTCTTTAAATACCTCCAAGGCCCTTCTGCAGTTCTTTCATGGACGCTTCTTTCTTATCTCCAGGTCACTTCTACGTGATGAGGTTCAAAAGCAATCTTGCAAATATAAGGGTTTGAAGACAAGAATGCATAGCTGAGAACCAGGATCTGCCGGTCTAAGTAATTCCTCTGTGTTAGAAGTATTCTGCTTTGAAATGTCTGACTTTACATGTCCTAGGACACCCCTTTGGGCTGCAGCTGCGTGAATTAGTCCAGGTTGCTTAATTAAATCAACCTAAGGGATATATATCTTGTAGGCTTCATTTGGATTGGAATGTACTGCTGTGGAAAAAGGAGATGACCGAAACTGTGAAAGAAAAGCAGCTACGCGCTAAACTGGTCATCTTAAGTACTGCTTTTAGTTTATTCTCCTACTGGATATGTAGTCTTTAAAAAGATGTTTGTGTCACAGGTGCGTCCTCTCTAACTGACATTACTCATGAACACATAGGAATATAGGGGAACCATCTTTTCCATACTGAGATCTCCTGTGGTTGTTCCTACACATCCATGACACACATTGTGAGAGTGTGTGTATCGTGCTGCTGTTGTAAGCTTTCCTTGACGACGGCGTTCCTTTCTCATCTTGAAGTCACTCTGGTGGGTAGGGAGAAATGCAACAAGGCTTAATGAAAGTTCTAGGCGGTGAATAGTGACAGTCCTGGTGACTGAGTTGTAGAAAGTTATGGCGTACCTCTGCCCACTTAGTGCAGTGTTGAAGATGGGGATCATGAGTCATTCTGAAGATAGGTTTAGAGCCCGTAAGGAGAGAAATCCAAATAACTGTATGTTCTTTGAGAAAAGCACTGACGTATGAAACACCGTTCTAGGGAAAATGTGCAACTCAGTCATAAAGCAAAAATCAAGGGTGTACTTTGGAGACATGTTTTGAAGATTCCTTTTTTTTAAGTGTGCTAAGAGCCAGAATGCAAGACGATTTCCTTGGGATGGGATCCAGATATGTTTCAAAAGCAAACTTAATGCGCTCATCTGCAGAGGTGGACTTGTCATGGCTTTGCATGTCCTTAAAAACCCATTCTTTAACCAAGAAGACCTGGCATTGAAAAATCCCAGCATCTCTTTCATGTATGCGATAGTGCATACCACGCATTGCCCTACTGCAACTTGTCCCCCACCATTAAATAGAGCTTCTGTTTCCAATTAGGTGGAATTTTTAATTGCAGAAACACATGGATATGCAGCTGTTTGACCACATATAGCCTAAATAAATCCAAGTGTTAGCCCACTGACTTTGCTTAAATGTCCATCCTGAACCCCCATCCCAGGAATTCTGGTTGAGTTTTTTAAACAGGGAGGAAAACTCTGATAATTTCAGCAAACATTTGAGAAATAGGAGATCAGAAGTCATCCTACTCTATGGAAATTAATGTACTTTGTGGGATGCTGTTAGTCTGCTTTTATAAATCGTCATGGAGGCTTCTTTCATGACACAGCTCTGCTAGCAGCTGTTTGCAGTGGATTTTAAAGGATTTCCAGGAAAAAAAAAACACACAACAAAACCTCTGTTTCTACTGTCTCAGCTATACCGGGAGTTGGGAAAGCAGGTATTTTTGTATTTGTCTTTGCTCCTGGAATCACCATTGCTCACTTCCAAAGGATGTGTGGGACCTGAGGATGTAGGGATGCAGTACCGAGTAATGCCGTAGCTTTGAATAAGCAGTGCCAAAACATTGTATGGAAAAAGCATTTTCCCAAGTGGCAGCCATTTTCTTGCAACAGTCTGCTTTTACTGCAGGTGGCAGTTAGTGTGATGCAGCAGGTAGGCAGCACACTCACATCAGAGCATCTCCTTTGGGCGCAGTACCATTTTGCTGTCACAACTGTTCACAGGTATAGACCAGCTGTCACTCTCCTAGATAACTTGCAGTCTCAACTGACAGAAAGGCAATGGAGTTGCAACTGTTCTGTCTGAAGTTTTTTACACCGTGCAAAATTTTCCCAATAACTTGAAAAAAGTGACTGAATTCAAATGCGCTTTCTCAAAAACTACCTTTTGCTTTATTTAGAAAGTTAGGCTGAGGGGAGAGGAAGCAGGAGAAACAGTGTAAACACAAATGCAGGAGTTTGGATAAACAGCCTTCTTTCAGGTTTCTTCAGCTGTTCATCGGTGGCGAAGGTAACCCATTTTCTTTTTTGTCTGTTGCAGGAAGTCCAAGGGAAAGCCAAATGGTAAAAAGCCAGCACCGGAAGAGAAGAAACTTTACCTAGAGCCAGAATACACAAAATCCAGAATTACCGACTTTGAATTTAAGGAGCTGGTGATGTTACCACGAGAAATAGACCTCAACGAGTGGCTCGCCAGCAACAGTGAGTATTTTGATCACACAGCCCTCGAGATTGCTGTCCACACCCAAGTAGGCATTCATTCACTGCTTTTTTTTTTTTTTTTTTTTTTTTAATGTTTTCAGCACTTAGAAAAGCACGCAATGACTATTTATGCTCAGTGCATAATGCATGTCATTATACCTTGAATAGTAATTAAGCTGCCTTACACAAACCAACTGTGCTCAGCACTGGAGAGGCTGGATGCATTTCTTCCTCTGTCTTACTTTGGCACCAAGGGCATTAAAGTTTCTAACACTTTTTGAGGCCCATCGCTTCCCCTTCCGACTGCTCTGCTAAACGTGCAGCTCAGCGTGTTTCACTCTCAAGCTGTTGGCCTTCCAGAAGCATTGTAAAAATGGTAGTTTAGTAAGGTTCTTATGAAAGCTAACAACCAGACGTTTAGGAGTCTTTTGGTTAGACGACTTCTCTCCATTCCATCCAAGCTTTGGTGGAATTACTGTGAATTTAAACTGCGGTCAGGCTGGGACTCAAAAGATGTGACCAACGACTGTAATTGAGTGCTGTATCAACGCATCTCAGTTCTGATGTATTTTCTTGCCCTGCTGTTTCGTGTGCCATTCCAACTTGTGGCTGTGAGCCAGTGTTTTCATTTCCAACAGGATGTGGCAGTAGCAAGAAACTGCTTGGATCTGTATTAGAGTGGCTTGTTAAGAAAAAGTGAGGGGTCCCACAGTATTAAAATGTTAATCTCAGGAGATTTGTTAAAAGTAGCAGTGTACTTGTTTTCATGCTGA
Organism: Tragopan temminckii; assembly: GCA_028571105.1. Taxonomy (NCBI): domain Eukaryota; kingdom Metazoa; phylum Chordata; class Aves; order Galliformes; family Phasianidae; genus Tragopan; species Tragopan temminckii. The sequence continues at coordinate 11,021,324 of JAOWBP010002559.1, forward strand.
TTTTCTCAAGGGAGATACGTCATTAGGACTGTTAATGTTGTTTTGTAGCCACTGTGCATTTTAAGTCTGACTTCAAAAGAACGTAGAAAATTGTTTGCCTTCAGCTTGTAACAGAGCATTCTACTGCAAAGGTGAGGCTGATGACAGAGACACTTTCCAGTCTTGCTGCTTTGTGAGTAATAAGAGCTGATGCATCGTAGTGCTTTCATCTTAAATCAAAACAAGAGCTTTCATTCTCTGTACCTCTTTGTTTTGCAATTCATCATTAGACTCATTTAACTAAATCATGTTTAAGTATGTATGCAAGCTTAAGACGCTGAGGTCACTTAACTTGATCTGTTTAAATAATTGTCGGGAGGACAACCGGCGTTTGAAAGTATTTTATTTCTAACTTCTTTCCTTTGTGTTTATTTTTCAGCAACAACTTTCTTTCATCACATCAACTTACAATATAGTACAATCTCAGAATTCTGTACAGGAGAGTCGTGTCAGACCATGGCAGTGTGCAATACGTAAGTCAATATTTACTACTACAGGGTTTCCACAAAGCCTCGGGAGGAGCCTGGGGAAGGATATTGGAATTAGGTGGCACGGGGCAAGCAGATCTCTTCACTTAGTAAGGACACGGCAGCTAGGCATCCTTTTCCCTCTTCTCAGTGAAGGGCGTTGTTGTGAAGGACTAGGAGGACTGGATCTTTGACTGTTTGGAGCTAGTTTTATAAGGTCAGATCAGAGAGGCAAATTACTGTGTGTACAGCCTGCGGGGAGGAGGAGGAGAAAAAAGAGACAACTGTCCTTACTGGTAACACTGCTGAGATGCCATAGAAGGCAGGGAAGGATGAATGAGTTGAAAAATGTCAAGGGGTGCTTTTTGATAGCTGGAATGCTGGCAGAGCACCAGGCTGCTGACAGCTAACCTCTGGCCTGACGTGAGCCACTGGGTCTCTGCTGGAGCCCCTGGGAGCACAGAGCACAAGTGGCAGCTTTGCAAAGAGTACAGAAAATGTTTTGGATTGGCACTTTCCCTCTGCAGGACTTGGTACACTTGCTAAGTGTTGACTAGCTGTCCCTTAGAAAGAAGGCTTTGTAGTTGTACTGTATATGGTGAGTATAAGAAACATTTACCATAAACTCCTGCTCTTGATTAGCACGGTCCAACATAATGGAATATGAGATCCACTTGATTATGAGTAAGCCTGTTGTTTGGGTGTTGTTTTCTCTCCATCACGTGGTGTTGATAGTCCTGTTCTTTCCTCCTCTTGCATTTCCTGCGATTATATAGTTGAGATGGATTTTAAAACCCAAGACTGAGCAGTTAGTTAATGTTATAGTACATCAAGCAAGCATCCTAGAGAATGTGTGGAAAAAAGCAGGGCTCTGTATTGTATCTCTAACGAGAATTATGCACCGCTTAACAGGAATCCTTGCTTTATGCACTAGGCTATCCTGTTATCTTGTACACTTAAAATTAGTATCGGGGCCTTTCTTTGACAGTGTTCTGAAGAACACAAAGTGCATGGAGGATATTTTTGCGTGTAAAAGTTGAAAAGACAACCATCAGAGAATGAAAAGCCATGTCAGAGGCTTTGAAAGCAGGCTGGAACAGAAAGTAAAAAAACCTCTCCTGGACCCAGATTTTATCAAAAGTGGACAACATGTCTCTCACCGAGAGGTGGTGATCAGTAAAAGAGTGTTTTGTTGATTCTCAGTCCCAAACTTTCTCATGTTTGAATTATTAATGTAGTACTGGCTGTCCAAAGAACTCGTCTTAACTGTTAATCTAAAACTGATAGGAAGCAGTGGTTAAGAGGAGGTGGTGGTGAGAAGCTGGGTCACTGCTGCTCTGTTCTGCTGTAGTGAGCCTGTAAGCAGATTATGTTGCAGAATAAAGAAAGGAAGTGCCTCTGTGTGGCTTCAGCTGTATTTTTAGTGGCGAGGACTGATAGCACAATGTTCCTGTTCCTATCCTTTGTTTGGGAAAATGGAAAATTACACTATTAGGGAATAACAGGAAGCATGTCTACACTTGGGTGAAAACTTGAAATGGTTTGTGTTTAGCAAAATGGTATCCAATTATTTTCCTGTACTTGGAGACAAATGACTGAGGCGCGTTTGCAAACTGCAGGCTTCATATTTTGTTCTTTTATGGAGCGTGGGTTCACCCAGCTCCATGCCTCCATGCAGGTCAGCCTTGAGGGCCCTGTTTATTAACTGTTCTCCAAATATCTCCAGAGACAATTTTGCATAGCCCTTACTTTTATGTTCTCCCTTTCCTACCTGTTCTCATATGGATCATGCAGAACTGCCACATTGATGCATATTTGTTCATCTCCAGTCAGGACTATGACAAAGCCAGATGTTCCCCCCACTTTTTATTTAAAGCAAAAACAAAAACCTTGCCCTAATGAAGCTTAAGCAAATGCATGTTGTGTTGGAGAAACCACAGCTGATCAGATTTATTGTGCCTCTGGCTATTCTGCAGTATATAAAGCATATCACTGAAGCATTAGAGCCAGCTGTTGATTAACCTGATAGACCTGGATTTGACCATCTGTAACTGTTATCTGTTTGTTGAGGCATTTTGGAAATAGGCAGTATCTACCCGTGTTAGGTTGTCACAGAACTCCAGGTTCTGCAAGTAAGGGCTCAGTTTGCCACTTTGTTCAGGGTTGACTTCAGTAATTCAGTACAAAGTTCTGCCTCTTGTTCCTCCAGTGCGCTTTCCCTACCCCATTTCCCTCAGGCATGGTTTGGATCTGTTCTGGTGGTACCTAAGCAAAGTGTGTATTAAACGGTGGTGGTGTCAAACTAACATGACAGAACGGGGTGCTGGGGAATTGCTTTGCATTCAGGTTTCCTACAAATACTCAATCCTAAGGTTAGTGGATGAGTTGACAAAATAAAAAGGAGTTGCACTTAAACAAATGGGTAAGGGTTGAACTTTGCTCCTGTTACACTTCATTATTTTTAAAATAAGCTTTTTTTCGGTTAAATCCTTTCTTCATTTCTTCCTGCCAATCACAACAGAGCTGCCAACTCCACAATCTCTCCCCCCTATGAAAGCTTAATGTTACCTAAATTTTACAAATATAATGAAATCAAAATCTGCATAATGTGAGCACTTTCTGAGAAGTGCCTTTAAATGTCTGTTGTTGTTTCCTTTTTGCTTTTCATTGTTCCCTACCATGGCACTGTACATATCACAGTGCCAGCAGTGCAGTGCAGTTTGCTTTCTTGAGCCCTTTGGTGGCCCCAACCTGGAGATAACTCAGCATGAGTGGGAGCTGCTTACCGGGCAGTCATGGAATGCCAGGGACACCTCCCTTTCTTCAAGATAGGTTCAAGTTCTCTTCACAGCACTTTAAACATGAGAAAGGCAAATAATTTTAATCAACAGGCCAATCCTTGCTTTTATCCCCTTAGTCTCAATTCCTTTCTTTTATTATTAACCAAGACAAAAAGGGTACGCAGTGGGATGTTGTAGCAGGTTTGTTCAACTTAGATTTTCCTGTCAGTGAACCTGCACAGTTGCCAAACTGTTTCCTTTACCTAAACTCCAGTTATTCAGATTTGGTTTTACACCTGTTTCGTAGTTGGCTTCTTCAGCCTGAGAAAAGCGAGGTACAGACAGTCCTGTCTGCTCTTGGCAACAGACAAGAGGCTCTTGGGTCTTTTAAGACCAAGAATCACTCAGAGAGGTGCCCAGGACTGTGCTTCTCCAGCTTGAAGTTGGACTAGACTAAGGAAACAGACCTAGCTTAGATTTGCTCACTACACTGCATGATTAGTTCTTTATACGTGGATTGTATAAATGAAATAAGCAGTGATGAGTAGAGTCCATGCCTAGTTTCAATGCCTGACATAGCTTTTTATGCCTGATGTTTTCATCCTCTTTCTCACATTTATGCCCTTTTGCAGGCAACAACAGAGAGACCAAGCACCACATGCTAAAAATGAGCTGAACTAGTTTTCAGTAGTCTCTCCCCTTTAAGTTTGAGCTTACCTCTGCACTCTTTCCTCCAGTCTTCATACGGCCTAGCATGAGTTTACTGCTGTCACATATTGCTACCGCCTTCACACCACCAGCCTCAGGTCCCTGGTCAATCTTTCTGGGCAGTGACAACACACTGTAAATTAGAGCTTTTCAGTCGCTGCATAACATTTTTTTTTAATGGCTTCAGAACAATTTTGATGGTCAGTATGCGTAAAACTCCCCTTTCTAAGTGGCACCTACAGGTCCTTGCTGCACGTTGTTGATTACTCCTGTTAGGCAGAGAAAAAAAACATTTAATCTGTATCTCTCAAAGAAGGAAAAAAAAAAAAGTATCCAGAGGTGGTTAAACATCACAATGAAGTAAGAAAAATGTTGCAAAGGAACTGAGAGGAGCAATACAGTGTCTTTCTTATCAGTCTCATAATTAAATAGTCCTGCACCTGGAGCTTAGACTGTTTGAAGTAACAGTTCAGGTACTGGAACTCAGATAACTCAAATGTGACACTGACAAAAAACAAAGGTTTTGGCCCACTTCTTTATCTGTAAAACATTTCTTACTGTGCGTATCTAATGCACGAATAGCTGCTTTTGGTGACAGAAGTGCTTTAATTAATCATGATTTAAAGAAACAAAAATAGAGGGAACAAAATTTGAGTGCTTTTTTAGCCTTCAGATTCCTTTCTCAGATGTCTGTAATAGTTAGTTATTAAGAGAATGTTTCTGTTCAGTTCTGATGGCTGATCAAGATGATGACGGCTAAGAGATTGAGTTCAGGTTGCTTTTCAAGAGCCTCGCAATATGCTTATGGTCCCATTCCTTTTAAGATCCCACAGAATTATGCCCTGATGGTAGAATCAAATGTTAAATCCAAATGTCAGTGGATTTTGGAAACAAAGGAGTAGGATTCTAAGGCACGTGGTTAGGAACGTCCAAAAGGGTCGTGAAAAGATTCCCCAGATGCTGTTTTGGAGCAGGATTTGTTAAAAACACTCCCAAGTACCTTAAAGCTTTTTCAGCCTGGTGTTCTGGAGCCACCTTCTGTCTGCTTAATAATATTACACTGCAAGTTTAATTGCTTTGTGTTGTTAGACATCAGATCTCCTATTTATACCTTTTTTTTTTTTTTTTTTTTTTTTTAAAAAAGGCAACAACAGTAGAATAGTTATAAGGCACCTTCCTGTGCAGCTTTGTAGGCTGCAGACCCTCAGTCTATCATGGATAAATAGTTACACTGCCTCACCAGGGCAACTCAACTTGGAAGCTTGTCAGCAGGCTTTTTGGGCTCATTGTTACTTCCCTGTGCTCTGGACTAAATGGATGGGGAGAGGCAAACCTGACTAACAGAAATTTAGGGCTTTTGATGTAGAAAGATATCCTGAAGTCCATCTCCTCTGTGGCAGCTACGATCTTACTTGAGTAACGCTGCAGTGGTTTTACATTATTTAGAAACTCACCTCTTAGGAGTTCAGCTGAGGATCCAGGGTGTAAGGTCGTGACGCTGTGGGTTCTCTCCACAGACAGTACTACTGGTATGACGAGCGGGGGAAGAAGATCAAATGCACTGCTCCGCAGTACGTCGACTTCGTCATGAGCTCAGTGCAGAAACTTGTGACAGATGAGGACGTCTTTCCAACAAAATACGGTATGCTTGCCTTTGGACAGCTGCTTCACATGGCTCTTTGTAGATGCTAAAAAGTAAGGTGAAAGTTGACATTCAGCTTATATATTAATACCAGGCAGTTTTCACAGTATATTTTTAAGGGGTTATTTTACTTTGGGTTCATTCCGGCAGTGTCAAAGAATTACACTTTTGGCATACAAATTGGGATGAAAATTTCCCAATCCTTAGCTAATATTTTACCATTGGTACATCTTTTTCTTCCAGGAAGCAGCCTGTGTTCAGAGAGAACAGTCACTGTGTGGGTATTAAACACAGACATGTTGCCAGTAAAATTTAACCTTGTTATTAGTGTTTCTTTTAGAACCCTGATGCATTAAGTGGGAAATAAATTGCATTGCCAGCAACATCGCTCCTCTTCCCTGCCTAACGGGGTTTTTTTTTCCCTCAGATTGTTTAGTCTCCATTCCCCTCCAAAGATTAAATAAGAACAGGACTTTTCAGGACTGAAAAACAACAGAAAAGTAATTTTCACTCAAATTTGTATCTTAACAAGACAGCATTCCCTTCAATTAAGGAAAAAAAGGCTGATACCTGTGGAGCAGAAGTTACTGTAGATAGGCTTAATCAGGAAAAAAAGTAGCTGACTTCTTAAATCTCTTTACTAGGTATCTGGGGAACTAGGATATTACAATATTTTTGTAATGGCATCTACTTAGAAAGAAGGCAGTGCCTAGTAAGCTAGCAGCAGATAGGGCTGTTATTTTGGTGGTTTTTAATATGCTAATTCAAAAGAGCAATGAGGGCCTTTCATCTAAGTGATCTGTCAGTGTGGCCAAGACACACTATAGACCAGTAACATACTTCTTACTGTCCATCATGCACAGAATGGCTGCTTTCTGTTTTTCTTCTTGCCTCAGTTTCAGCATCACAAGCAGTAGTTGTCCACTAAGTGTCTGCTACAGTGAGGGCACAGGACTGCTCCAGCAATCCTGATTTGGACTGCATCTGATAGAAGGCATCTGGTATCCTTCCAGTACTTCTCTATCTGACAGCATTTCAATAATGAAATAAGGGAGGTCTGCCATGTACCTCAGCATCCATTTCATGATCTGTGAATAGGACTACCAGATATACTGTGTGTTTCCAGCAGAAAAATACACTACTCCTGAACAAATTATCTAAGAACCTTGAATAATCTCTCATTATTTCTTACAGTAACAAAAAATGTTGTGTTTTAAAGACATTATGTTCTCTTCCTGATCTTTAGGGTTTAAAGTCATAGATCATAGAATCATAGTCTTAACTTTAAATGAAAATGCTTCAAACCGTACTTCTTTAAGGTGAGCTAGTTGTGCTTACCCAGTTTTGCCAGAATAAATGCTGCTGTGGGACTCAAGGTGACCAGCTGGAACTGCTACGGTGTGTCTGTCTTCCTTTCAGGCAAAGAATTTCCAAACTCGTTTGAGTCCTTAGTGAAGAAGATCTGCAAGTACCTGTTCCACGTGCTGGCCCATATCTACTCCTCACACTTTAAGGAGACTTTGGCACTGGAGCTGCACGGACACTTAAACACGCTCTACACACATTTTATCCTATTCATCAGGGAGTTCAACCTGGTGGACCTTAAAGAGACCACCGTCATGGACGACCTCACAGAGGTCCTCTGCAGCAGCAGCGGGAGCAGCAGTAATGGGAGCGGCAACGGGAGCAGCAACAGCGCAGGAGCACAGAACCACGTGAAAGAGAGATGAGCCCTCCTACAGGATCAAAACTAACATTAAAAACAATATTATATATTATGTGTGTATGTGTATGTATACGTTCAGATATACATACAGGCATATACAGCTATGAAAGCTGAAAGAAATTATGCTGCCACCACAGGACGTGTAGTCATACGGGACTGTACGGAGCTTTGGTTTAATGCGCCACCTGGCGAGAAGTTGCACCAGTTTTTATTTTATTTTCTGTCCACTCCTCCTTTTACCTATTCAGGTGGATGGTGAGTGCTGTTTTTAGAGAAGAGCCAAGCCTGAGAGTGGGGCCACTCTTATTTCGTTGTTTTGTTTTGGTTGTTTTGGTTTTTCTTTCTTTGGTCTTGAGTGCAAGCCCTCCATCTTCCGAGGACGGTGGTCTTGCCGTTTTAAAAATACCTATTATATTATAAGAAGTGACTTTTACTTTGAAGTGGCTTAAAATGCAGATTTGTTTGGGTTTTTTGGGGGGCGGGGTGGTTTTCTGGTTTGGTTTTACATAGACTGCCCCTGACCCCTGCCAAAAACTTCCCAGTTGAGTGCATCTTGCCCTTTGCTAGCTTGGAATGGGAAGAAACTCCTGGCTTGACTAGAGCAGCAACTAGGGGCTTGCTACGTGTTGAGAGTGGGCATGATTCTCCAGTTGTTACATCTACTTGGTCACAACATGTGAATGTGCAAGAGGATCCACAAGCCTTTCTGCTTATTGCTCCTACAACGTATATGCTCTCTCCCCTGCTCCCTCCGCCTCCTCTTTTTATTTATAAAGATGTGCCTGGGAAAAGAGTAAGATCACTGGTCTAAAACCGATGTGCAAGAGCCACCACCACGTGTTTCCCATTGAATGGAGGCCCGGGGAGGGAGGAGAAGGGCACATTGAGTCCGTCACTGCCTGTGCTAGAAAGATGGCTGTTGGCATAAAATTATATTGTTGGCTTATTTTAGTTCATCTGTTCTATAATAATAAAAACAAATCTATCAGCCATGAGCTTTGTTTTTGTGTTTGCAGCGCCAAAAGTCACTGGAGTCTACCCCTAAAGCTTCCCTTTCACTACTGAATGCTCTTAACCCTGCTGTCAACCAGCTTTATAAACAGTTTTCTTTCACCCTGTAAGCTAGTGTTTATCATCAATTTCTTGTCTTTTTTTCTGGTACTGCTAGGAGCCCCCTCTCCAGGTAAACTTGCAGACTCCAAGGGTAAGTAACACACAGAAGGAAACAACTTTACTGTTAGTACACACTTTCAAGTTCTTGATATCTAGGCGTGCTCCTGGATACTTCGCAGCAAATACAGCATCACAGTATCTGCATCAATAACATTACTCTCTCATTTCCTCTGAATTCTGGCACTCCAAATTTTCAGTTAGCACAAAGCCAGATTGGGCTTGTGATTGCAAATGCACAAATTTGTATGTAGCAAATAATCTTTGTGAATTGTTTGTTACCACTTTTAAGGTATTTACATCATTAGTAACTGACACGGCATGAATTCCAGAAAGAATTCCTGAACAAGTTCTTTAACTGCATTAGAAGTCAGTAAGAAGGGGAAGATGGAGAGAAAGCACAGGAGCAATGAGAATTTCACAGAGAAAAGACAAGGAAAAGCACAAGCAAGCAAGGAGGCAGAAAAAAAGCACAAGAAAACAATGATTAAGTAATATGGAAGAGCAAAAGGAAAGGTAAAGGAAGAAAAAAAAGCTTAAATGAGAATAAATGGAAGAAGTTATAAACATGAGGGGAAAATAAGAGCAAAAAGACATGAGCACAAGGAAAGGGAGGTAGAGAAGCAAGTAAGGGGAAACAACCTTTGTCAGCCCAGGTGTCATCTTTCATTTGTACACACCGTGGGTACCCTGTCAATCAGCAGGCAGGTGTGCTGCTGTCCTGCTGGCCCGCTCACCCAGATGCTGTAAACAGCCTGTTTGAGTGCAGTCTTTCCTCACCATGTCCTTCTGCTACTGCCACCACATCCAGATGAAAAGTCCCATTCTCTCTTCATTCAGCGGTCTGAGCTTTCCCATAACAACTCCCTACAACAATGTCTGAAGGGAAAAAACTGTGTTGAGTTGGTTTATCAGAAGTGAGCAGAAGCTATCAGAACAACGGCATTTGTAAGGCCCCTGAACTTACCACCTGCAGTGACAGCAGGCAGTAGAGATAAAGGTAAGAAAGAAACAGTGAGTACAACAACCCAAACCCAAATATTCCCAGTAATTATCTACTTGTGAAAAGGCATTTGCAGTCTTAAAGAAGGGCACTTAGAAATGAAACACGTGTGGGAAAGGTTGCGTTGAACAAAAGGCAGTTCAACTCTCTAAACCAATTTAGCTTCATGTTGTGAACTGAAACTTAAGAGTCATAATTCCCAAATGCAAAGATGGCCATACCTTACCTTTCCATAGGAAGGGCTGGCAGCACCTAGTATGCCAGGAGCCCGTGCCTTGACAAAGAGCTGCAAACCGGCTAAATCAGCTACCAGGAAAACAGTAAAGGACCACACTACGTCTAGAAAAGCCAGGTGTTGCTCATGGCAGCTGTCCTGAGTTTAATCTGCAGACATTTTACATTTGTGAAGTACAGAAGCTTCATCTAGCACAGTAATTTTTTTTTTAATATATTTTACAACCAGCTTATGACAAAACAAATAATCTGACTTCAGTGTGGCCCATCCTGCTGATTTTAACAGTAGGAAAAAGGACAAACACTGAGATAAGTGCCAACACTAACATTCTTCTTGCCAGGAGTAAACTTTACAGTAAAGATGAACCTCAAAGTGTCTACGCACATTTCAGTGGTTACTGAATTACACTGTAATAATGTAATGGTGAAGTATTGTCATGAAGTCCTCAGTCTCAGCTTGGGCAATGCCACTGAAGCTTACCAGCAACAGCCTATGCCAACAACAGTTAACCAAGCAGCCAAACTGAATACAAGAACTGAGCCCACATCCCTTCACATCTAAAGGAAGGCATTAGGTCTCAACAAAAAATTGTCCCGTAACTGTTTTAAGTAAGGGTGCTTCGTAAATTGATCAAAGTGCTGCTGAAACAACAGAGCCACCTCATTATTCCAAGTTCAAACCATCTTCCCCTAAAGATCAATTAAGTGCTATGCTATGCACAGCTGCTACATAAAACAAGAAACAAACAAAAACCTGAGCTATTGCCCCAGCACAGATGCCTTTTGAAGGCCTTGTCTCATTAGATAAACTTCCAGCTTCACACTTGCCACTGCAGAACCCCTAACAAATCTCCAAGCCCAGAATGATGCCAAAATGAGCTCAAACCATCGCGGACTGAAGGCGTTCTTTTAAAAGTAGTCCCATGTATGTTCTGTGGGGTTACGCTCCCTGACCAGCTTTGTGCCCACTCCACAAAGTCCAAGAAGTGGCAAGACAAACTGAATCAGGCATCATCTACTTCAGCCCAGTAAAGACATTTCTACTCCCTTCTTTCTTGCCTGAGAATTGCAGTAAGTTATCAAGGCAGAAATCCCACAGAGCAATCTCATTTTATGTATGAGCAACCTCATTTTATGTGTGAGCAACAACCTTCTAGCCATGTATGTTAAGAGAAGTCAATCTTGCTTCTTATGGGACACTTTTCTGATGAGCATAAGCAGAGAGAGACTCTGCCACTGAGGTACCACCACTCACTGCCAGCCAAACATGCTCACGCTGAAGTGCAGCTGGAACTGCTCAAGGGTCTGAAAGAGGGTGCTGTCAGGTAATGATTTCCTCCTGCATGTTAGCTGAAGACTAAAAGAAACAAGTAATCCCATAGAAGAACAAGTCAGCTTTGTGAGAACTTACTAAGTATGCTGCTCTTACACAGCCACGCTTCATCAAACAAGCCCTCACTCATGCCTTGCCATCTTCTATCTTGCCCTCGCCAATCCTCAGTTCTCCATTAACAGAACAATTAGAAGCCAGAAATACTCTTCCACTATTGAACCGAGGACAGAGAAATAGGCTGTCTTATTCTGCCCAAACTTACTATGTGAGCATGCTGGTCATATCATTTGTGAATGGCAACACCACGCAGCATGAAGCTGCTCCTAATGCCCAGGTCCTACAGCAGTTAAGGCTGCACAGCACACAGTATGGCTGCCAGCTGTGCTGCTGTGGCCCAAATACTGGTCCAGTACCTGAGGAGTTTCAAGACAGATCTGGTATCTTTACCTGACACTGATGTAGGCAGTACAAACAAATCCTGACATACCAGACGGAGCTGATGAAATGACATTAACAAGACACCAAGCAGCAGGCAAAGCCCCCTCAGTGTAATGGGGTCTCCATTCTCTTCACAGACAGCAGCGGAACCACTCAGGCTGCGACACGAACAGTTGGGCTTCTCAAAGTGATGTCAGCACGTGGTTCTGAGAAAACAGAAACTGTTGTGGCTGAGCACCCAGACTGGAAGTTTTCTCATCTCTTCCAGATAGCCTTTTCTGGCTCTGAGCTAGAAAGGACCTAGAATCGAACCTGGCATCAGGAGTATTCCATCCTTACTTCTCCACTGACGTTTTACTGTCTGCTAATTCTTTTCATTCTATCTATGAGAGAGTCATTAAAATGCCTGAGCCACTTTCCTGTACACTAGCTCGGGCAGCTAACATTCTCTCACAAAATAGTGCAAGGTCCCTAACATAAAACTCTTTTTTCTGGTCCCCAGATAACTCAAAAGAACAAGAACAAAGCATGTGGGTTTGGCAGCCTTTCTGCTCAGCAGCTCAGGTGGGAAGTTCATAGAATCACAGAATCATTAAGGTTGGAAAAGACCACACAGATCATCTAGTCCAACTGTCAGCCCATCGCCACCGTGCCCACTGAGCCGTGTCCAACCACATCTGACAAAGCGCTCGGGCTTCTGTGAAAAACCACTGCTTCACCTGACGTTAGGAAGGCTTGAAAGACGTGTGTCCAAAGCAAGTACTGCCTTCAGGGACTGCAAAAGGAAACCTGAACAGGGAAAACAAACCAGCCTTCTAACTACCACAGGGACCCAAACAAACAGTTCAGGGATCCCCCAGCAGGGCAGATATGCAGTACTTACAAAGGACAACCCAGAACAGAAGCAGAAACTGATACAAAAAAAAAAATCCACGTTTATTATATTTACATGAAATCTACATAAAATCCTTAATATAAAGAATCACTGTATTCTTTTCAAGCAGGTTTAGTGACATTCAACAATTACAGAAAGTAGATTTGAATCCTTGTGGCTACAAAAGCTGTCTTACTAAGAGTGAAAATCAGAAGCAGAAGACAAATTGTGCCTGAAGATCAGCTGTACCCACTAGAGCAGAACAGCGAAAATTAAGGACGTTTTCAAGAGAGCACAAATAATAACAGTGAATATTTAAATAGTCTTACTGGTTTAAAAACGGTTTCAAACTAGCTCAGATTACATCTATGGAACAGGTGTTGTACTGCGATCAGAGCATCAAGGTCCCAGCATTTGAGAAGGACTGCTGCTAGGGCAGGTAGTTCCTTGCACACCATTCATCATTGCAAACTCACTCATTTTTATACCAGCAGCGCTCACAGCCTGCAGAACTGCAAAGAACCAATACTTGTTTCAACTGCCCTATTGCCCTGGTCAACCTGCCCTATTTACCAAGAGTGGTGAGGTGCTAGAACAGGCTGCCCAGAGAGGTTGTGGATGCCCCGTCTCTGGAGGAGTTCAAGGCCAGGTTGGATGGGCCCTGGGCAGCCTGGTCTACTATTAGAGATATGAAGGTTGGTGGCCCTGCCTGCGGCAGGGGGGTTGGAGCTTGGTGATCCTTGAGGTCCCTTCCAACCCAAGCCATTCTATGATTGTGCCACCTGACCCAACAGGACACAAGCAAGTCCCTTATCTCATTCCCAGAAAGATTACATTCAGAAGTAGGTACCAGGAAAAGCAGTCAGACACTACAGACAGACACTGGTAGGCATCCTGCTGCCAAACTCCCAAAAGAAGCCAAATGCTTGGGAAGAATGGGATGTGTCATTCTACACCATTGAGCAAAAGAAAGCCAGGGCAGCAATTCCCAGCTGGCCAGATTCAGCTCCTTCCACAGGAGATTTTCCACTACAAACTCACTATTTGAGTTCGGGGCTTAAGCCAAATTAGCTCCAGCTCGCACAAAGCTCAGCACTGCAGCACTGCACGCACTGTGCCACCTGAACGTCTAATAACATTCAGCCCCTTGCAACTGTAAACCCCTCTGCAACAGCTGCTCAGCACAGAGAAACAGCGTGTTTGTGTCGTGTGCCCAGAGCCACAAACTCCCCCCGCTCGCTGACAGGCTGCAGGGCAAAAGGCACAGTTAGGACATGCTGTGGAAAAGACCGGGACTCAGGGAATGAGCCATAGCTGCCCCGCTTCACACCCAGCAGCACTCAGCCAGAACCTCCCTGCTGAGCAGCTCCGGGCTGCCCAGCTAAAGGACTGTGCTGTGTGTGTGCAGGAGGCATACAGGAGTGTTCTGCAGAGCAGCACAAGAACACAGGCCGAGATAGACTGCAGCTTGTCTCTCTCACTCACGGTCTCACTGAACCACTCGTGCACACAGGAGCCCTCAGGGCTGGGCAGGATCTGAGCGTGGCTTCTTCAGGCTCCACCTGACTAAGGGCTGGTTTGACACCCGCACAAACCTGCCCTTGCTGCACTGACATCCACAGACCACTGAGCAGAACTGATACCTGGAATCACCTTTCTCCTGCCCGCGTTGAGCCTCTGGGCTGAATTCAGTTCAAGGTTGCTATCTCATTACTAAGTTAATATTGTGGTGTACCCACTGCTTAAATGTGAAAGCAGGACAAACACTGATCCATTCAGGAATTCTGATTGGATTAGAAGCACTTCACACTTCATTATAATCTCCCTGATGGAGGCAAAAGTGAAACTACAGCTGGAGGAGAGAGATTAAAACACCACTTACAACAGTTTAATTAACTGTTATTATTGGATTCACATTCATTTCTGATCCAGGTGCTCCTCAAATAAATAGCTCAGGTTCCTTCTAAGAACACTGTTTCATTTTGCTGGTGGATGGCTTCTGGTCCATGACATGAAAACACAGGCTTTTTTCAAAGCCAGGTGTTCATAATGAAGTAAGCTTAAGTAAGCACTCCATCTGCTCCTCTCCTTTTTTTTTGCCCACTGAGCAGTTGAGCTGTCAGCTGGTTTCACACAAACCTGGAAGACAGGGGTCTGAAACCAATTCAAAGGGCCTCAGCTGGCCCCTGCTTAGGTCACTAACCAAACCAAGTCCTCACATGCCAGCAATATTAAAGGTAAGACTAAAAGCTACAGCGAATTGGTCAAACTTAAAACTGCTGCACTTAAACTAAGAAACTTTCTTATATTTTTTCACTCCTCTAAAATGTAAAATACGCATGGACTACCATTGTACAAGCTGAGCTGAGGGGTTTAAAGCAAGCCCACTTTCATCTACAAGACTCTTCATTTCAATCTCAGAAGGGAACTCAACAAGTCACAGCCCCTCACTCCCATACCGCACAAACCACAAAACCAACCCACGTGAGCCCCGTGTTTGTAACGCTGCTGAGGAGCTTTTCCCTGAGCAACACCATTTTGTTCCCTTCTTGAAGCTGACAGCTAAGTCAGGAAAACCTGAGTGCTTCCCCTGGGACTGTGTGATAATCCAGCAGCTGTGTCAGCTCCTGTGCTCTGAACCTGTCCGAGCACACAAGAGAGCAAAGGGAAAGGACAAAGGCAGAAGTGAAACCTGGAGCCAAAATTATTGTTCATTCAGAGTCAGATCTAAAGCTTAAGTCAGTGAGGCCAATGATGGCAGGTTGCCACCAGCTGAAGCAACAATCAGTCTGTCTCTCTTAAAATGTTTAAGTTCTCTGTCAATGACTCACTGCCATTACCTTTGCCACACTGATTTGACCAACTCAATCTATTCAGTCTAACTGTCCCGGTTTAAGCTGGGATAGGGTCAACTTTCTTCACAGTACCTGCTATGTTTCGGCTTAAGGAGAAAAAACACCAATAATACAGCGAAGCTTTAGTTACCACAGGGCAGTGCTGAGCCAAGGACGTTCCAGCTTCTTGCACTGCCCTGCCTGCGAGGGGGCTGCAGCTGCACGAGAAGCCATGAGGGGAGAGCACTGGGACAGCTGACCTTAACTGTTCAAAGGGACGTCCCATACCATATGATATCATGAAATACTATAAACGCTGGGGAAAGCTGGCTGGAGGGCTGCCACTGCTCTGGGACTGGCTGGACATCGGCCACTGGGTGGACAACATGCAAGTTTCACCTCTTTTTTTCCCCGATTCTCTTCCCCATCTCACTGGGAGGGGGAGAGGGAGCGAATGTCTGAGTAGTGCTGAGCTGCTTGCTGGGTTAAATCACAACACTAAGTGCATAAATCACAGATATTATTGGCCATTTTCTAAACATCAAGTGGTACAAGAAACAATTCCTCCTTCCTGCAACCTTGTTCTGTGTCTGGGTTGCCAGAATGACACCATTTGGGCAGTAGCTGTCATACCAGCCTATATAACAGCTATGGGAAGGCCTGCACTGCTCTTTCCTCTGAGTGCTCACACGGCCAGCAGAGCATACACGGCCTGCAGGCACCCCACCATGGAATGCCCTAACGCTGGCCACTGTGCTGCCTACACAAAGCTCCACACTCCCCAGGAAACACGTGGCAGCAGCACACAGCAGGGCAGGCACCAGTGGAATGGAAGGATATCAGCACGCTACCCCAATCCACGCACAGGAACCTCCTCTCAGGGCAACTCTGAGGCAGCAGCAAGGCAGGCAGCGCTGTCCCACACAGCGTATTTCAGCGCCTGCAAATCAGTGGGTGAGAGCAGCAGATCCAGCAGAGTGCGTCAGCAGCACGTCACCCTGGAGCTGGGCCAGCTGTGGCTGCGCAACCACATCCCACAGTCAGCTTTTGGCAGCTATGGGGAAAGCTGCAGGCTGCCTGCTGCAGGACTTACCGGGCTCCACACCATCAAAAGCTCAGTTTCCTCATACCACTACACTCAGCAGCAGAGAAAAGAGATGTCTTACAATATTCATTATTTGGAGAACAGAAGCATCCAGGGGACCCAGCCATGCACTTATTCTCAGTGTAAGTGGCAATTCTTTGCTGAGGCTGTATAGTCCACACGGAGCAGCTAACAAGCCTGATAAAAAGCCAGCATAAGATGGCCAAAAGCACCAAGATGAACAGTTTCAGAAGAACAAAACAGACCTCAGCTCTCCTAGAAGCCTCCTCATTCAGCTGCAGCCCAGGACTGTGAAGTTTCACATAAAGTAGAACACAGGCACCGCAGACACCACCCTTACAAATAAAAGTACAAACACACCAGCACTCTGCTAGCAGCAGCACATCAGGCACACCCCTTCTGAGAGGCAGCTCCATCCCTGCAGCCGGACCCGCTGCACAACCCCAGAGCTCCCGGCACCCCCGCCCCGCACACTGCAATGGCGAAGCCTTCAGGGCAGCTCCAAGTTTTTCTCCTGCTGCCAGACCTGGCTGAGGTGCACAGAGCAGCATTTGCCCGGTCAAAGCTGCTGAATCATTCTTTGTAAATAAATGATAAGTAGGAAAGACAGATAAAAGGCCCTGCAGTGCCACCTCCACAGGTCACCCTCCTGACCCAGGAGACAGGACCTTGGGTGGAATACGCAGCTATAGATATATAGTTGATAAATAAACACAAGAAAATATACACATGGAATCTCATGCAGCAGCAAACAGGTTCTATTTTGGCCATGTCCCACTGCTACTCAGTGTGGCCGTGGCAATCATTTGGTCTCAAATTGAGCATCAGCTCCTCCACCATCAGCACTGAGCTCAGTCCCTCGCAGCACCAAGCCCCAGCAAGCCAAACAGAAGCTAAGCACAGCCACAAGGTAGCAGCAGCACAGAGCTGTGCCTGCTCTGAATGCATTCTTCACCCAGCCTCTGCATCAAGGGGCTTGCCGGGGCACTCCCTCAGTTGTTCCACCCAGGACTAGTACTGCTGGTGCTGAGAAATCCACCAGTACAAAGCTGGCTGCACAGTAAGGGATGAGCTATTCGGCCTCCCCTCCACAGGCTTACCAGTTTACATTTCAGTGCAAGGCAAGGGGCAGGGAAGGGAAGAGAGCGGTGCTATCTTGCCCTCAGATACCTGCTCTCATTTACCTGTAGCCCAATGAAGCTCTCATTCACCCCGTGTGAAGTACTGACAAAGCTGTCATCGTTGCTGTGCTCCAAACCCAATGGGTAAGGTTAACTGCTATTTGAATCTGTACTCTGGTTTCCTGCAGGAGAACAGAGCTCAGCAGTTTAACACCAGGACACCCGCAGCCACACACATCTGGGTGCAGCCCGTCTCTCTGCAGGCCCACCCCAAGGCCAGTTCTGAGTTCCCCCAGTGCAAGCCAAAGAACAAGCCAAGCTCCCGTGCCAAGTACAACACATGGATGGCTCCCACGGAGATGGCTCCACTTGGAGCCAGCAACCCCAGAGACCCAAGCCACTACGTCTCAGACAAAAAGTCTCCTTTCTACTCCTCAGCTGCAATGAAGCAGGAATAGCTGAACACAACTACCTACTGCTTGTACCATGCTTTTAATAGTGCTCCTCAAAGCCCTCTGCAAGGGAGGCTCACAGCAGAAAGAGCAGCAGGCACATACCACAACACAGGAGCAGGGGTCGGGTATTGGGACCGCATTTCAGACCCAAAGTAAATCAACTCTCACTAGTTCGTGCCTATTTATGTTCTCATTGTGCAAATCAGTGCTAAAACTGAATGCTCCTGGGGAGAGAGAAACATCCCCCTGCACTACACTTATGCACAAAGACAGAGGTCAGGAGCTTCGCATGAATGTGTGCACCCATAAGTAATATGAAGGTCTCGATCAGGACTCCATTTGAAAAACAATGCTAAAAAAATGGCTTTCTGCATATCCCCAAAGCATCCCTAACTTACATAGCTCCAGTAGAACCCCCAGTGCAACTATCAACTCCGCAGCAAATTGCTTCCAAGCTTCTGCTTCAGAGTGCAGAAATCACTGTTGTCCTATCCCATTTATATACATAGCAAGGCCTGACTGAGAGAACAGTCATGAACAGCATTGCACCAAAATCTGATTTCAGTTAACCACAGGGTGCACATCCTGATGTCGGGTCAGGAGGGCCTTGCTTCAGCCTCATTCCATCCATGCTGGAGGCTAGCTGTACTTTATGAATGAAGGTGTTCACAGAGGATTTATCCAGACAGAATAACTTTTCTAGAGCATATGAAACTTCACTGCAAGCACCATTGCTTTTTCTGACACACTTTTGTCTGTTAGATCTGCAAGCACTCCCTACCTCACGGCCGGCCTCCTCCCTGGACCTGCTGCGAGCAGCATGGGTGAAACGCTGCCTGCCAGTCCCGCTCATGTCTGAACAGGAGGTGATGCTCAGCAGGAGGGCAGGAGCCACAGGAGAGAGCAGGTGTGGGGAATGAGGAGCGGGGAACCAGAATCTCCCTCGTCTCCCTGCAGGCACGTCAGGGACAGGTTGCCCTGAGAAGTTGCGAGCAGGGCTGGGACCAGCCAGCAGAAATGCCATCCGACCTCAGCTGCGCTTCTGCCATCCGCAGGCAGAGCCGTATTCCCAGGCAGTGCCCTGAACTGCAGCAGCTGCAGAAACACCCTGACCGCACGCGTACTCTTCCCACTGCTAGGGCTGCTGCTCAGAGCCTGCGTCTTCCCTGACCTTGAAGCTGCGTTATCTGCCTTGGCTGCGAGGAGGCGATAATAGCTCCCGACAATAGCAAGAGTCAGCTCTGAGCCGGTGGAACAGGAAATCCCATTTCCCAGTCCCTTCAAAGCCTGCCAGCCCGCCTGGCACAGTTTCTCTCAGCAGCACTCAGCAAGATTACAGCACTAAAAATAACCCACACAATAAGTCGTGCATTAAGGAGAAGAAAGGACTCGCCCTCAGCGCGGGTTTCCCTTCCACTTGTGGCCTCCACTGTCCCCAGCCAGTTGAACTGCTCAGGATTTGTTCTCCAAATTAAGCAGGAGCTGCAGCTGCTGAAGTGGTTTTAAATAAAATAAGGAGATTAAGGGGTACAACAAAGAGCTAAGACACTTTCCAGTTTTTAAACAAGCGTCTCCCTCCCTCCTCTGTTTTCTATAATAAGAAACCGTGAACTAAATCTGCTTCCTTACCAAAACAGCCTGCTCTTCTTCCAGGAGATCACATACAAACGTCAGTGTATAACAGAGCTGAAACGAAGCGAAGGTACAGTACCAGTCCTGCAGACACTCAGTGCCTGTGGGCATTCAGTTGCAGCATGGAAGGAAATCGCTGAGCCTGCTGGGTTAAAGGCACTGCCTGACCCAGCAGGAGGAAAGGCACACCTCCTAACAGCAGGTGCTGGAATTAGCACTACCTGGAGGCATTACACAGGTTTTGCTGTTTTAACAAATATGGCTCCTCACCCCTGGCTAGCCCAAGCCATTAAAGCTCACCCACTTGTATCAGATCACTTTCACTAAAGTCAATCTGTCCGGTGAGGAAATTCTTACGCATCACTTACAAATCTTAGACAATTTGCCTTAATGCTGTCAAAAACAACCAGCTTCTTTCTCAGCCCCCAAACTGACTACAGATTGACACGTGGCAATGAGAATCATCTCCATACCTCAACAGCCTCAGCTGCTCATTTAATGCACGTATACACAATTCACTGCTTATACATACAGCATGTCATGTACTGGTTCAATTAATGACAGCTCACCTTCAACACAAACACATTTTCACATATGCATTATCCAAACAAAATGCATGTGCGAGCGTGTGCAGACAAATAGAAAATGCTGACCGGCGTCTTACACACTTTCTCTGTCTTCAGTTTGTACTCTGGAAGCGGAATGTTGTGTACACAGGGAATATCGGAGATGGAGGTTAAGCACAGCCAGTGCTGGAGGTGCAAAGCCTGGGGGAGGGAGAAGGAGAACAGGAGGCCTGAGAGTGGATGGGCACCACAGCAAAGCTCAGCTGCTGCAGCTCAGGCACAGGTGTTGCAGCTCAGGGCATCTCAGCAGACATCACCTGGTGCTGGGATTGGACGAGCTCCCAACCGGCACCTGGCAGCACACAGAAAGAGCAAAATCCTCTGCTGTGGGTACCGCCTGCCTTCTGATTCAAGCTATACAATGAAAAGGGGCTGTGGAGGGAAAGTTAAACGTAAACTCCCCTCATCCTAAAGAACAATCTCTCCTATGCACTGATGGTGATGAGAAAGCATCAAACAGCTGGAGTCTGTAACAGAACAGAATGGTAGAATCATTAAGGCTGGAAAAGACCACTGAGATCCTCCAGTTCTACCAGCAACGCGCTGCAACTGACCCTTTCCTTCTCTGCATATGACTGTTTTCCTTCTACTGTTTTCCAGAGCCAAGAAAGGCAGAACAAACACAGGTAGGCTGTAAGCGTGAGGTCCTGCCCTCTGCAAAAACCTCTTCGCAGTGCCAAGGGCCACGGTTACACACGTACTGGGGACACACCGAGACCATCCCAGCAGCTCCTTCCACACACCGCCACGCGAGCCCCCAGCCTTACAGCGCCCGCAGCTTTGTTATTCCCTTCATTTTTGGAACACCGTCTTCCCCCTCGCCTCACTTAGCCAACCAATAAATCCCCCCTCGGAACCTGAGGGCTTCTCTTCCCCCTGCTGCGGCAGCAGCCTTCCAGAAACGCCGAACCCCCTCAGCCTCCCCACCTCAGCCCCGTCCCCTACCCGCTCCGCGCAGCCTCGGACCGCCGCCGCCACCCCTCGATCTGCCTCGCGCCCAACGGCCGCGCCGCGTGCCGCCCCCTTCCCGCCGAGCGTGCGGGGAACCGCGCCTCGACAACTCGAGGCGGTTGGGAGCAGCGCCCCCTACAGGCAAGGCGAGGCGGTTGTGAGCAGCGCCCCCTACAGGCAAGGCGAGGCGGTCGGGAGCAGCGCCCCCTACAGGCAAGGCGAGGCGGGCGGCTCCGCCCCTATGCGGAAGGCAGTGCCGCGGTACTTAGCGGGCCGGGCGGCTCGCCTGACGGACACAAAGAGGACACGCCACAGCTCGTATCTTTACTGAATGAATTTATTGGTTTTTGAACTAAAGTTGCTCACAGTTATTTAACAAGGGATACATCAGATTTTTGTTGTCCATTTTAAACCATTAAATAACGTCAGTTTGTGTCTGTATATGTGTGTGTGCGCGCGTGTGTGTCTTCAAAGTACAAAATAGGAAGGATAACAAGAGGTATTGCTTTCGTTTATTCTTATATCTTGTGTAAGTAATCCCCTTCCTGCTTGTACCACGTGGGTTTCACTGATATAGGTATTCTTTAAATTATTATTATTATTTTGTATTGAAATCCCAGCCTTTCGTAGAGGTACAATGTAACAGAAGCATCAAAATCTATACACAAGGGAAGAGAAAAGAGGGAAAAGAAGGACGGGGGTGATGGGAGGGGAGCTCGGAGGAGAAGTAGAGAGAGGGCGGAGGCAGGAAAGACAACGAAAGCAAAAGAGACTAATTTACAGCAATGTCATGCAATTAAAACTGCCCCCCTCTCCTGCACCCTTGCCTCCCCCCCTCCCCAGCCATCAC
>JAOWBP010002559.1:11053851-11068071 GCA_028571105.1 Tragopan temminckii
CGCACTAGAAAGAAGAGAGATACAACTACCATGTGGTATTTGTATTCATTTGGACAGCAAATAACTGGGAAATCTGGCTTGAACTATTCAGAACACCTGACTTATCTAAGTTATTATGATTCACACATTATGATAGAATATGTGATCTTTCAGGTGGGCTTCCTCCTTAGATCTCTCATTTGGGCCCCAGTTTATATCCCTGTCTATCAAGAATCAGTTACACTCAGAAAGATGAGCAGTGAGCTCATTTATCAGAAATGATAATAAAGAGAACATTGTTCTGACAATCTCACAGTGCAACAATGGTGAAGAGAATCCTTCAGCTGGGAGGACAGCATATGTCTTTTTTCTTTTCTCTGCAGGTCTTCGTGTTTCTACCATCAGTTATGACTTCATGAATGCAAATCACCAACCTTCTCTTCCATTAAAGCTCAAATGGCTACCCTAAATGAAATAGCTACTTCAAATAATACCAATATGGATCACTTCTGAGAGCTTTAAAACCAGTTTTTTTGCTGCTGTCACACCAAGAGTCTCTAAGCTACCACTAAGTTACACGCTGCAATCCCAATATGATGTAATCAATTTTAAACTACAACACCTCTCCTAATTCCTCAAGTTGCTTGGAATGCAATTGAGATGGGCCTGCATCTGTATGAATGAAACTGCATTTGCAAGGAGGTATGAGGAGAAGCCTTTACTGCAATTGCTCTGCATGCGGAGAGGACGATTGGTGATGGTGGGCAATGTAAAGTGTCCCAGAATAAGAAGCAACGTAAACAACCTAAATATATTCTAGACATTAGAAGCAAGAGATTTTAGTGAGATTCACTGGAAAGATATGAAAGGCAAGTGGATCTGCTGTGCTTCCGCTTCGATCAGATCATTTTGGTGACAGCCACTGGTTCACACGAGGATCCATAAAGCTTCTTTCTTAACTGGTGCCAGGAATTCAGCTTTCAAACTGTAAGCAGCAACATGGGATGTATAAAAATAAACATTTTTATTTTTCAAATAATCTTCTGACTGTTCTTTCGTCACAGAGTTATGGTCTAAGATTTTGCAAGAAAGTAAGCTTGTGCAATGCCAAGCACAGCGGCAAGATTTGACTGGTGCTGTGCTAATTACGCAGTAATAATCTCCCATTTTCTTGAAGTGCTAGTGACGTAACTGAAAACTTCCTGAGATTCATGAGGGATGAAAGCAGCAAGAGAAAACTGCTTTACTTGGAAATAAAACTCAGCCCCAGACAGTTAGAGTATAGAGAATGGGGAGTTTACAGCTCTCTGGAAAGTGTTTCTCAGAAGGTAATGTGAAGAATGAGACAGGCTTTTCTGAGCTTTCTGCCAGCAGCCAGCACCTTGGTGAAACGTGCTTCCTAAGGACTCTAAAAAATTAGAGACGGTTGGGAAAAGGAGTTATCAAAGGCTATGAAACAGCTTTACTACTGATTCAACCACCCAAATAAACTCTCAGCTCACTTATTAAAGGCCTTAAAGTCATCCAAGCTCATAAAGACAGACTCCTTTTTGAACAAGGACTAGTGAAATGGCACTGTGAGCTTCTGTGTGGTATGTATCAATGGCTCCAGATCCAACACACTCAAACTACAAAGCTTGACAGCTTAGTAGTTTGAGTACCTGTTGGAACCTCAGCGTTAATCATACAATCCATTCTTCAATGAGATAGACATAAATACCAGATTAGATGATAGTAAAGAGGTCTCTCAATCCTGCCTCAAAAGAATCTAAATCTAGCTCACCTTTTTACAGCTACGTTGAATTTATAAGGCTTAATGGCGGCACATAAAGTAGTAAAGCTTATTTGTCACTAAACTGATTTGGCTCTGAATACACATGGGAAAGATCAGCTAAGCTGGAAGGTATCACTTCTACAGGCAGTTTTCAGGTTACAGATTCATTTTAAATGTAAAGGGCTATTATAAGGCAAAGTTATTCTTATACACAGATATTAAAGACTTCACAAAAATCAATTAAGTCGTCCTGACACTATAAATGCTCCTTCCCCTGCTGAAACAGGTGGAAACAAAATAAAATATTGCATCCCTGCGTGCATTTCGACTTGATCATGAGACAAACAATTTTCTTCTCTTGTGAAACGTTAAGAGTTGGCAGCAGTTTACCAGTGTGCACAGATAGAACTGATACAGCGGCATTTGGACACTGGCAGCTCCTATGACATACCTCAGCTATACAACAAGAACTGCTTTTCAATGCTAATGTCTAAATGCAAAAGCACATCTCAGACTGATGGTGACTGCTAACAGAAGACAAGTTAATATTTAAAGGGCAAAATAAATTTGCCTTGCTGTTAATTACAATGGTTTATATCGAGTGAAGAGAGATTCCTCATTCCCACCACAGCTTTCACATAGTTAAGCCTGGCATAAAACCTCTGATTTGCTCTTCCTGCTCCAGTGTTAACTCTTGCAAAAATGCCCTTTTATGCTCATTCTCAGAATGTGGAACAACGATAACGTCACAAAAATGCTCACCATAGTTTTTCTTACTCTATTGGCTGTCTCTATATGAACACTGTGCCAACTCCACAGGACTATGCCTGTCCTCAAAGTCACAGAGGACAGTTTGCCAATACTAGGCAAAATCCCGCGTCGTTCCCCTTTACTCCCCTGACTAAATGTTGGATGAGCTCTCCTGTGCATGAAATAGCTATTCACATATTTAGGAGGGTGGAATTCAGCTCAGTGAATGTCATCACTACTTCCATTTTTTATGAACACACCAAAAGGAATTTGATTCAAAGGAAGCAGCTCCATTGCCTCAACAACTCTTCCTTTCTCTTCTCTAGATCTATCTACATGTTCTGTTCAGGCCGTAGCTGCCACAAAACAGTCTCCCTTCTGGCCGTCACCTTGTTGTGTTTGTCCCTGGCTGGCTGGATGCTGACAGTGTGACAGCTGAAGGACCTGAGCTGGAAATGAACAGTAATGCTCTATCTATCTATCTAGAGCACAGAGGACTGGCTGGTTATCTATACAGCAGAATCAGCATTTCAGTATTATCATATGATGCAGATGTCAGATCCAGGCAAGAAAGAAAGGCTTGAGGAAGAAGAGAGATTTGCTATCTGATACCTTCAAGACGAAGCTGGAGATCTGCCTACAAGTTAAATGAATCTTCTTGAAGAGATCAGAAACAGAGTAAACCAGAAAACTCAAATAAGAAATCATACGAACGCTCCTCAGAGAAAAAGAAAAAAAAACACAAAACCCTCAAAGCTGCCCTTTAAGGAAAAGAAATCATCTGAAATACAGAACAATTTCTGCTCTCAGTCACACATGCATAAACCTAACGTTATCTCCACTTTGACAACTTGACTGTGGAACGACTCCAGAAGAACTTCCCTCAGTTTACAAAGAGATGACGCAGGAGTCACAGGTCCAGCTGGAGAGCAGTACCAGCTCAGTGATCACTTCCTCAACAGCTTGTGTTCCCTTTCACAGAGATGTCTGAATTCAACCTAGTTACCAGAACGGAAGTCTTATGAGAACAGATTTATCTTGTACAGAACCTTTCCATACAAGATATAAGAGAAAAAAAACTACACACCCAATCTTATCAATCTTATAGCATTTGGGTATTTCCACCACTGTATTTGGAGGAGCCAGTAGGGCCACAGGTAAAGAAGGAAAGAATATAGTATATGTGTGCACAGAGAAGAAGGAAGGCAAGGGACAAGTTAACCACAATTCATGGAACCCCAAGCAAGTAGGGATGCAAGTTTTGCAGAAAACTCCTCTTTTTTTTCTTTCTCTCTTTTCTTTTTTTTCTCATTCCTAAAAAGATTCTGAATCTCCAAAAGGTTCACTGTCTTCCAGCTAGAAACACAACACAGTTCCCCAAGACAAGCTAGGAACTATGACAGTTAAATGTCTGGCTAAATGTCTGGTAGATAATACGCAGTGCATTTTATGGAAGATTTAAAAGGGTCTTACCCTAAACATACATGGCAAAGAAGGGAGTGGATGCAAAAGGGAATTAAATAACAGGGCAATTCTGTCTCAATAAATCAAAGGAAACCAAGGGAGACAGCAGCTAGCAGGGCAGCATTCAGCTTCACTGCTGAACAGGGACTGAAGAATTACGAATCAAAGGCAGCAACAACATCAACAATAACCAAAAAAAAAAAAAGAAAAAAAAAGAAAAAAAAAAAGAACAGAAAATCACTGGTCTGGGTGACAGTGAGGGAGGGAATCTGAAGTGCAACACCACACACTTGTGCTATGAAGGGGAAAGCCGTGGTGGAGCCTGTGCATCTTGTGCATGGATGGGGAGGAACAGAATAAGGGGTATATGCTTGTGTCTGCCAGGTTAGAGAAGGACATTGTGGGCTGTTACATGTCAGGTAGTCTTGAAAAGAGCGTGGAAGAGCAGGGTTAAGGAAGGGGAAGAGGTGGAAGGGACAGGGCGGTGCGTTATTATGTTGCTCAGCAGGGACTGGGGAAGGAGAAAAGGCAGAAGGGAAGGAAGTTCTTACCACATTTGGAAAGTCTGCCAGTCATCAACTCCATACAGTTAGTGGTGTCTAGATCATAGAACGGAAAGAGGAGGGAGGGAGGGAAAAACATAAAAAAAGGTTTCCATACCTCTGTGCATAAAGTAGTAACTTAGCACATCATTACCTGAAGCAGGAAACATACACATCTTGGACTTTACACAACCCAGGCCAAATTTTGCCACCCACTTTATGCCAGTGCACACCTGGCCATAGGACTGGGAGTGGAGCTTGCCTCAGTCCTGCTGCTTCCATCTACCTCTTTATCATAGCTATGAGTATTCAAGAGATGTCGGAAGCATTCTGCCATTACACTACCAAACTAAAAGACTAGAAATACGTTCTTTCCTCTGGACAGCTTTGCAGATTGTTCTGCAGCACATGGGCAATGTCCAGCCAGCTGATCTACGTACATCGAAAGTTTGAGGGAGGGAGAAAATGCAGCACTGTGCTACTGGACATGTACAGGTGGCTACTTACATAGCTCAAAAACATCTTTTAGACCCCAGTGCCCAAGTCCTTAACACAATTCTGCCTCTATCATTCACATGTAGTCTCTTACTCTTCTTGCTTTCAATGGCACCATTCACAGGCAACAAAATTACTTCTGGAAAGGGTAACAGAATCTGTATCTAAGACATTATTGTCCACTTTGTGCACAGCTCCCACTGCCGCAGCCTCTGAGTGCTTTTAACTCAGGTGCAATAAACAAGAAGGAGCTCTACATATAAGCTTTAATGCAGAGAGAACTAGTCCTGCTGGCCACTTTCCTGTAGAACATGCAGGCAAGCAAGATCTGCCACTGTCAGCCAGGGTGCCCTGACAGTGGGACCTCACTGTTGTGTTTCTGAGCAGTGGGCACTTGCTGAGGACCCAGCAGGTACCAATTACTTCACTCAGTTTAGTTTTGGGTCTTCTCCTGCCTGACCTCTAAATGAGCACCCAGGTATTGGAAGAAATAGGTTTCTCAGAAACATGCACACGTATGTCCCAAATCCCTGTCTGCCAGGAAGGTCTAACTATTCTCTATCTGCTAAACAGTCTGCACGAGAGAGGGTAGGTCCACTTCCAGCATTCATTTCCACAGAAAAGTAATTTGAAAAGGGGAGGAAGGGGTGCTGGATATGCCTAGGTATGCTGAATCCATGCTAGAAGAGCATGGATGTGTTTTCTGATGGAACCAGGCCTGTGCTCATATTATCACCTGGGAATGCATGGAGGAGAGAGCACAGGTGCCTGGTCACAGTGATGTACAAAAAGTATCCGAGGAGATATTACATCCCCAAGGCTGAAGGCTGGCAGAGCTGAATGGGAGATGAAACCCACAGAAGGGTTCCCAGAAAGGCACATGACTGAAAGAAGCAAGGGAAAACAGAAGGAGGTGGAGGAGAAGACAGGATTCAGGATTTGGAACAAGGTGTCAGATAGGCAGGGAGTTCACCTGTCACTGGATGTTCTGACTGAGTAGAAAGCAAATTAAGCTCCTAAAAAACACTCCTCCCCGAAGATGCCTAACAGGTTTAAGAAGTGCCTACAGCTGCTGATTGAGTCAATGACAAGAAGTCACAACCACAAGCTTGTATTGGTTTTTTTTCTTTAGTAACTTGGAAAAGTCAGCCATCTGATGCCTTGTACTGCTTCCTGTCCAACTCTGAGTCAACTACACCCAGCTGCAATAAATACAGATCTATAATGGCAGAGCTCAGAGCAGTCGCCCAGCTGTTTGCTCTACCTGTGCTTTGAAAGAGCACAGAAAAACACATTAAGAGCAAGGAAACTCTCAAGTATGACTAAAAGATTGTTTCTCATTCCCATTTCTATTTGTAATGTCTTCCCAATACATGATCAGCTGTTTTCTCCCCATTTCTAAAGAAGAGCAAACACAAGCATGCCAGAAGCAGCAGCTAATACCACATCTCCTGAGAGACTAACAGAGTTAATATACCTTTAGCTTACTTCTTATAATAACTACTTTAGTACTTCTTTAATTTCCATCATCTTATAACATCTGCTTTAATAAATATTCTGTATGACAAAATATTCTGTAATTTTAAAGCAGAATTTTCATTCTTATTAGAAAGCCTTGGATTCTTGGCAGCAGGCTTCTGCTCATGGGTAACAACCCAGTATCTGTGGGATCAAGGTGTTATGTGAGGTGAATAATGTCAAGGTCCAAAGGCATTTAGCTCCCTGAGAAACACTGATAGGTCATATAACTGCATTTTTAATGTATGTTGTTTAATTTTCTAATTAAAGCAGAATGGCAGTGCCAGAACTCAACCCTTCTGATGATAAGGCAATCCCTTGTTTCATAGGAATTGTTGGCAGTCACTCATGCTCCAGTTTTTACCAAGACTCTTCCATAAATGACATTCAGTTTAGTTCATTAACAGACGACAAATGATTTGGTTAAAATAAGACCTTCCTTATTGGAAGGAACATGAAAAGCTCAAAGAAGCTCTGAATCCATTCAAAATCCCTAGTGTTCTGACAGATTTTCTTTCCTGATTTTCTTTCTTTTTTTTTTTTCTCTCTTTTTTTTCCCCTGTAATTTGTATTTCTATCCTTCACAAATTCCACAGTCAAACAGCCTGGTTTGTGATGCTTCTGATATCTCTGGGATGGTGACTTGTCCCAGCCCAGGAAATCTAGGATTCCAACCATAGAGGCCGGAATTTCCCACTGTTTGGGTGCCTGCTTGAAATGCACAGTTCTCCTGTCACAACTCTGAAGTGCTTGGATTTCTTTTTCCACTTTATTTCAGGACAACTCAGTTAATTGTAGTGAGGTCTGTCAAATAATAACAATGAAGTTGTATAGTGAAACCAGTGCTCTACCAAACCAATCAGGCATTACACAGTGCCTTTTATAGGTGGGAATTATGACAGCAAGACAAAGCACTGCCCCAGACACTATGAGAGTGGTTAAGACATGAAGGAATGCAGAAAACAAGATTAAGCTGGGATCTGGATGAGCCCCAGATAAAACTGAATGGCAGTCCAGTTCCAAACTGGCATTTATCTATTCCCTTTTTTCTGTCTTGATGATAATAAAATCCTTTGCACATTTGGAAACCATTTCTTACTAATTATTTTGGTAGCTATTTGGCAGCCCACAGCACAGCGCTTGTGGGCCATAAAGATGAACACCCAGAAAGCACAAGTCTCCAGCAAAGCTTTTGAGTCACCTGAACATCTGCTCTTTTTTTCTCTTTGAGACATACACTAGGACAGTAAGAGAGCTCAGGTGCATATACAGAAGATACATGCCATCAGAAAGAATTTGCACTGCCCTATTTTGAGGCTGGATGTAGTCTCTAAACAATTGTTTATGTTGATGAAAGGCATTTTCAGCAGTAATATCAAGAAGCTCTGATTGAAATGCTGATGGTTAAAATCTGATATGAAGCCAAGAAATATAATACAGAAAACCTACTACAGAGAAGTTACAAAGGCTATTGCAGCACTGCTGATTGCCTAAAACATGGAAAAATGGGTTAAAAGTTGGGATAAGCAGCACCCCACACCTAAAAGCAAAGCCTAAAAAGGCAAGAAAATATTAAGAAAATAAAAATTGATAACCTGTGAATGAACACGGATGGCTTCTGCGTGTCCCCATTCACCAGCTGTTTCTATTACTTCTGGGCAAAGGTGTTGCAGAGGAAAACAAATTACGATTTAATGGAAAGTGTACTGGGCTGAAACAAAGGCAAAAATCTGTGATTTTTTCCTTCCCAAGAGATCGCTTTATTCCACCAAAGGGCAGTCCTGCCTGGGGATTACCTAAGAGCAGATTCTGAGTATGGGGCTCCTTTATGAACTGTCTGTCTACTTGTTTCATGCCAATCTTAAGTCTGCAGGCCCTTTCAGCGCTTATGCCACAAAAGATTTCATGTCCTGAAGCATCAAGGTAGAAGGCTGACATATTGTACTAAATTTGGCCACTGGACAGTGGCTTTAAAAAGTAATAGATTAGCATGTGGAATGGATTGCATTTATTTACACATTTATTCCAGCAGGGGAGGGAAGCTGTTTTCCTGCTTCAGAATATGTCAGAAGAAATAAGCACAGTTTTAGGAAGGGAAAATGGAAGTGAATGCAGGGATATCCATGGGGAAGGGAGATTACAGGGTGCTCAAGTGAGACATAGAAACACATCTGCCTAAATCAGGTACGTATGTGTACACACTCACATACACACACACAGATGTATGGGCAACATGACATCTACAAACACTGTTGTGAGCTGGAAGAAATGAGAAAGAAGAAAGTGAGTTCTGAAACCCAGGCAAGCCGGCTTAGTGGGCTGGCATGCTGCATAACAGATCAAAGAGGAGCAGGAGAGAGAATGACTGTCAGTGCCATATGCTTACTGGGCCTTGCTGTTCTATTTCACCCTGCTTTTGTTTGTCTCGTCCTTTTGCAGATCTCACTTTACATTCACACTTTCACAGGTAGCTTTCACCATCCTGCATGTAAAGGTACCTGAATCAAAAGGCAGGGGAGACAACTGCACAGAAGATATGTCTGTGCACAGTGAGCTAGGAAAATCTCCAGTGCACTGGCAGGGGAGCAAACGAGTCAGCGTTGCTGGTCAGAGCCAGCAACGTCCTCAAAGCCATGGAGGAGGAGAGTCTAAGTGAACCATGAGCTTGTTCTGTTCCAGCAGGGGACTGCCTACAGGGCATTCTCTAAACATGAACGTGAATAGGAGTCCAGCCACTTTAATTCCTGTGAGATGTTCAGGGCTGGGAATGTGGGAGAAGAAGAGAAATAGAGAAGAATTTGTCTTGCTTCTACATGAGCAAGAAATGCTGAGCAATAACTTGGCGATTTCTAGGAAGCCCTGCACAGACTTATTCAACCACGGCCACCCAGCTTGTGGTTGTACACCCAAGGTGCTAAACGTGACCTCTTTGCAGTTCCTTTATCCATTTATTTTGTCTTTCACTTTGGATGAGAATGTGAATCATGGGACCTCCCTACTTTGAAGCACAGGCTGTCTTTTCCGCAGTAATAATCTCACTTCCTTTCTCTCTTTTCCTTGGATTCTTCTCCAAACTAAATTTTTCAGGTTAAATTATTTCTCTCCAAGAAAAATGCATCTTGCTGATCAGGATAGATGATAGATACAGGACAGTCTGGTGCCGTATCTCCTGTGAGCTGCCTTGTCTAGCTAACTACCTGGATGACAGAGTTCTTGTTCTTAACACTCCATGTGGAGCTGCACTTTCCCCGTCTTTAAAGATCAGGCTGCATTTCCCCTGCGAGAATGAATTACTCTAATGTAGCTTTAGGCAATAGAAGGAGACTCTGTGTCTGTAATATAATTTCTCTATTCCAGAATCAGAGCAAAACTGTAAGTCAGATGCATTTCTCACAGCACAGTTTGCGCTAAATGTCTCTTGAGCCTCAGCCAGATGAATGGTTTTCATTTGTGCTACAATATGACTTTCTTATAGAAATACCCTTCTTCATGAGTAAGTGTGCAACAGAGTCCAAGTTTTTCTGTATGGCCTCAGTAGCTTGCACATGCTAGGGTAAAGTTAAGAGAGATCACATCATTTACTTTTTTTAACAGTTTTTCCCTCATAGAGGGTAAGGGCACACTTCTTTCTGAAAGAGGCAAGGAATGGTTGAACATTGTTCACACACCAGTGGTAATGTGAAGTAGACTCAGAGAACACATTTTTTTTCTCAGCTAATTACCCTTACTCTCACTCAGTCTCAGCATTTCCCAAGAGGAAAAGCTGGTAGAAAATTCTGTGTGCTTCCTTGAATTTTATTTTATTTCAGAAATTCACATAGCAAAAACTGGAGTCAGCCTTAGTTCTAATATCCTCACCTTTTCTGTTTCCTAACAGAATAACCCATGTGCTGGGCACCCTTGCAATCCAGCATGCAGAAGGTCAGGCAGTGCTGGAAGGCAAAAGTAAAGTGGAAAATAATCTTTCCTGAGCTGAGCATACTCTTCTGTCACATAGTGAGCTCACACTCTTCTAGACAGAGTTATTTTCTCTTCAGCTGTTAAAGCCACACTGTTAGACAGAAGGATGTAACCCATATGTGCAACGAGCCAAGAAGACCTAACAATTAACTGTATGATCCTATGCAGATTTCATTGTGCAATGTTGTCTTGGCTGGTTCACACAAAGGCAAAAACATAAGTTGGCTCTTACGTATATGTACATATTACCTTTTCCTATATGATGGGAAAACTCTTCCCACTCCCTGTCTCTTCTTCCTGCAGCCTCCACTCTCTCCTTTGCTTCCATTTGTTCCCTGTATCTTTATGGTCTTTCTGTTTCTCCCTACTTTTCCTTCCCTGAAGCATTTCCAGTATCTGAGCTTCCTTACATTTTCAATTTTCACCTTCTTCCTTTGTTCTGTCTTCTTAAAGGATAGAAGAGCTAACACTGATTTTTTTCCTAGTGCCACCTCTGGTTGTCAGAGCGAACATTTGCTACATAACGATGGGATGAGGCCAGTTTCTGTATTATCATCTCAGGCTGCCTGCAGATTCAGATTGATGCCACTGCACAGGGCCAGACTTGTAAACCTTTCTTTACCACCACGACAAATTGGAACTCGTTTTAAAAATCAATAAAATTTAGTTTCTGCAGAACCTTAGCGTATGACTTGTGCTACCACAGAACTGGGCCAGGAATATGACCGCGCTACTGGAAACTATCAGCCACTTTCCAACCATCTGAAAACGCTGTAGTTAATGGCTACTTAAAAGAAGCTCTTAACTTTCTTCTGCAACCTTCTGAAGTTGGAGGTTTCTAATGCATGCCTGAAGAGTTTGAAAACTGGGTATCTTCCAGACTGTGTCCCTGTTCTGGGAGCTTATGGAACCTGAGAATATCTGGAATATCAACCGATAACGCAGCCTTTATGGAGAAGTGGGCAAATGGCTCTTTGGGCGGGAGGAGGGCAAAAGCTGTTCAACTGGGGAATGCGCTGGGAGCGTTGGAGTGGGAATGAGAGGGAGGAGGAGGGTGGGTGCAGGAAATTACTGCTCTGTCTGAATGGAGCTAGGTTCTTGCTGTAATCAGAGGGATGGCCTCCCTCAGCCTCCTGGAACTGAGAGGCACTTTGTCTTCCTGTCCTTTCTGAAGCAAGGTGCTCAACAGTAGAAACTACTTACCTGATAATTGCTGCACTGAAGGCTGGTCATGTGTGCTTAACAACTGTGCCTGAATGGTTTCTACTACCCTCTTAAAACGACGGCTTGGACCTGTGAGGAGAGAAGAGGCACAAGCGGCTGTCAGAGGAGTGTGAACTGAATCCTCATGTAACACAGGCTGGAGGGAAAGGGCCACAAACATCTTCCCTTCCGTCTCATCCCCATAAGTGTACATACAGCAAAGCTATGCTTCACCTAAAGGCACAACTTTGGGGAACTATTATAAAGTCCCAATATAAATACAAGCTTCACCGTGTTGGACTCAACAAAAGGAAAGACAGCTTATTTTGTAAAGACAGAAAAGATTTGGGACATTTTTTTCCTTGTTATTTTAATTTAAACTTTGTGCTTGGCATGTGATGAGCCAGAAAAAAAAGAGAGATCACATATTTCTGTAAGAAGGGAGAAATCACTGGCCCACAGTGCCCAGGTGAGATACTGAGACCTTTGAGTAAAGCAAGGATGTAGTATAGGGAAGTATTTCAAATCTGATGAACAGAGCAGCATTAATTATGCAGTATTAATTATGGTGGTGGCAACTTCACCCCTGGGGAATCTTTTGCCCTCCCACCATTTCCATTACTACCACTGCCATTCTTGATCCCAATATCCTCCTTTTGCACACTGTTGGAACTTTCCTTTCAGGTCAAGATAGTTACACTCTTTGCCCTAGCAGAAATATCTTTACAGGCCTCCATATCAGCAAGGACAAAGACAACTTGCACCCACATTGCAGCTTTGCCACGGTTACCTGATAAGAGTGTGAAAGTGACAGAATAGATCCCGTTTTCCTTCTGCGCTTCTCCCCCTTCTGTGTATGTTATGTCCACTTGGAACTTAACCGGCTTCTGGAAGACAGCAGGACCTCCTGTGGACTTATACTCTGCACGGAAACTTGTCTGTGAGATGACACTGTGACTGAGGCTTGGAATCTGAAACAGGTTGGTAGAAGACAGTACAGCCAGTGCACAAAGGAAACAATTGCAAAATTTATAAGACTTGCTGTTTTTTCTTCTGGACTTGAATTTGTGATTCTATGCTATCAAAGAGACATCAGGACAAGTAGCAGACACATAGACAAGTGTCTGGAATATCCACAGGGACAATATGTGTACTTACCCAAACCACTATTCCTATCAATACATAAAACAATTTTGAGAAGCTTTCTGGTGCGATCAAATATCTGTATCATCAGTAGGATTTCACAACTCACTAATTTTCAGGCAGGCACCAATAACAGATACTGCCAGAATTTAACTTACTCTCTTAGTTTATTTATTGCTTCACAAAGAACAAAATTTTCAAAAGATCTCCCAAACCATTTGGAAATCTGGCTTCTAATTTAGGAGGAATTATGAGAGATGAGTTCTTCAAGGTTTCCTTAAGGACTTACTTATCAAGCTACGACAATACATTTAATTAGAAGTTAGATAGAGATGATTCATAGAGTTTGCATACCGCATTGCATCTCACCCCACAGATGTGGAGGTATGCACTGGATCACCAACATAAACAGTGGTGCACACTACGCTAAACCCACAAGCACAGCTAAATGCATGAAACCAGTATAGGAACATCGCTGCTTCAAACCAACCTCAGATGGATTGTATGATGGTTGAATGTTTGATGCACACTGCACATACTCTCTGTATGCCAGCACTGTGTAAGAACAGTAAAAAGAACTGTATTTTTGTTTCTGGAAGAAATTCATTGCAGCACCATAAAGACTAAAAAGGAGACTAATATTTTGTGGAAAACAATACCAATTCAACAAACTATATAAGAAATTGAGCTGCCTTCTCTCAGTTCCATTGGAAAACAAGGTCTCAGTATGCTTCAAACATCCCTGAATTTAAAAATCTTGCAAATTAAATTTATTGTACTGACTTTTTCCTTATTGGTACATGCAAATGGTGAGAATAAGGACTTTCTGCTGGAAAAAAACCCCAAAACAAAACCATTTTTCTCTGCTAAAAGTGCAGACTATTCTGGATTGTAAATAAGGAGTATCTGCAACAACTGAGACTCTGGTCACCAGTGGAAATTACCATTCTATCTGTCATAAAGCTGAGGAGAGAAGATCTAAAGTAATAAACGCAGACATGACACAGGTTTTTGTCTGATTAAAGTGGAGAGCATAGTCAGGGAAGTGAAGACTTCTGCATAGATGGTAACCTTAAGAGAAGTGTGACAAAGCAGCAAATCACTGTCTTGATACTGTACTACCAGTGTTCTGTAACTGCACTGAAATTCCAAGCTCTGCCAACCTGGAGACTTCACCTTTCAGAAGTCTGAAATCTCTTCTCACAGAATATTTTCTACAGTTAGAAATTTAGACAGAACACAATGGAGGCCTGAATCAACACAACACATAAATCAAATGCACAGACGATGCACCTGAAGGAGAAGAAACCCTGCCCAGTACATAGAATCATAGAATCACAAGGTTGGAAAGGACCTACAAGATCATCTAGTCCAACCATCCTCCCATTACCA
>JAOWBP010002559.1:11069169-11087535 GCA_028571105.1 Tragopan temminckii
TCACCACTGCTGAAACACATCACCCATCACCTTACCGCTCTCTTCCACTGGCTGGCTTCCATAAATGTTCAGCAAACATCAATAAATGTTAATGGATGTCACTTTTTTCCGCATGGAGGAATTCAGTGACACCCCACTGCTTCATTTGCACTTCCACATCAGATGCCATTCCGTCAGACTGCCCCTCTGCTGCCATATATTGCACAGCAACAAAATGTAATTGCTGGGAAGGTTCAACCTCTATTGCCATACCACCAACATCCGCCTCTGATGTCGTGGGCCAACATAATAACATAGAAGGCATTGCTTTTGGTGCAGACCTTGTAAAGCTGGGGACATGTTTCTGAGATGTCTCCAGGGATCTCAATTTTTGTGACAATAGTGGGTGTTGTCAGTACAGCAGTTTAAGTTTACTCCTGCCCATTTCAACCCCTTTGGTGTTTCAGGACTTGGAAAGCTCCATTCCCAAATGTGTCTTCTTGGACTGACAGTCACTTTTTAAAGCAAGCTCTAGGTTTCATTGGCCCTTCAATCTGCCTGCAAATGAAATCCACTGCTATCCATAGAGCCAGGACAAAGACTTTTTCATTCATTAGTTCCATTCAGCAAGAGTTTAATAAGGAAGAAACCCTGGCTTTCTTACAGAAGAACGAACTTCCAGTACTAAAAGAGGAGATCTCAGCACCACACAAAACACAGTGCAGGTTTTCCACTGACAGCAGTCCAACTCCATCATTCCTTTCAGCATCTGATGGAGGTATCACCATAAAATCAAGTTGTTCTGTTTTTCACACTGATCACATCAGCGGATGTTTGATTTTGCTTATTGTTCCATCTTCTTGATGCACTTCTTTGAAACTCACTTTTAAGTTAAATCAGCTAAAGGAAAAATGAGGCATGTATACGACCGGGGGAAACTACTCAGAACTTGGAGGTAGTACCTCTGAGAGTTGAGGCTTTGAGGGCAGCCTGCTGGTCACACTTCTCTTGATGCAACCCAGGATATGGTTGGCCTTTTGGGCTGCAAGCGCACACTGTTGGCTCATGTTGAATCTTTGAATTGACATGCCCAAATCCTTCTCTCAAGGCTGCTCTCAAGCCATTCTCTGCCCAACCTGTATCTGTGCTTGAGATTGCCCTGACCCAGGTGCAGGATTTTGCCCTTGGCCTTATTGAACTTCATGAGATTGGCTGGGCCTGCTTCTCAAGCCTGTCCCAGTCCCTCTGGATAGCATCCCTTCCCTCTAGCATGTCAACTGTACCACTCAGCTTAGTGCCATCTGCAAACTTGCTGAAGGTGCATTCAACCCCACTGTCGTGTGGGATCACATTCTAGCAAAGAAAAATTTAGCATGAAAAAGCCAGAGATGAAAAGACCTGCCATGAACAAGTTTTTCACTCCACTGGATATTTTATGATGCCATGGCAAGCAATAGGCTTTCACTTCTAGGGGATGTTCACCACTCAACAGAACAAGACAATCTACAGACCAGCCACTGCAGGAAAGGAAAGCCATCTGCACAAAGGACTGCTGTGCACCCCAACAAAGTGCTAAACGGCTGATTATTAGAGAACCCCTTCCTGGCAGCAAAGACACAGAATGAGGAAGGGCAGAGATGAAACAAGAGAGGAGCATGGAAACACAGCACCTCAGCTGTGCAAATACTCATTTGTGTCCACCCATTATAGAGATAAGAGTACAAAAGGATTCATTTGCAATTTGGTAAATCACTGCCCCCCACTCAATTAAAGTGGGCTGGAAAAGTCACTCCCTAAAATATTCAGAGGCAGCTGTAACTAAACCAGTGAGCCAAAGATTAGCATGGAGAGCAGTAAAGAGAAAGGGCCTCTCATTTAAATGGGTCGTTAAGGAGCCAGGGTTAGAGTGTGAAAGGAAATTACATACTAATTAGCTCATGTGTCTCACACGTACCATAACAACTCCGCAAGCCCCCAGAGAGCTGGGGCAATAGCTCCCTGCATGTAAAGGGTCTATGCTCATTAGTAAATTCGCACCTGGTTATCTATCTAAAATGTCTGGTTGTCTTAGGCTGGGATCTATCATAATGTGAACCAGGGCTTGGCTGTCAGGACTCAGGGGGCCCAATGTATGTCACACACGCTCCTTGGAAGCTGAACTTGAAAAAAGCATGAATATTTAACTGCAGATCTGCCATCTTAAAATCTTACTTTTCGTATTTGTATTTTTGTTAATTGTTTTGTGGAGCCTTCATTTATAGGTCTCTTAATGAGTGCAGGTTAAGAGGGCCACAGAACACAAGGTTTTCTCCTGTTCAGCTTGGAAACTTGGTCTGGAGTCTGCAGAGTGCAGCTGTGCTCATTTCTTCAGCAAGGTTATCACCAGTAACACTGACTCTGGAAGATTCACTGACAGCCTGGGCTATGATCCAGCTTGCAAATCACTAGAATTCAATACATAATTTTGCTCAAGTCACATGAGACAGAATAGATGCAAGTGGTCTCTCCTCTTTCTGGAATGAACTGGATCAAGACAGAGCACGCATGCACTCACTTTTCTCCTTGACAATGGCAGAACTAGCTGTGCTTCTGTACAGAGAATAGGTTTGCTGAAGAAGCAGCCACTTCAGAGTGAAACCATACAATAAGGGCGTCCCTCCTCTTGAGTTGTGCTAAGTACTTCTGACTTGGATTAAAACAGGTATGATTTAAAGATCCCCAGTAATCTGAATGAGATGCTCTAGCATCCTCCAAAATCAGGCTCTAAACAGTGAAAACAACCATTTCTTGTGATGGCAACTCTCCTAATGGGGAGGGAGACAGAAGATATACGGGAAGCTGGGTCCATTGGGAATCTAACCAGTTTATGGAAAAAATCAAATAGATCACAATGAAAATACAGGTAAGTGCTTTATTACTTCACACTGAATTTCTGACTGCTGTAATGTTGTTCTGTTTTCTACTTTTGGAGTGTCTGACTGCATTGCCTCACTGTCTTCTCTGTCTCTGATTGCATGGATCTGCAACCTCTGTAAATTTACCTGCTTGGCATAAATAACAGCATTTCTACACGAGCAACTGGAGCTTTGCATGTCTAAAGCAGCTGGTCTCTTTAAATGTCATCCCTAGCACATCTTCTAGGACTTTTCAAATGAGAAAGAATAGCACTATCCAGACATGTCAAGCATATCATCTAAACATCAGGTTTTGTTAAATGAGTGGCAGTCATTGAAGAATGCTGTACTAGATCAAGGACATATATTTTTATTGCTCAATCCATGAGGTCAATAGAGTTCTTGATAAGGATACCTTATTTCTTACAAAAAGGAAAAGAATAGCAAAAAAAAAAAAACCACCAAGATATGTGGAAGTGGGCACTGAGCACTGAAATATCAACTGTTAAAATAAAATCCAGCTCATTATTTTTTATGACTTTTATTATGTTTACTGGAGGGTGCAGCCCAATTGAACTCATTAATTTGGCAATTATACAGAAAAAGAAAAAAGGGCCCTAGGCTTTGACTTGCATCCAAACTGCCTCAAATGATAGGCACTGTTTGATTCACCAGTTTTCAAAGGGTGAGTGGGAAGCAGAGAAGGCAATAAATTCACAGAACTTCAACCAACATACATGCATAAAGGTGAGACAACAGAATACAAAGGGAAGAAACTTAATTCAGTGATTTTTTTGCTTTAAAAGCCTTAAGAATAATTGAGATGAGAATGTAATGTATTTATTCTGCCAGGATGTGTTAATATTGTGAATTTCTCTCATGCCTCTCCATTAGTACACGGTCCAAAATGTTGAAAATACAATTTATTCAATTTTTTCTTCCTGAATTTCTTTTACTAAACTTTACTGTTCCTTACTTCTCCCTCTCCTGTAGTCTTTA
This sequence comes from Tragopan temminckii, assembly GCA_028571105.1. Taxonomy (NCBI): domain Eukaryota; kingdom Metazoa; phylum Chordata; class Aves; order Galliformes; family Phasianidae; genus Tragopan; species Tragopan temminckii. Next base: position 11,073,042 of record JAOWBP010002559.1, read on the forward strand.
TCACTTTCCATTCTGCACGATTAGAAATAGATTGCACATACTACATCAGTTACATGCCAGGTCTGGGGAAAGTACCATTATCACCAATTACAAAACTTTGGGCCTGCAATTTTCATCTACGACTCATGAATATTTCACACAAGTATTTTGATGAAAGGCCAAATTGCTTTGGTTGGCAGTGAAAGCCTATGGGTATTGGGTGCACAAACACAAGCTGTGAAAATAAAAAGGAATAATTTGGCATCTGTTGCATATATTAGCAAGTGTTTGGAGCAGCACTCTCTGGCAAGGACTTCCAAACCTGCCATGCAGTGACGCACATTTGTGCCATTAAATGGTTGAAATGTACGTGGACTTTCAGGAACAAGTCTGGTGAATATGAAGCAGCTTCTCCACCTCCCAGAGTTGCTGTCCAGAATTAACACTGCACTTACTATCCCAGCCAAAGATTCCTCTGAATCATCTGAGCAGAGGCTTCCGCATGCTATCCTGAGGATTCAAACTTACATGTGCTAAGAGAAGGACCCTCTACTGCACAGTTAGTGCCAGTATAAGCCATTGACTATCCCCAAGAGTGATATGCTTGAGAACCAAATGAAAGAAGAGAATGAGAAGATGTTCCAAGACTACTAAACTCACAAGCCACAAGTAAAAATGAGGTGGTTACTGTGAGACTGTTTCATCACCAGCTGACCCCATAGCCATTACAGACTTTATCTCAGGCCCTTAGCAGAGGGATTATTTTGACATCTCAGTCCCGCTCGTCGTATAACAGGCTACAGTCAGATACTGATTCAGAGCAGAAACAGCCACCCTACAACATTCAGGCTAGGAAAGACACCGGTAGGTGATGGAAAAGAAGTGGAGTATTGGTAAAATACTTACTCTGGGGATGATTCTGGGGTTAAATTGGACATTTCCTCTGGTGTAGGTACTGCCCATGCACACACAGCCAAAGAGAGGAAGGGAGAAAAGAAATCAATGAATCAGCACACCTTCTTTTTTTTTCTGGTTCTATAACAATGAAAAAATTGTGACACTGCACCATCCTTACATTTGCCCATTGCCTTTGCAGACAACTTCTGACATACAAAATTGGTCATATGCCCCCAGATTATTGTATCTAATCAAGCGATGCATTTCAAGGCTTGTTCTACTACTTCGTAAATCACTAGAAAATCCCAAACATCATGCCAATCTGATTGCCTTAAGACTTGTTTACTATTGCTTCATGAGCCAATTCTCATGCTTTCTGCAATGGGCTTTTATGCAAAGTTTCCTTTAGTCACTGAAAATATGAGGAATCACTGTGGAATTTTCAGAACACAATGTAAATGTACAAATTTCCCATGCCAGGCCATTTGCTTCAAAGTCCATCTGGCTGAAGCTCAGTCACTGCTGCAATTCTCAGCAGTTCTCAGGCCATCTCAGGGACAATGCCCCTGACAATCACAGTCCAAAACCTAACTCTTTCGTGGCTATAATCCTGCCTTCCCAAAGGATCCTGGCATTGAGATGGCTTCTGATTATATATATCTGAGGACAGTGCATGTGACTTTGGGTGCCCTTTGCCTGAATGCAAAAAGCTACCTGGAGATCGAAGAAAACAATTTTGTTCATCTCAACACTCTAGAGACTCTTAAAACTAAAACAAGCCAGTGGAAATGAAAACGCTGATTGTATTAAGGCAGTTTTTATACCAATTACCCAAGGTGGTAAAAAAAGCACTAAGCAAGATCAAACAAACTGTACATCAAAAGGACAGTTTCAGTCTATTGTCACTGGCTGTCTTTTTTCAGCAGAAAGCTCAGCCCATGGCTGCAGAGAGGCAGCAGAGTACAGGCATAGGTGAAATACCATAGCTCCAGGTTTGCTGGCAAAATAAATGATGATCTGAAGATAAAATGTTCCTTAGTTCTGAGAACCATGTCAATGATATTAAGGTCTGTACTACTCGAGTGTGAAGAGGGCTCAGGAGATGCTGTTGGAGCAAGTGCAGTGGATTTACAAAGTCTGCTGACATACACTTTGGGCTAGCACTCCTTGATGCTATCACTCTCATTTGCTGTATCAGTATTCAGTTCTCGGCACACGAAATTTTCAAGAGCCAAAGAGAGGTATCAACTTGCTGCTGAATGGCTGCCCAAATCAGACCCACCCTGTACATCCGAACAGAGTACTCACCTTGCAATTTCCGGCGATGGAAGCGAGGAGACCCCAGGAAACTATTCTTGATTGAGTTGAGCCGTGTTCTCCATGGCATTCCTCCAATGCTGGGGCTGGATGGTGGTGTTGGGTTGGGTGTGCCTGCTGGGCTCTCCTTTGGCGTATGGACAGGTGTCCCCTTGGGGGTAGGGAGGGGACTTCCCCTTGGAGAGGGGTGAGGGGTGACCTGTATGATGGGGATAGATTTGGTGCTTGGGTCAGTACTAGAAGGGAGTAATCTAACAGGAGACATAGGGTTGGTCTGCAATTTAGGAACAGCCAGCTGTGGGTTAAAGCCGGCAGCAGGCGAGCGGCCCGGGGCATTCTGCACAGGGCTGTTCTGGGAAGAGGGCGCACTGGTATTGCTGGAAGGGAGTGGGTTGGATTTAGTAGACTGGAGTGGTTTTTCGGCCAATTTGCTCTTGGATGGCAAAGTCTGCGTCTTTGGGTTGGGCTGAAGTGCTGGCTTTGGTTGGAGTACATGTCCAGGCCTGGAGGCGTTCCTACAAGCATCGGGGTCCAAGGAGACTTGGGGTCGGGGAGAGAAAGGGAGGTCGGAGGTCTGAGGGGGGATGAAGAACTTTCTGATAGGCTACGAGACAGACACGGAGTGTCCATGCACATCAAAAACAGTGAAATACGCATAGAGCGGGCGAGCAGAGAAAGGAAAGTCAGAATAAAATCCATCCGAGTCACAAAGATGCATCATGTCACAAGGAGACACAAGAGATGGAGGTGAAGGGGTAGTGGGGGAGGGATTTTGCAAAGAAACAAAAACGAACAAACAAACAAAAAACAAAAAAAGACATGCAGTTAGCTGGGAACACGGCATCATCAACAACAGCAGCAGCGGCAGCAGCAAGAACAACAGTGTCATAACAGGCTTCATCATATTAACCAACCACGTGTCAGCAAAGGAAAACAACAGAAAGAAAAGTAAAACAAAGGAAAAGTAAAAAAAAAAAAACAAAATGAAAGAAAGTAATCAAGAAAAAAGAAGAGAGAAATGTCATCTCTCTGGGATTGTTCTGATCGCCCTGCAGTGAGAGAAGCACAATGCTTAGGGAGGTGAGGAAGGGGAAGAAGAATCACTGAAGCCACACACAAATTGAGATATGCCAAGAATGGGACCACCTCTTTCAGTTCAAAGTGCCCATGTGCAAACCCAGTGGAGAGATGGAACTCAAAACAGGTGTGTGATACATACGGAGTGGTAGGCGATACACAGAGCTTACTGCACACACCGGTCAGAACCTCTGTCCCTCCTCTTTGTCCCTGACTCTGGCTAAGGCACACATCAGCTGCAGCCAGCCTTGCAGAAGGAGGGAGGAAAGGGAGAGCGATACCATGTTGGCATCTGGCCTCCTCCCCTGGCCTGGACTGTTAAGCATCCGCTCGGGGTTTCATAGCACACAGCGCCAAGACGAAAACGTTACCTCAGCTTGGTGCTTAATTTGTGAATAGCTATAGCAAAAAATTCAGAAAGGCCTGGAAAACTCATTTATCTGGGAAGAGATGATATTCCCCATCAGTCTTTATGCTTCTCCTGCAACAACCCTCATGCTGTCGAAGGACAGCTTGATAATTAAGATTTCTGTCATACAGTTACAGCAGTCTTTGACATTAAGTCCCAATTCTGTGAAAGGGTATGGGGGGGACCACTGTTTGTAAGATACAGCATAAAAAAAAAAAGAAAAAGACAAAGTTCATAATCCAACACTGAGTTATCAAAAATGGGATTATGACTTTTTTTTTTTCCCCAAACGATAACATTTAAACATGTAACAGGCATTTTGGGAAACTGTTCATATGGAATCAGCAAACAGCAGTACGCAGACTTGAGAAGACAGAAGCCTTTTCAAGGCACAGTTGCAAGAAAAGTCACTTTTTAAACAAAATGAATGTCCTTACAAAATATTGCTGTTAACACCCCAGATTACAAGTACTGGTAGACTTTTAAAAATAGACATTATCACTCAAGCTCTTTACCTTTGGTTTGCATTCATGTTCTGATTCTTTACAAATTATTAACTGTCATGAAGCATTCATCGTCTTCATTACTATTATTATTATCCATTCTGAATATTTAGAAGATCTAGTCAGGCAACGTCCAGACATGCCGTGTAAATGCAACCTTGTCTCACACGTCAGGTAAGCACATGCAGCAGTAGTACGTTTACTTTCTGGGTTTGATGGATTAACACAATGCTGCCATGTTTCTAACTTGCAGAGATGTATTTAAAGCGATGTCTAAAATTGTTTCCATCAGAGCTTTCTACTTGAAGAACTTAGGGTTAGGCCGTTAAAATTAAAAGAAAATCACTGCATCAAAAAGTTTGTATTACTATTAGAGTTGTAAAGTTAAGTTTGACATTTTGGTCCATACTGATCACCAACAAGAAGGAAAAGGGAAAAGATGAAGAAAGTGGTTAATTTATGAAAGTCACTATCAGCATCTGACTACTAATCATTTGCAAATGACTTCAAATGATAAAAGTCAAAAACTGTTGATTGCAAACGTTTCCTTGCAATTTTTAAATCATTTGTGCATGACGATTTGAGAAACAAATCTGAATGAAAAAAATCAAATTAAACTCCCACTTAAGCCATTACTAATCTGAATGGGCACCCTTAATTACCACATTTCTAGTAACATAACAAAGAAGGAGATCAGGTCTGTCTTTCAGCTGGTGCAATAGGGAAAACCATTAGCAAGTTCCTGTGAGATTTAACAACTCTTAGTTGCCATTGAATTGAATTTCTCATAGAACTTTACCTAAGCAGTGCATACAGTGAAATGTGCATTTGATTTTTAAAGTATATTCTCTTTCAATAATCTAAGATACTATTAGAACATAGGTAAGGACTTTAAAAGATTTTTTTATTCCAACATTACCTTCTTAGCCACAAATCTGACCTACCTTATAATGGTTATGAACTGCAGAAAATGCCATCTGGCTGCTAAATCCCTTTGAAGACTATTTAATCAACTGCCTATTAAGTAATAATGTTAAGATACAGCAACTATGGAACAGATCTTGTCATCCTTATTCTTTGATGTAGTCCTACTGAGATGTCAGAAATTGATCCCAAGAGATCAATTAATGAGATCAGGTCTAAGGTTTGCAGCTCTGGATGCTTATTTTATGCACATAACTCTTTTTGCTCTTTTTCAGTACATTCTGCAGTGGTAAGAGAATTCTCAGATATCTGCTTCATCCCACTGCCATTCAAGAGGTACAGAAACAAGGAAAGAAAGGAAATGGATCTTCACTGGTTCCTGATACACTAAAGACACAGAGGAGACTGCAAACACATTTCTGTCAGTTGCAAAATAGGGGAACCCAGAATATGTTTCAGAAAGCAATTCAATCAAGCAGTTGGAAGTTGGAAGCTTTACTAGCCTGTAAACTTACACCTGATTGTCTTTATGGTATACACCTTACTGGGGATTTACAATACCCTCAATTAATTAACTTTTTACTCTCCCTTTAAATTTGCTGTTCCTCAAATTTGTGAACCTGATTTTGTTTGACTTTCTAATCCAAGCTACTCTGTGGCAAACTGAGTTAAGTTGATTGTAGCCAGCATGGCTTGATGCTCTGCTGTGGCTTGATTGAAAGTAGCTGTGAAGCAGTTTCTGATACATGGTCTGAAACCATGTCATATACAGACCTCAGCTGGAAATAGCAGTGTTTAGTCATAACAGTGTTATTCAGCGCACTTCTGAGATTGAAAAAGGACAGGGGCACAGTGAGATCCCTGAGGTACCTCTAACAGTGCAGGGAAAATGTATGGTAAATTCTCAGCTTGGCTTTGTAGACAACATTTCCCTCACCACTCATGAAAATTTACAAGCTGCGAAGGAAAACCAAAACATCCCAGCTAAGAGCCATGGCTCTGCAGCAACAGATGTTGAAAAGCATCAAGCATGTGTGAGTGAACTGGACCAACGGATCTTGAAGCAGAACCACTTACCCTTGGACTGCTGAGAGGACTGGTGGAGAGCCCAGATGAAGCGCCACTGATTGACCGAGACCTGAATGGACACAATAAGAAAAAGGCCCTCAGAAAATGTAAACAAACAATAACCCTGAACACCAGCCACTGCAGGCACAGGCATGATGTGAGGAGAAGGAGAGAGACTGTCACTTGGAAAAGCACGACTCTTTCCTCTCACTACTGTCATATGTTTCAGTTGTCCCACTCTCACAACAAAACTCTAAGAAATGCTGCTTGCTCAAGGACGAAGCTATAATCCCTTTTCATTACAGGAGTTGCTACCTTCTTTTTGGCCATCAAGCCCTTGAAAACTACTGTGTCTGGCCCGTGAATTTGTTGAATTCAAGAAGGACTGTCAAGCACCATGCATGCTGGTGCTTAGGACTCTCACCTACACAGTACTGGCGGTCACAGAAAGAGATGTTCTGTCACAAGCAACATAGAAAGCCACCGTGTATGTAAGGCAAAAAGCTAGGGAGTTCCTCCACATATTAAGGAAAAAAGCAAGCCTTCAGGACCAAGATACATAATTGTTCCCTATGCGGTGACTTCCCATTGAAATCAAAGTTCACACTCAGTCAAGCTTCCCCAACTTCTCACTGATGGATTTCACAGCTCTGTTCCCCAGTAAGATTTACTGCTGTTGCATTAAACAATCCAGGTTTTGTTTATGAATAACTAGTTCTGCTATTATTGATAACTTCACCAATAGCAGGATAACTGCCCAGGTGTCCTCCAAAAAAAAAAAGCCAATCAATAGAGAATCAATTGCTTTACTTGCTGACAAGGCCACCTGCACTGTAAATCTCTTATGCTCTCCAGCAAAAGCCATCTAATAAAACTGTGAGCTGTAGACAACAAAACATATGAATGTGCTATACTAAAACATGCTGAAAGGGCACAGGCCAAATGAACAAACATTTCAGCAGAACAACTTTCCAGAAGGAGGGCTGCCCATTATGAGAAAAACCTTCACATGACTCAAATTCAGTAAGTTCCAGAGGTAGCTTGAAATAGAAAGAAAGTTGACTTGAAGACTGAAACACCTTACAGCAGAGAACTTGGCTAAGAACCTAGCTGGTCAACAACCACCAAGCAACATGCCAATTTAGCCTATCTACCAATGTTTCACCTATACTAAGAGCAATGAAAGCAATTATTTGCCTTCAAGTAATGTACGTGAAAAGGTAAAATCTTGTAGATTCTTGGAAAGCTGACTGCATGTGTGCATGTGTATATACATATATTTAGAGTTGATATGGGTCGGTTAGTATCAGCTTGTGTATAAGGGAATATAAAAGAAATTTAGACCATGAATTGTCTCTGATTACTGAACTTTTAAATCTATTTTAGAAGAATCAAAATATCTGTTTCTGAAATGGACTCCTAGAAATATATTCCTAAATAAATTTGAGTATTAAAATTGCTAAAAAAATATGTAAACTGCATAGCAGGAGGTAGTTCCAGAGAAAGAGTAAGTTAAAACTGAACACAGTGGTAGATCTTATTCTCTCTTTATCCTCTGCAGAAACTACTCACTGATGGCTTTCCTTCTATCTCTTTCCAGTTTGTCCATCACAGGTAGGTAAAACGCAGAAGCCCAGACTTGGCATGCTTTTTTTTTTCTTTTTTTTCCCCCCCAAATTAAATCTAAATTTGCACCACGAAAAACTGGGGCACTCGTTCTACACAGAATCTCCCTCTTGTACCCTTCTACAGTCTGCCCATGACAGTACGGCAGACAAAATCTAGAAGCTCAGTCTTGGCACTTAATTGAACTTAAATTTGCACCATCGTAATATGAGGCGCTCATAAAGGTTTATGCAAAGTAGCTTTAAAGGGAGAACTGTCTGCTTTCAATAGGCTATTTTGTGTGCCTGTTCTATAACTGAAATAGCTGAGTGCAACGCAGATGTGTCATGCATATGGGAAGTTCGGTTAAAATCTTCCTTGTATGAGTCATCAGCAAAAGCTTATTCCAAACCATAAATTACAAGACAAGCCTATAAATTACCTTGCACAAGATTTGTGAGGCATTTAGGCGCCCGAAGATGCAGTTAAACACCTGTTTAGGAGTTTAACTACCACTAGGAGATGTTCCCACCAATACTTAATGATGGCGGGAAAGTCCTCTCTGACACTCACCTGAATTCCAGGATACTTGATTAAAAGTTCCAATCTGCTATTTCCTCTTTGCAATCAGATGTTTCCAAGTCCTGAATTCTCCCCTCCCAACCCCACTGCCTTCTATTTTTTTTACAAAAATGATCACACACATGGAGGACAAAACATGGCAGTCCCGCCCTCCCAACTCCCAGTTCCTTATTGGAAGCAATATTTGAAAAAAGAGTTGTTGTGTACTGTGTTTTCATCCAGCCTAGGAGCCTGAGGTAGGGGACAGAAGAGAGAGTTAGTGTGATATCCTCCTAGAAATGCATTTAGTATCCACATGATTGCTATCAAACAAATCTTATTTCCGTTGCTGATTTACATGCAAAAATATATAAGAGGTAGGTCTTAGGTCTTATAGCAAATCTTAGTTTGTCCACACTGGAAATTGTATAGAGGAGCAGTAGGAAGAGTTTAAAGAATGCTGGGTTAATTTTAAGTGCTGGGGTGAAAAGAGAGTTGTACATTACCAAAACTTTTCCCTTTTACAAGAACATGTTGATATGGAATATAACAGCCAGAGTGATAAGTTCTTCCTTGCATCTTCTGCAATTTAATAAATCCTGCAGAATTTACCTTTACAAATGTGACACAGTTTCCAAGCTGGCTATAAGAACTCAGAACAGCAGCAGATTCTATACTCCAGTACAAAAATGCCAACAAGCAAAAATGAGAGATTTTTCCTCCCATCGAGATCACCCTAGCTAGGAAATGCTGGAATTCATTTTAAAACAAACAAACAAACAAACACATGCACTGCTCCTGTATCTCAGAGTCAGGTGGACAGAACTGGGACAGGGCCAAAAGAAAGTAACGAAAAAGTTGCTTTGTGCTGAAATGCTGCAATGAGAACAGAGAGAATTTAAATCTATATCCCCCTCACCAGACAATAAAGGTATGAAGCTGTACAGGCAGCACATTAGTATGGCAGACCCTGGATGATCTTACGTGTGGAAAAAGGAGAAAAATATGAAATCATCTTACATTCTTATGGCTACACACTAAGCGTATTTAACAGGAAATATCTGTGAGTGAGTAACCTCCTCAGAGGTTACTCTGCAGGCATTATATGTCATTGGAAGTATTAAATCTGTAGTTATTCCAATAGCTTACTACTACACGCAACAATCTAGGAATCGATGAACATCGTGTGTGACTCATTTTGCTCTGCATTTTGCATTGCTGTCTGCTTGGGCATTAACTCAATGGAAGCCATCAAAAAGTCGTTGGAAAAACAAACAGAAAAGGTAATGCAGTTGCTCAGTGAAAGAGCATTTCCTCAAACACAACTGCCACATTAGGGACCCAAGAAGAGACTCAAGTCCCATCAATAGTGACATAATTGCTTTGTCAAGCATGGAGGGAGGAAATGAAAATAAATCTGTCTTTAGGGATCTAGACCCAAGTTCTAGGTAGGGGCAGCCACAGAGAGCACTCTAAACATAAGGTGGGTACTGAAGTCATTGTGGGCTATTCCTCCCATCTCAAAGACAGACAATAAGCAGGAGACATCTGAGCTATGAAAGAAAGAGGCCAAGCACTGAAAAGAAATGAGCACGTGCGGGCTGTAGCTCGTATATGCGATGCCTTTATACCTTATTCAATCTATTTGATACTTCAATTACAAGGACCTTTGTTTTAAAGTAAGTTTTCACTCATTTCAGTCAGCTGCTACAATGTAAGGCCCAATTTGTGTTAGATCCGTTGATCTCCTACTGGTAAACCCAAGGAGCTGGAATCCAGTTTCCAGCTGGTTTAAGAGAACTGCCTTTTCTTGCGAGCTCTAAGAATAAAGGGCTGAAGCCTGACACTGTTGAGGTGTAGGCACAAGAAGGAAGAAAAAGCAGCTGACCTGCTAACCACAGTACACACATAGTACAGTGCAGAGCACCTCTACATAGCCCTTTACTCAGAAGGGCTTAATTTTCAAGTGCTTTAAACAGTGCATCAGCTAGCATACACCAATAGAGTGCATGGGCTTTGTAGCCAGCACTAAACACTCGGGTCAGATTTGGCATTTGTTTCATCTTTGAATAACCACCTCACAGAAATTTTTCCTACAATAAAAAGTGAGTTTGGTACCTTGTTGCAGTCCCAGCAGAACTTGCTTTCATAGCACAGTTTTACTAGGATGCTGAACACAGTCTTTTAGCTGGTCAAGCTGGAGCCATGCTTCCAAGAAGGAGAGCCTGCAGCATGCATGCAGCGTGCAGTAATGCATCTGACTTGTGCCCCTGGGTGAAATGCCTTCAAAATTATGAGTTGGTTTGATTCTGTGCGTAGTTTTGAAAGGCATAGCCAAAATATCCAGCCAATTTTTGTTTGTTTAAAGCATAAACTGGGTGGCATTTGATACTCCTCTTTGCTTGATCACTCAAGTAAAAATAAAAAACTGTAAACTGTGGTTTGGGGTATGAAGCCCCTGAAAACCACCCAAATTAATAAGCAATAGTGAACATTCAGGCACTGTGTGTTACATTTCATCACTTCTGCTCTTGGGTGTCCAAAAACGCGAGCTGTAGTTCCTTACTTCCTGATGCTGATCTAAGGAGTAAGAATAGACTACTTCTAATGCTATTCTGTCTTACAGTCCCAAGCGTCCAAACAATACCAACCTTAACGTCTTAACATACTTCTGCTTATGTCAGAAGGTCTACTCATAGTAATACCCTTTGGGAAGATGAAGCCTTTACAAAAAGCACGCAGTGATTTTTGACTGCAGGTGTTGATAACACACCTCTTCTTCTTCCTTCCAGCACACAAAGAAGGTGATGTTAAACAGCACCACCATCCTTAACTGGCCACTCATACTACATGATAATCATTTATAAATGGTTTAGAAAGAATTAATAAATCGTAAAGCATGTTACAAACATGCTTTATTAATACAAATGTTACTGGTGCTAATTAGCCTTCTCAGTTTGTACCTTCTCATAAGCTTTTACTGTAGTTTGTAGTGATCTATTACAACATCTTTATTAAATCATTTATTAATAAATATTCCCCTTATGTTAAGTATTTATAAATGGAAATCTAATTCAAAGTGGGACTGCATTTCTAATTCTACCTCTATTCTCTTTATTGAAAATTGAAAATAAAGAGCTTTGAAGACATATCTGTGTTTAGGGCCACCCACCTGCTCACCTCCTAAGAAAATCTATACTCAAAAGAGAGAAAGTACCCAGTACTTTTTTTTAATAACACAGATGGGACTGAGCTTTATCTTAGGAAAAAAAAGAAAAAAAATAGAAAAAAAAAAAGAAAGAGAAAAGGATAAATTAGGATCAAAGTTAACTGGAAGGTATCAAGAAGATACAAAAAGAGAAGGGGGAGATATTCTCAGGTATTTTGGTACCTACACAGTGTCTGAGATTAGTTCTGTGTGCTCACAGACATTCAAACATACAGACAAGAGAACAAAAAAGAACCCCGAACTAAGCTATATGGAGTGTAACTCCAACTTAAAAGCACACAAACACACACAAAAGCACCAAAAATGCTTCTTCCCACATCTCTCTCTGTCTCCCTGCTGAGAAGTCTCATTCTCTGAACTATATCCACCTGTATTGTATTTGTAAAGTGCAAATGAGAAGTTTCTCTACAAGTCATAACAGGTCCCGCAACAGGAATAATCCAAAACTAGAGCTTACCCCAATGGATCAGCACTCGCCATCCTTGGAAAGAGAAAATGAAGAGAGAAGGCAAAGAGAAAGAAAGAGGGGGATGTGGAAGCAGGTGGAGAGAAGAGTAGGAAAAGCAGAGTGAAATACTGTTCGGAGAACTGCATGGTCATAATTATTGCCACAGGTGCCTACATCTTCAGAGACCAGGAACACTAGGGGGACAGTTTGATTTACTAGTAAATAACTTCTGTCCTGCTCACAATAATGCAGACACACCCAACTTTGGCACTGGGGAATACGGAGAGGGACGTTCTAAGGCTGCAAAAAAACCTTTCCAGCCAAATCCCAATAAGAGCAGTCAGCAGAGCAACGGGGTTCAGATGTTATGCTGAATTTCTTTTCTGACTCTGACATAAGCCACAGTTATATCAGACTGTTATAAAGGAAATTGTTTTTTTTTTTTTGTCCCCTTTTTGCTCAATGTAGTGTCCCTCTGTCCCCCAAGCTGGCCTGGTAAGAAGTACTTTTTTTGCCACGAATGAACTGTGAAACTTATTGGTTATTAAAGCATGCATTTCTGAGCCAGCTTGGGAGCCCAGGGTACAAGATTGTAGCTCAAGCTGTGAATCTGCTTTGTTACTGGCTTATTAGTCATGATGGTCTTAGAGTCAGGAATTCAGATCACCTAGAGCATACCAGCTCAGCAACCCAGCACTTATCTCTGTGGATGCCATCTTGTGCTCCAGGATCTCATTTTTCATTTAAAATAAATTCAGTCTCTGGCTCTTAAAGGTTGCAAGGGAAATCTTTCAAATGTGAATGGAGAATAAATCAATGCTGTGCTGAAAAGAGTCTGAAACACCAGCTTTAAAGGCAGAATGAATATCTGACATGTTGACTTTGATGCCAAGGGACAATCAAAAACTTCAAGATTCTTTTTTTCACCAGTAACCAAAGCACTCAGAATAGGAAAGAATAGTCAGGTTATCAAGTTTTTAGGGGTGAGGGTATGGAAACTGAAGAAAGTATCACCACTTTTTCAGATTAACAAAGATTAATTAGGAATAAAGAACACCTGGTGTGTTATTAAACCAAATAATTTTTAAGTCAGATGCTGTGCTTTTTTCCTCTCTGTCTCTTTTTTTTTTTTTTTTTTCTCTCTCTCCATTTTCAGTAACAGGCTCCCAAGCTGCCAGGGTTACCTCTGGCTGGGTGAGGAAAATCCATTTTCCAGAAGACAGTCACCAACAGAAATGCCAAATTTAATATGTGCCCAGTAGATTTCACAGTTTCCTGCTCAATGCAACTAGCCATGCTTCTGAATACAAGAACATTGCAAATGCTGGGCTAGGCAACACAAGGCAGTTTTGAGGAAAGTTAAAATTAAAACATAGTTAGAACAGAAAGAAAAAGTTGTGCTATGCATCAATAGAGAAGTGGAAAGAAGCATTATAGTAAGTTCTTTTTCATGTGCTTGAGTGATACTCCGTTTGGATTTTGGCGTGGAGTGCAAATTTGGTTAAGATCTAATTGACATATATACAAATACATATACATTGTATATATTTAGGGACGAATGCTGTCCTCAATTGGACCAGTACAAATCTACCTGCAGTGATGTAACTGAGAAGAACAAATTGACACCCATCGTATAATGGAATGTGTGTGTATATTTATACAGCAAATACACCCATAACCAAACATGCAGAATATTAAAATGTAAATAGAACGGGTGCAATAAAGTTGATTCATTTTTCTTTCAAGTCATTTTCCCAACAGGGAAGGCACTTAGGAGGTTAACAAAGAGAATGGAAAGCAAGTTGACAATAGGGAAAAGGAAGAGGCAAATGAGGTTCAAAAAAAATTGACAATCCCAGGACACAATAGACCCAGAAGCGCAGACATGTGCATTCCCTACAATACTGAAGCAAGTGAACTACGGAGCTGCAGCAACCCAGATACAGAAGAAGAGAAGCGCTGAAAGAGGGGGTGAAAGTCAGAAAGAAAGAAAAAGAAAGGGACAGTGGCCTCAGCTACTAAGACAACCATGTGCATCTAGAGGGAAGGGACCCTTAAAGATGCAGTATTCCTTTAAAAAAGACGTCATAAAGTTGGATAATTAAATGCTGAACAAAAATTTAATGGCCGTCAGGATTAGTTGTCCTCATTTGGCTGGGGATCTCTTTACTGCCTATCCCTTCCCTTCTTGTGGCTGTACACAGATGCAGAATTCAGCTCCTCTCATTTTCATGCCACTGAGGTCCCTCATCCTAACTGCTAAAAGGGAGAGGGAGGTGAGAGAACAGTGAGTGTGCTCTTTCAAAAGTCAGCCTGGCCTTTCAGTGAGGAGGGCCACAAGTGATCCTTGTGACTGCCCTACCCTTTTCCTCCTGTACTCTGAAAAACAATACCTTTGAGAGGGAACATGAAGTGCCTGCATGTACATCAGGAGTTCCCCCAGTGGCTACTGAAGAGTCACCTCCTCTGCTCCTAAC
>JAOWBP010002559.1:11087635-11107340 GCA_028571105.1 Tragopan temminckii
AGGGAACATGAAGTGCCTGCATGTACATCAGGAGTTCCCCCAGTGGCTACTGAAGAGTCACCTCCTCTGCTCCTAACGCAGCCTAACAGCTGCTAGAGAAGTACAGAGGGATGATGACATCTGAAGGACCCTTCTCAAACCACAGATGCAAAGGCACTTCTCTTACTGGCTGACTTTAATTACTGTGAAAGAGCTAGTCTTTGGAGTAGTTTCACACTAAATGCTAATGCAAGAAGTGACACGTTCAAGAACACAACCTACATACAGGGGGAATCAGAGAGAGGAACATGTCAACGGTATCAGTTTGAGGAAAACTCAGCCGCTAAAGACTACGTAACCACTATTCCTTTATGGCTATGAAACTATGAGTTTTCTAATGGTTTGGGTACAATTCTTGTACTTAGGTTGCCATCTTAAAGAAGGTCCCTTACATACATGACAGACAATCATGTGAGTGCACAGTATTTGAACTTCACTGTGGCATGTTCAAGGTTTGAAACACTGCTCACAAAGGACTCAGTCTGCAAAAGGCCAAAACAGAGGCTGTCCTTACATCCTATAAGTCTTCCTTAGCTTAAACACCACATTTATCTTTAAGTACAAAGGCTATAAAGGGAAAAATGGAAAGAAAAATGGCTAGCTGAGTCCTCAGGCTGGTTCCTTTAAGGAATTCACCACTTCTTTCTTTTTGAATCATATGGAACAGTCCTCAGTATTCAGCTGCTGATTTTGGATAGGCTGAGTGTTTGTCCAAAACGTATGAACATCGCATTATGATGAAGAATTATCCATTGGGATGACAGCTTTTGATATCAGAGAAGAATTCTCCTACTCTAAGACCAGAATTCTAGGAATTCTATGTTCATCAACAACCCCATCATAAGTCTGGGGTACCACATGAGACTCTAAATCTAGTGAACTGTATGTCTTCCACTGTGCCTCTATTCGTAGTTGGGAGTTACTCTTCTTGTTACTCTTCAGCATCTATCTGTTAGACTGTCAGACTGGAATCATCCTCTAAAAGCCCTCTCTTCCAATCACCTTTTCCTTTCGTGTTCTCTGATGCAGCCAGGACAGTCTTAAAGAGTTTGTCCCTTAACTAGAGGTACTTAATTTTTTGCTCCAATCAGTCAGGATTCTCAACATTTCCTACCATTGCTCTTGCTGACTTGGTTGTACTGCTGTTTTTAATGCTGGGAATGGAGCACTCCTGGCTCTCCTAGCTCCAGTCTCTCCCAGAGCAGTTCTAGCAAATACATATTCTAGCTCGGGCATCCTAACTCATAGCAGAACTAAACTAGAAGTAGCAACAGGGTAACATTGTAGTGGGGAAAATAGTATAGTCACAGGCTGCATTGGGGATAGCCTCAAATGTAAGGTATTGTACAAAACTGTATGTAGTGGGGCCAGTAAATATCCCACTCACTTTGTTTCTTTCTAAGAAGGAACAGCTATGTCCCCATACAGAGAAGGTAAGTACTGCATCTTTAAGGTCTCAGCAGTGAGGTAGAGGAGAGGAACATATTGTCAGTGTTTATACCTTTCTTCTTTGTTGAATTTGGGATTGGCTTCAGAGATATCCAGGCTTTTACTGAACATTGTTTTACTATGGCAGGAACAAAGCGAGAAAACAGAGTTACTAGTGTGGACATTTATAAAAGAGAGTCACCTGAAGCAATGCTGGACACCCAGCCCCCCAACCCATCCTCCCCTTTTTAAGCAACGTTCTGAAAAGTTTCTTTTACTTTACAGCTATGGGCTAGGCCTACATACAGCTGAAGTTCATTATCTCCCCTTGCCTTCAGAGGTCTAAGATGACTTCCCCCAAACATACTTGTAAACCCTGCTCTTATTTATCTAGTTGAAAACCCAGATACAATCTACACTGTCCAGGGCATACAGAACATGCCTGAAGGCACAAATAGCAAAAGCACACATACTCAGATTTCTCTAGAAGATCTCAACTGTAAGCACAACCTGGGAAAGGGTTCGAATTAGGCCACTAGGCCCCTTTACCACTTACTCCCAACTCTCTTTCCCATATCTTAGGTCTGAATCCCTGAAGCTTAAAAGCAAAATTCCCTATGCTTTGCTAAAGGGGCAGCTCTCCATGATATGTTTCACTGGTAATATGCTTCACAGAACACAGCTTCCTAATGTTAGCTGATTTTTCACACAAGTTATCCACTTCAATAACCAGAAAAAAAAATGAATAAAGCCCATTTTAGAACAGGTTTTGGATTTTTCCAGCAGAGCTGCTGAAAATTTCTGGTATATCCCCAAAGGATTTTTGTTCCCACAGAATTTTCCTTTGTCTGTACGATTTTGGCCCAAGGGACGAATTAGCTGGTATTAAAGTAAGCTCAGAATCTACCTCTTTTCTTTTGAAAATACAGTGAAATACCACAAAAGCAGAATCAAGTAAGATGCAACTATGAACCTGCTAGGCGGACAACTAGCAGGGAAAACCAAGTATCAGGTGTCTGTGCACATTAATTTTGTCATTCACAGTCAAAGATCCACTGGAGACCACTTGGAGAGGTCAGCACAAATATTTCAAGGTGTCAGCAAGCTCAAAAAGCAGTGTTTGTATTGAATTCTTCCTATACATTATTCAGAACTAAGCCACTAATTGTCTGTTTTTCACCTAACACTTTCTCAGCCTGTATGGCTCAAAGCTGCCAAGTTTCAAATACCAATGGAAAGATGTGCCCCTAAACAAGCCCAGACCAAATGCTTGTATAGTCCCCACTGGGATACCAAAAGCACAGCTCATCACACAGACACATAAAATCAGAAGTTATAACATCAACCCCCTTTTTGCAATAAAACATCCGTTTACTACCGGGAAAGAGGACATGGGACTAAGTCATGACACATGGGTGTGTTCTGTTCATGGTTAGAAGAGTATGCCCACTGGTTAACTGAAGCAAGAAGCAATAGCTCTGTGTCTCCAGATGTTTGTACTGGTCATTTGTGTCTAAATAGGAGGCCTGTTTCCATGGTCCACCTCCCTGTCTTCCTACTATTTTAGGATAAAAGCACTGAACAGTCATCTATCCAGACCAAAAAATGTCATTCTTAAAAAAAGCATCCAATCCTGGGATCTAAGATCTAGCACTGTAAAATCCACTCTCGGTGGGTCATTTCATGGAAAATAATATGCTGCTAGCCATTAAAAATCCTTCAGTCCTGGTGGAAGGCACTTGTCTTTTTGTTACTGACTGCTCTGACAGATGGTGCCCCATCAGCAACGCATCGTCCCCAGACAATCCCTATGCACTGGTGTGTCTGTTAATGAAGCCAGTTCACGTTATAAAAGACTGTGCTGCCAGCAACACAAGATGTGCCATTGTCATCTGTGGAAGTGGAATGGTATGAGTTATGGAAGCTCAGACATGGAGTAAAATACTATCTTCCCATCAACCCCTTCCAAAACAAGCACTACCAAGCTCATCATCATCAATCACGGTGTTATTACATCCCTTCCTCCACCCTTAATCACACCTTTATGTCCAACCATGTGTTGTGTGGTATGCATTGCCCTGTGTCTCTTTTGTGGCTGGAAGGTTTTACTTCTTCCTTAAAGCCAAAGCTCTTTCTTACTCATGTCACCTGGATATGTACCTCCAGTGCTCTGCACTCATCTCAGACCTTTGACTTCCAATGCTTCCTCATCCACAATTAAGCGAGATATTTAAAAGCAAAAGATATACTTTGTATAATGAGACACAGTTTTGCTTCTTCGGCATTTCCAAATTCAAAGGCAAAGCTGAGCTGAGAGAGAGAAGGTTTCAGTCCTCAGAAAATCTCAGAATCAATCTAACACATTCTAGGCTGGTTGAACAAGACTGGATCATTATCTTCAACTGTTCATCTCACCACTTCCTATTTGTCTCGCCCAGCTGGACAGTTACTGCAAACAGCTGCAGAGTACAACTCACAGGCAGCTTTGGGGTGGGGGAAAGTGATTCACCTCTGTCTGGCTCATCTCTGGGCACTTTATGGCTCGTACATCTACCAGGTACTAGATTAAATACAGAAAGTTGAATAAGGAGTGAGCAACTGTTTGTCAGTGTCATCTTCATCCTTATCACTTTGAGGCCTACCAGGAACATTTAAGAGTACACGCTGTCCTGAATGTTTCCTTAGCCCAAACATTAAATATCAAAACAAACCACACACTCAAAGACAGGTTTCCAACCTACACTACAGCGAAAAATCTTTCTGGCAGTCTACCGCAAGACCATATATCCAGGCTGAAACAAGTAATAGAAAGATCCTGAAAATCACTTTCTCCTCACTGTAGATAGAACTGTTAACAGCTGCCAGCAAAACTTTCTAGCAATTCTAGGGGTCTCTGGACTGGAAATTATTCCATTTCATCCAGTTTCACTTCATCCAGTTTTCATTCAGCACAGGGAGTTTCTGAGCAGGCACAACAGGCTCATCTTGAGCAGATCTTAATAGCTAAACAAAAGTAATCATGTCATAAAGCTGAAACAGAAGTTATAGCATCATCAGCATATATATATGCGAAGTGTTAAGTGTTCTTTAATACTGGTTGATTTATACAAGTGTAAATCCAAGTGCACGTGCTTCCTTTAGGATAGACATAGCCACTGAGGAAGCAACTCCCATGGTTCACATAAGTGAATTTCCACAGTTCACTTATTTCATCAGAACCTGCCTTGAGGAAACATCATTTTCTTCTGCTGTGTCTCCACAATGATAACACCTTCTCTGAGAGAAAAGAGGCAAAATTACATGAATTTCTTCAATTTACAGGCACGTGGTAATTTATGTGGGTCAGATGCATATTGGCCCTGACAGTACATTTTAAAGGTATCCATAGATGCCTGCACAGGCATCTTTCCAGACTCCACCTATACTAACAATATAGAGGGTGAGGTTCATCCCATTTAACTTCAAGTGCCTAAAAACTTGGCACCTAATCCAAAAGCATCATCATTTAATTCCTGCCATAGGCTATGGAGATAGAGGAGAACAACTAGAGCTTAATTTATCCTATCTAAGATTGCTGGAACAGCAGACACATATCTGAGATCTCCCAAAGACTTCATCTGTCCCCAGTGCCTACAGTGACAGCCTGTATACCCAGCTTAGACTGAATCCCTACATTCTGAACAATTAAAATGAGGTGAGATGAATTTTGCCCAGAGGACATAGCAGTTCCCTGAACAATAGCTGCAAGTGAACAGAAATCTTAAATTCCTGGCAGGACTTCTGTTCCTGTGTGAATAAGCACTGCTGGCTGCCAGATCACATTGTAAGCATGCTTGGAAGTTGTTATGAGTGCTGCTGTGAATAGAAGGGCTCCACAGCTCCTCTGTATGTATGACATGTAAGAGGGTAACAAACCCAGACAGGACGGACTCTCAGCTCCCAGGTAAAGGAGGGACCCACCTCTGTCCATGTTGTGCCATTTCAATAGCTCTGCGAGCAGGGACAGGGGAGCCGCCATCTGTCACACTGAGAACCTCCATCGACTTCCTTTCTGGTCGCCGCTTCCCATGCCTGTTCAGCATTGGGGAGTCCACACGCTTCCTGGGGGGATCTTTATGAAAAGAAAACACTGTCAGCTGAATTCGGCTGTGACTTACCTCACACATCCTCTCTCAAAGCACTCGCTCTCACACCTCCCCTAGAGACAGTTATCTTGGAGATGAACATTTGCACTCTCTTCCAAATCTACAAGCATTAATACATAAGTTGCAATCCATCTGCAGAGAGGAAGAGTATTACTACTGAATGTATGAGCACTGTAAAATAAAGGTATGACCAAAGCACAGACTGCACAAATTACCTTACAAAGCTGATAACAGTAATAACAAGATAATAGCACGGGCTATAGCAGAAGCTGTTAGCCAAAGTGTATGCCATCCAGGGATCCTGGATATGTACTCAGGTTTCTTCAGCTTGATTTCCATGCCCATGCTAGCTAGATTAAATGTAACGCAGGGACAAAAGTGCACTCTAAATTCAGACTTGTATTAGTCTCTGAAAACATACTCTTGTTTTGGCATCTTCGGTATTAGATTTCAGGTTTTCCCTGCTGTGTTACATATTTCCTCCTTCAGCATTACAAATTAAACATTCTGGACTACCTGAGATAAACCTCCGATGAAAGCTACTGAAATCTATCTCAGAGGTCATCATATCGCTTTTACTGCTGTAGTAACTGAAGTGCTTTATTGTATAACATTTCTATGAGGCATCGAAGTGCTACTTTCACTTTGCTGAGTGAAAACTGAGTTATAAGAATGAGATACTTAAAGGCATTTCATTCCTAAAGGTGCAGACAAACAATTACTGCAGCTCTGAGAAGCACTTAAATTGCTCTGAAAATAGTCTTTAGATACCAAACTGCATGGCAGCAAGCGTTCCAAGGTGACTTGCCAAACCATACACACCTCCGTGGTGACAAAGGGAACCAAACACAGACTTGCTGAGTTCTTTTAATACTGATATATCTGATGGCATCTGAACAGTAAAAAGGAGTAAAGCAGGAAAATAAATAAGGAAAGATTTTCCTTGCTTTGGTTGGACTATTTGAGTTGCCTGCTTGCATTTATAGACATCTTTTTAATTTTATCAGAGAGTGACTGCCCTTAAGAAAAAGCATCCTTCACCTCCGCAGTTACAAAGAAGCTCACAGCGTCCAGCCCTTAGGGCTTTTTTCTCTGCCAGGATTCCTTTGTAAAACTCTATCATCACTGCATAGCCAGATTATATTATTTTTAAGACTCTGCCCTCCTCAGTCTTGGCCTATTTGCTTGCTTATTCTCTCTCTGACATCATTTTTTTCAGAATCTGATTCCTTCAAGGCAGGGCTTATTCTCAAAACAATGAGCACGAGCAAGTACAGCCCAAATGCAAATGATACAGTGACAGCAACTGAACCCATTACCATGCAACGTAAGTATTATTTGTATTAATAGTAATAATTATGTTAAAAATGAGTTAGAGAAGAATAGCTGTATTTCACTCTATTTCAAGCTACGTTCAGTAATAGAGAAGTGGTAGAAAACACTAGCAAGAAAAACATACATAAAGTTACACGAAAAACAGAGTGAGATAAACCTAACAAAACAGTTGTACTGGGAGACTTCAGCTGCACACATATAACCAGTCAAAATTGACCTGGGACAAGGTTAGACATTTCAAACTCCCACTCTCCAAACATGTACAAAGAACAAAGGATGTCTATCCTATGGAACAACTACTAAAATGTTTGTTATCCATACAGAGTTAATACAAAGATTTGCAGAAGGATACCACCAGACACTATAAAAGAAAGGGGAAGAGTGCAGCTTAAAAAGAAAGAAGTAGGATGAAGATGACATAGAATAAAGAAGAGCGAAGATGAAGAAAGTAAAAAAAAGGAGATGAGTAAGCTCTGACTGCATCAAGGTTAGTTAATAATAGAGTATAAATAATGAGAATGAAAATGGCAAGGGAAACAGTATATGAAAAGAAGATTTTAAAGGCGATTTCATCCATGCATGTTCAAAACAAAACACTTTACCAACTAGAAATTCAGTCAAGTGATGCAAAAGTGATGGTTAGGCTAAATACAAAGTGGACAATAAAAACAAGATAAAAAGGAATTTGAAGAGGAACGAGCCTGAACAACAGTATTTTGTTGACAGAAAGCTTGAGAGAAGGATAGCAGCCAGGACTATATGGGAATCAGCAGGACAATTAGGAAGGATAAGGATATTGCTAACAAGCTAAATGATACTTTTATATCAATCTCTGCTGCTCAAGATATTGATTTCCAAACTGTATTTTAAGCTAAGAAAGAGAGAAAATAAGCAAAAGGAGAAGGTGGTGAAATACATCAATAAATTCAACAACAGCAATTCACAAGGGTTTGATAGAAAATACATCCAAAAGTTTGTACGAATGTGGTAGAGCTTCTAATAGTGGTACTTGATTCCCCTTTAAAATTGGCTACAAACCTATACTATACATGGCTGAAGGCAGCAAGTATTGTACATATTTTTAAAAGGCTTTAAGTAGGAAACCACAAGGTACCAAGTCTGTCATCACTGTCAAATCTAAAGATACTAAAGCACACAGTCATCCTCCCATACAGACTAAAGTGGTGGCATATAAGAACAGTTGGAAATTTAGCAGCAGTACAGGAATTAAAAATAGGAAAATCTTCAGTGCACACACTTCTGTTCTTGAGTCTCTGGAAATACTTCACAGGGAAACAAAAAAAAACATTCAAGTCCCAGTCTAGATACGTGGTAGTTCTGGAGATGTATTTTCCTCTTACTTCATATCACAAAAGTGAAGACATTCTCAAGGATTTTTACAGGGAAAGAGCCTAGGTAATAATCCAATTATAAAGCCATTCATCTGAAAGGCAGAAAATAAAGGTTCAGTTTGTGAGTTTGGATGAAGCATGTCATCCTAATATGGCTATTCTGGCTGAATCTCCTTTACTGTGTTTTATTAGGAATCTCCACTCCACATAAGCCTTTTGCTCAAGGAGACATCAGTTGATGCGTACGTATTTTACTGAGAGATTTCTTATTTCCTTGTTTTCAGTTAAAGAAAATAGAACTGGACTCACAGGATGGTTAGGGTGGCCCTCTTCTGAACCTTTGAGAAAGCTTTACATAGCTGAAGCATACAAAAGAGATATCAGAAGAGAAAGTGCTAGACTAATGCAGCCAAATCTTTATTTCTACCCACATCCATCCATTCCATGGTCTAATGTGCAAAGAAGGAGGAAAAGGCAAAATAAAATGAGATGTACTTTTTTTTTTTTTTTGCAAGAACTCAGGCAATGCACAATTCTCATGAATGTGGTTTCTTCAAGCTGCTAATATTATATCCATTACCTTTTCCCTGCTCTTCTCTGCTTGTGCAAAGCCATTGCTAATGGCTAGTGATGAGATACTCATCAGAAGCATGACTGCTCTTAATTAAACCTTCTCAGAGATACTGCTGCGAACAGAGGAGGTAGAAACCTCCTGTGGAACACAGAAGACAACTAACAAACGCTCAAAGAATAATGTTCAGAGTCTAAAATGTGCCAATGCAGCACAATGATATATTCAGAGTAATGTTTCCCTGATGGAGAACATCATCATCCCTTGTACAAAAAAAAAAAAAAAAAAATCAGGAGTGGATAACAGCACTTCAGTTCATCACATACTTTGGCATGTGGAAGAAAGATGTATCTGATGCATTAAAGGCACAGCTGTGTATTCACTTACATGCTGGATATGAAGACTCTAGTCACCCTGCTTTTCTTACGACAGTAGCATATCTAAGATAAGATGGTGTCTTTACATTGTAGGATAATCTTTGTGAGTCAAAAGCTGATGAGTGAAGTGCTAGATGCCAAATTGCACTGAGCAAGGGACTTTTGACTGGATCACCTGTGGCAAGCACATTTACCCCTCTTTGCCAAGATGCTTGCTGACATGCTCTCTGCAGCTCTATCCAGGTAAGAGTTTAAAAAACTACCATGCTGACTCAGAATTTCCATTTTATCCCCCACAGATGAGATCTCTCTGTAAAATTACAGGTCCAGTAGCCTGGAACTTTGATAATGTAATAATTCAGTTGAGTATTAACAAATTTATACTTTAATATATCACTGTCCTGTAGGCTTGGGAGATAACAGGCTTTCCAGTTAAAGAGCATTTTGTCACTAGCCTTCAAATGAGTGAAATACAAGACCTACAAATCACAACCCTACTATATAAAAATGCTATTTCAGGCCATTGATAGACGTGACTAATGCTTTATTAGTTAAACTTCTGTCAGTATGCACAGCACAAGTCACTTACACTGTTAGCTCCTTAGGGGAGCATTTTTCCAGTTGTCTATCTATATTAATGTGGTCCTTGGTGATCAGCAGTATTTTAAAATACTAACAAAGAACAATTCAGGAATAAAATGGTATCACAGGAGCTTTATAAGATACATATAATCTTACTGCGTATTAAACTTTTAAAATCCTTTTAAGATAATCTAAAAACATGGTATTATAATGTATGTACTATAAACAGGTAAGTGATATTATTCATTCTTCCAACAGAGGATGTGTACACATAAAACTTTATAGAAATGTAATAAATGGTACAGTCTTAATAACAGAAGTCCAGAAGCAGCATCTCTGCAACACTGCACATAGATTAGTAATTAGAAAATTCTACCACTACACTACATTGCTCCTAAACCTCATCTAATTTCATAAAGGTAGCTTGTGGATCTGCATTAAATTTTTTAAGACTTCTGGCTCAAGACCAACGTGGATGTTTCTGTGCTGTGATAGGTATGTCCTGAAAAATGAAGCCTTTGAGTTTAATCACAAAACACATCTGCCCGCCTTTGGCCACAAATTCTCACCAATGGTGTACACTGTTTCAGGTTTGAGGATATGAAAAAAAAAGGGCAAAGAAGAACTAGTTGAGATGGGTTCATGGTGACAGAGATCATTTATTTGGTACCTATTTCATTTCTAGGGGGAAGATCCTCATCTTCATGACTGGGATATCTCTCCTTCCGGTCAAGCAGAAGAAAATAAATCATTTTCTCTTGGTTTTCTCTGAAAAAAAAAAAAAAAGGAAAAAAATCTTTAAATTTGAAGGAGAAAAAAACAATATGTAAACAAACCCTTCTTTTCAAACAGTTAAAGTTATCCTAAATAAGCAGGAAATAGCCATGTATCAGCTAGCTAGATGCACAACTCACAAAGCTTTAGAGAGCCTTGCTGTCTCCAACAAGCAGCTTGTGAGAGAAGGAAATAAAATTCCTCCATTACACATCTGGAGTAGAGGCACAGGACAGATAAGGTAATGTATCCACACAAAGTCCAAACCAAGAGTGATAAGAAGACACGTCTCCTGAGCTCTTAAGAGCTCTCTTTCCACTATATATCCCTCATGGCACACCAGGAAACACACCAACACTCGGGCATAGCTTGAAATAAGTAACAATTTGCCAACAAAGGCATATCCAACACTAACAGCAGCACCGATACCTCTCCATTCAGACTGCATGGCCCACCTTTTCATGAAATGACCACATCTGGCAGCAAGATAAGAGACAGCAATACATCTCCACTGACACACGGTGCTTAGAAAGGCCCGGTGGCTTCTTGCTTTCTCACGGCACTTCACTGGCCACTGGGCAGTCAGAGGGTGAGGCATTGATACAGGTCCCTCATACCCACACACATATCAAAGCCATCTCCACCTTTCCCCAGGACAATAAGCATCCCAACCCATGGAGACCCAACTGATATTAAGTCCGAGCAAGTGCTTACTCTTCTGACAACAAGTCCTGTAAGAGTTTATTTCGGTCACGGAAGCAGCCTAACGAGTGCATGCTATCTAACACGTCTGGATCAATATCCTCCAAGGAAGGGAGAGAACGAATCTGCACCTTTCGAGGGATTGGTTGCTCTGGTTCTGGCTCATTCTTACCCCCTCTGCAGAGAGAAGAAGATAAGAGAGAGAAATAGGGTAGGGAAAGGAGAAGAGAAAAGAAACATGAGTTACAAATGAACCTGTACTCTGAAACACAGCCTGCAGCAACAGATGGAAATAGCTTGTTCAATCCCCACTGAGAGACCAGATCTCACAACCAGACAGACGCTCTCTTCAGGAGAAACTGCCGTGAAGGCTGAGAGTGATCAGCACCTTGTGGATTTTGGTCTTTTTGTGAGAAATGCCTGCATTCAGTCAGAAAGGCAGTAGGAACCTCACTTACCAGTGCCCTCATAATTTAAGCAGCTGTTCAGCATCCTAATGCCAAACATTTATAAAACACTACATGATTTTAGAGACGCTGTCTCATCAGCCAGACCTCAGGCTATCAGGATGAAAAGTACAAGCTGAACGATTCCCTTTCAAAGAACAAGCTGTGAACAAACCCTCGTTTCACCAGTTCTGATTACAACAAGCATTGCAGCCATTTCATACTTGAAAACTTCCAATGTGGCTTAAGAGATCTCACTATCAAGGTTCCAATTTGACAGACTTCAAAGGATTTGGGGCAAAACCATGCTTTTTATTTACATGCCAAAATATGGCAACCTCTGTTTCTCTTAAAAAAAATTCTGGCCCAACTGTGATGCCTGAGGTCAGGGGAAAAGCTAGGAACACTTCTATGTTCCTATGTACCATTAGTGGTAGAACATATTACTCTTCTAAAAGTAGTTAACACAGGCTTCCTTCATAATCCTCTCATTCCATTCACCAGACTCAGGAAATATTGATTATTCATTGCAATTAAAAGCTCTGGCTACAAGAAACAGGTCAAGATGTCAGGATATCTCTAACAGACTGAGTAATATATATTTCAGGCACCCTGATCATCCCCTGCTTTTGGTTAGCTGGGCAAGGAGCAACTTATGTCAATTCTATCCACCTAAATACTTGAGTTTGGTGTGATGTTCTGTGTGATGTTGAGGTTTTCATATTCTTTGGATGAGGTCCTCCCGTTCTATTACATGGTGTGAATATGTGACAGTTGGGTCCAAGCTCCCAGCGTGGACAACAGAAGTTGGGAATAGCTAAACTGCATCAAATGGCAATTTGGACAAAAGACTTCCTTTTAATACTGGCAGAAATAAGGTGAGCACAAATTCTGAACTTACTCACAAGGCTTACAGTGCTCTAGGCTCAGAAGCAAGCTCTCCAGGTACCTTCAGAAGAAAAGCAGCTCCAATTTAAATGTAACTCTAATTTTTCTTGAGTAGGTCAGAAAGGAAGTAAAGAAATATCATTTGTAAAAGCTCAAGGTCTCAGCTCCTAAAATACAGCTTCTGATGCCTCCATGAAGTCTCATAGAAGTCTCTGCATCTTGAGAAATGATGACATTGTCCTGAAATCTAGGAGCTAAATTGGGAAATCTTGTCCAACCAAAGAAACGTCTTATTCTGTGAGTGTCCTGTCCTCAGGAGGTAACTACTCTGACAGCTGGTTATTACTCAGAGTGTGTCAGGATTTAACTCCCAGCAGGTAAAAAGCAAATACTAGATCACAGCTTTGCACAACTAAAGCCAGCGATGACCTTGTCATTAAGATAAATTCTTGCAGGACATACCTTTGGACAGCAGCTGAGTGGTTTTGTTTTCTAATGATATGGAGATCATTTTTAGAAGGAACTGACTTCATTAATCAATTATTACATTAAAAGCAGAGGTCTTTGAGGTAATTTGAGATATTAAAAAGAAATTACAGCTTTTGAAAATTCACAGAAAATCCAGGTTTCCTACTACTTGTCTTCGTCTTCAGCAAGTATCACCTGCAATCATCTTTTATATCCATCAGCTTGGGTGCCATTTCTGGAGAGCACAACTTGTTATCTTCTATGCAATGAAAAGTGGCTTTTCCTTACGCCCGGCACCTGGTCAGCCTCAGACCTAGGCAGGAATATTCACACCTACTCATCAGGGACAAGAAAAATCTGCAAAGAGGTGCCTCGTCATTTGGCAATGCATTCAGTGCTTCAGGAAATGAAAATCACCAGGTCTGCGCTGTGATTGGCATGCCTGTATTGCCTGTTCCATTCTCAGTCTGGTAGAGTGTGACAAATTTGTTGCATTTCAACCCACACAGACATCAAACAATGTCAACCGATGAATACTGCAAATCACGTATATTTTTTAAAGTCTTGCATGAATGTAATTGCTGCTTTAAAACCCTGCCTCTTTTGTGAGGAACGGTGCATACAATGGATGTGATTCCAGAACAGGGCAGACTTTTTCAGTCTGTCCATGAAATTCTCTCATGAATCTCATTGAAATGCACACTTACATTAGAGCAAAGTAAAGCAGCACTGGTACCACTGTTCTTCTGATTTTTGTAAATTTGGTATCTTCACAATTAGGGCAATAAGTCAGTGCTACAGAAGTATGTATTTACTGTAACAGCTAATTTCTTTGCCTGCTTGTTTTATTTGAAAAAAAAAAAAAGAAGCGAAAACAGCTGCTGTTTTTTTGCTGATTTATGATAACCTGCGATTGAGGTAAAAATAAATGATTTCAATTAAAAAACTTCTTTAAAAGCTTCACTGAATTAATTTGGGTGGGAGAACAAGATGTGGAGGTTGGTGATGAAAGGTTTCTCTTTGGTTTCTCCTTTTTTTTTAGGCTTGTGAATCATTACTTCAACTTTCAAGACCTTTCTGTCTGCTGAGACTGCAATTAATTTTTTCCAGTTTCACAAAATCCTGAATATTTATTTGAAGAATCAAATGTTATGACTTATCATGTTCTGAGTACAACCTCCAGGTCAGTAGCTTATATACGACAACGAGTAAACACTTCACATAGGACAGTAGTTATAAATGAAATAAAGAAAAAATGAAAGATATGAGCAAAACAGCCACAGCGACAAACACTTGTTACCACTCCTTCTCTGCCAGCATCAATATTTCCAGGCAAAATGAATACAAAGAGGCTGTGAAACATTATCAGATGAAAGTAGTGGAGTTTTGAAGGTTCTAGGGTTATTCACAGACTAAATTTAGCCAAAGGAGGTTAACTTCCTTAGGTCAATCCATGGCCAGTAGAGAGAGAATGAGAGAGAGACTCATTTAAAAAGCTATTTTGAGCAGAAACTCTGCTTTAGGCAATCTGAACACTCTTCTGAAGGAGCCTTTCTCTCTCTTCATTGACTGTACTGGGAGTGCAGAGCAAACTAGCTTCTGCAAAACCCAGTTTATAGTTAAGAGAACAGCATTAGATGTCATTTCCATCAAGAAACACATGAAAATGTTTATGTCTACAACAAAAAATATCCGCCTAATTGTGCATGTGAGCCTGAAAATACTATATTCTGATTGGTGAAAACCTGCAGGTAAAAATCTCAAGGATGGTTAGAGTAATAATAACAGCAATCAACTATATTTCATTTTATTTCCTATCCCACTTTCAATCAAGACACAGAGAAACTGAAGTCAGCTGATTTTACTCCATGAAGAAACAAAGGGGACCAACTGTCTAGCCTGGTATAAACAGATTTTACTTTTGGAATTTCTTGTCAGACATTACATGAGAGCTAATTCAGACTTACAATTAGAGAGATCCCTTCCATTTCTCCTACGCTTATCCACGAGAACTAAACAAAAAAAAACTTGCAGCAAACACGACTCAAGTCCTTCTCTGGTTTTGGAAGGTGCCATGTCACCTGGGAACTGTAGAGAATGTGAAAAAGCCACAGGCAGAGTGCTACAACCATTTCAGGTGAACTAAGAACAAAACATGTTATTCTACAAACTGCTGAATGCCCTTGGGTCCTATTGAAGTCAGTGAAGCCAGCAATTGAACACTGCCCATAAGATAGATTTAGAGAAAACAAAACAAATCAAAGCAAAGGTGTTTCTTTTTCCCAGTGACAGGCTTAAATATCAGTTCATATCATCCTCAAATATTTCCCAAGAGCAGCGAGAGGAGGATTATGAAGGTAGGACTTTCCTTATCACCCACTCAGGGACAGTGTAGGTATGCTGACACCCAGAAGCATGTATCAAAGTATAATTTCCTTATATCCTCAGGTTAATTAAGTTATCATGAGTATAAACAAAAAATGTTATTTACTTAGGTTTATTGAAATACTGTAAGGGATACACAAGAGTGCAAGGTCACTTCTAAAAGCCATCAATCTTCCTTGTGCCCAAACCACTCGACAGGTGCATTCTTTTCTCACAGACCTCCTGCTTCACTGTCAAGACTGCTGCTTTTAATCAAGTCACAGAGCTACTCTCACATCAACAGGTTACAAGGTCACAAGCAGCCTCTTAGCTTGCTGTGAAGAAGGAGCAGGGATTTTGAGACAGAAAGTCTCTTGTTCACAGGTGCTTACTTATCAATATAATCATTTTTGTTTCCACTTGAGAGAAAAACCAAGATGCCAAGAAGGAACAAGTGAAAGCTTTCTTGTCAAGAAGGTATTACAAGGGATTCTCCGTATCACTTGAAGAGCAAACCAAATATGACTCTCATTTTTTTTAAAAATCACAGTCACTTGTAGGTATACTTTTAAAACAGCAAGCTGCTGGACTGAACAACTTATTTCAGACTATTGTTAGTCACTGTAAACAAAATTACTAGCTTGAAGCTACAGAGATGAAAATATACTAGTCGCAAAGGGTAAAAAAACACATTCTTCCTGTTCTCTTCCTCTTTCTCCACTTGTTTGAAATCTGCTCTCAAACTCCATTGTTCTCTCTTCAAACATCCCTAGCATACCAGCTTTCATGACGTGATCAACACTGATTGCATGCAAAAGTGAATTTAAAATGTTACTTACATATACCATATGTGTTTCTGAATATGTTCTAGCTGCAAAGAAAAGAAAACAAGAAATTAGCTCTGCAAAACGTAAGAGGAAATTTCATAAGACATTCCCACTCAAGACTTGTCTCTAGTAAGGAGCATGTCTACCATTCCAGAGCTGGACCTATGCAAATGAGAGGAACTTGTCACTGCATAAACATCACACTCATCCTCACCCCACCCCAGTGTACGTGAGGCTATAACTCTGGAAAAGGGAACAAGGCAGGAGCAAATCCCAGGAAAACACATAAGTACAATGCTTCACAGGCAAGTGTTTTGGCTATTTGTTTTTTCCTTCCTACTTCCTTCCATTCTACAATCCAATTGAAGATAATAAAC
This sequence comes from Tragopan temminckii, assembly GCA_028571105.1. Taxonomy (NCBI): domain Eukaryota; kingdom Metazoa; phylum Chordata; class Aves; order Galliformes; family Phasianidae; genus Tragopan; species Tragopan temminckii. The sequence goes on from JAOWBP010002559.1 coordinate 11,104,311, forward strand.
TGCTGCCTCCAGTATGTGCATAATGCCTGACTGTTTACACTAAAAGTTCTTTCCTAGTCTTGTTTTGGAAAGAACAAGAGAAGGAAATAAAACCTGAAATAGGTAGTATGCATGAACAAAACAAAGTGTGTACCTGTGACATGTTCTGCCAAGATCTGTGAGCATTTTATTATGTAATGAAGGACTCACCAAAGCAGTGGCTTTGTCCATCTATGTAAAGCAGATGCCAACAAACGTGCTACATGATGACCACATATTTCACAAAAACAGGGGAAAAAAAAGCAACAGCTTTTTCCGAGAGAAATCCCAAACTGTTCAGATTACAGCAGAACAGCAGAATCTTCCTAACCTAGTTATTCTCTGAAGTACTGTCACAACAGAAGAGCAATTTTTATCAATAGCCAGAGATTATTTGTTGTGAGGACAATATTTCTTGCTTTCCCTTTATGAAAAACCTTTGTACACGCAGAACTATGTGCACACTCACTGCTAACAGGCTCCTGTTTGTGCAACACACGAGCAAGAGGCAGTGGAGAGCTGGAAGGAAATTCAAGCTATAAGATGAAACCACAGGCCCATTAAACTGGTCCAAAAGAATGGAGACAGCTGTCCCGCTATTACTTTCCACTTCAATTCCAGAATAATGAGAATCAGGGAGCAAAAGGGGAAAAAACACAACAATAGAGGAATAGACAAACAACAAAATTTCATTGATAGAAAGTAAGCGTTCACTGCAGAGAGGAGGGAATCAGAGGCCTTTGTACTATGGAACAACAGCTCCTTGCCTGGGAGACCCAAAAGATCTCATGTCTGCTTTATATTAGATCATTTTTTAAGTGAGACAGGGCTCATATCGAAAACAAAGAAACAAGGGAATACAAACTAGGAAAGCCTGACAGAAGGTGAGACCTGTGTGTCCTGACATCATGTGGTTTCCAGACTTGGAAACTCTGGTAGTTGAACTAGAAGAGAACATGGGGCCACATTTGTCTTTTTTCTTATTATTACTGCTCGTTCTGGTGTTGCAGTATACAACACAGAACCCCAGACTGCAGGTCTCTGACAAAGGAAACTCCCTTCATCGCAGTCTCCCCTATTAAGAAGTCCTTTCACCCCTGCACTATTAAAAGGGCAGAGTATTCAAGACACACTGTCATTTCCCCTAAGTGGCTTAATTCAAAAAGATAACGTACATATCTATGTATGTTCTCCTGTCAACCTAGAGATGCACTCTTCCTCTTGGTCTTTGCAAGCTGAGGCACAAACAAATGAGAAGAGACTATTCTGTATGCCTTTCACAGGGTAGGATTTTAAAATGGTTAGTTATCAGGTGCTTACTACAGCAAGAATCTGTTAAGGCGTGAACCTCTTTCGCTTTGTAGAATCACTCTGTAAGATCACAGAATGCCAGGCCCTCTGGGTCCCTCTGGCCCAGCCCCTGCTCCAGCAGAAATGCCCAGAGCCGGCTGCCCAGGCAGCATCCAAGGAGGACACCCCCTCACAGCCTCTCTGGGAAATCTGTGCCACTGCTCCGGCACTCATGCAGCACAGAAGTGCTGCCTGATGGTCAGGGGGAACCTCCTGTGTGTCAGTTTGTGTCCCCTATCTCTTGTCCTGGCGCTGGATGCCACTGAAAAGAGACAGAGATGCATCTCTGCTCCTTATTTCCTATACACCACACGGAGGGTTAGAGATGTTAATGATTTCAGACAAGATGCAGATGATATAGCTAAGCGATGTCCAAGTCTCTTTCATGCTTGCTTCTTCTGCTGCATTTTCTGTCTCTGTGGGTCACATTTTTCTTTTTGACTGCAATATGCAGAAAAACAGCACTTCGTTCTGTAAGTCAGAGAGAGGGAAAAAGAAGGGCCACCAGTTCCTGTGTTAGTCACAGACCCCCTGGGCTCCTTCAGAGGAGATGTCAAAGAGAAATCCCTTCTGCTCACTCCTGCTGATCAACCTCCTCTGAGCTAATGATCCCACAGCAATTTTCTAAAAGAGAATCCCCCTACCACTTTGATATACGTTTATTGGAAAGTGTATGAGAGCTCTCGTGTGAGAACACAATGGCTGCTGTTTACCTACAAATCTGCAGTTCCATCCACATCAAAATCATTGCTGTGAAGTACTCAGGGATACCCCAGATATGAACGGTACTCCACAAAACCAATTTCTATTCTGATTCAAATGTAATTGCATTGAAATGTTATTACAAGTGCGTACTTGCTGCTGCCAACATCTTCACCGCTTTTTTAAAGGTAATTAATTAATGCTTTGTTGCTTTTCATCTGCATTAAAGTGACAGGAGGGTTATGGGAGGGCGATTGGTTTTGACAAGGAGAAGTCTGTATGCTTTTTACTATGCAATGCAGGGGAGGGAGATACACAGTGGGAGCTAATCTTACTCCTCCTGCCTTCATTTAAACACAATGTTTAAATGCATGTAAGTGACGAAGGCATTTAACAGCCCTTCCCAGAGGGTTCTTCTTGCTGTTTCTACATGAGTTTGCCAAATTTAATGCCATTTTATGGAAGTTGTTAAAATGCTGCTTCTTAACATCCCCCAGCCACCGCAGGCAATTGCCTCATGATGCCATCTCTGAAACAACAAAACATGTTTAGCTCCATTGCACATGCACAGTCAGAGGAGAGATTCTGCAAGCTAAAATGCTGTGATAGAAGGAGTCGGGGAACTCCTTCATAATGGTTTTACACAAAAAATACATCCTATACTTATACATACTTCCTATACTATATTAACCTTGATTACTGAAGTAGCATTGAGGACCCATACTCATAAATCTAGTTTGATGAAAAACTGTACATGCTCATCAGAAAAGGAGGTCTCCTCCCCCAAGGAGCTTACATCTAAATACTAAGACAGGGAACAACAGATGGAGACAGACAGGCAGATGGAAAACAAGACAGTGCGGTCTACATCCTCAGCACTGATCTCAGCAGACTGGTTGCCAAGCTGAAAAGTTCTGACCTGCAGAAAAACTTTCTCAAAGTCCAAAGATAAGGATGAGG
>JAOWBP010002559.1:11115944-11130236 GCA_028571105.1 Tragopan temminckii
ATTTTAAGAAGACAAAAGGAAGAGTAGGGGGGAAAGGATAGTTCCTATCATTTGAAAGAAACCAGTATCACTGACAGCCAACTCCAGTTCTTCTGCTGAAATAGCTACAATGGGGAAGAAAAGGCATAGGTGTCTAGAGTGGAAAGACCAAGTTAAATGAGGTTACTGCTTTTCTGTCTGATAACATGGCACAAAGGTATTGTGAGAACAACATAGGATTATTTCCCTCAGATGGCTGTGGCTTGATTCAGGGCTGAACCAAACAACCAAAGTCACAGTTATGTTTATTCTCTCCTTTTGCACGCTGTCTGTCTTGGACAGATTTCCTGTAGAGAGGGTCTGTCTGCACACATACAATTAGTGACACTTTAAAGAAAACATACATTGATTTTAATCAACTTACCCGGATAACTTCAGGGCAGGCATAATGCGGTGATCTGTAACACAAAATAGTGAGATGAGCATATATTTATGAACTATTTGCATTTCCACTTCGCTTACCAGAATCAGGATTGGCTCATTTACACAGAAAGCAAGTTTGCAAAAACAGCCCTTTTTATTACTGTAATGAGAATATATTTCTCAGACAAACTCAGAAATGGTCAACAACTAGCATAATTCAAAATTCAATGGCCCTAATATGAATTTCTTAAAAGGAATGGAAGAGCAGGCGTATTTTGTGACTACATAAAATTCCAGCCCTTCAACTCTTTGCTTTCACTTGGCCATATATATGACTAGAAGGAAGGCACACACTGCAAGGTCTTTTAGGGGGAAAAAAATTAAATGTTTTCAGAGCCAATGCATGTATCTCCAAACCATATCTTGCACCTCTTCTGCAAAGAGTGCTCTCAATTACTCCAGCAATCATAAAAGCTGCCAGTACATGATTTCAATACGCTATTTATTTTTCTTCAAAAAAAAAAAAAAAAAAACCCAACAGCAAAACACCACACAAAAAGGATGGACAACAGTACTGTTACCTTTTGAGCTAATATATTCTCTTCACATCCTTCCACCCATCTATCTCTTCCTTGATTCTTGGCTGAGAATCGTTAATTACTTCAACTTGCCAGGTAATAATTTTAATTCCTAAAGATTATAGCCATGGCTATTTATTTTTATAGCCCTCATTAAAGTAACTTGACAAGTAAAAGGGATGCAAACTGTCTGAGACCTGTGTGCAAATCTCACTATTGTTTATACTGACACCTCCCAGCAGTCCCTGAGCCTGTCTTCATTTGTGCATTTGTTTCTTGTGACAAACACAATCATGGTTGGGCAATACCTGTCTCACAAAGTAATGAGCAAAACAGAAGCACAGTGAGGTTAGCTTTGTGCTAGAATGCTACTTTAATGCCCACTGAGACAGTCCACTAATTACCTTTCCATACACATTACACTTATGGTAAAATATCATCCTGAGTGCATGGCACATCTGATTTGCTATCACAGCTTTTGGCAGACTGTGATAATATACTCGGAGCACAACTAGAACTGCAGCTACCCTGAATACAAAGCTTAAGCAAGGAGAAATAGAATATAACTGATCCCTCACAAACTTTGGGAAAGGTAGAACTTGGAAGTTTAGCATACTATCTAATAACACTTCTTCTTTAAGAGGCTATCACAGGTATTATGACCAACCCTATGCATTCAGTAATTCAGACCTGATTTTACAAACCTTGAAAGGCCTATCAAGACAAGAAATGTCTTGCCTTGGAGAGCTGGATAGAGTTGACCTTTGGATGCTCTGGGATTCAGGTAAGAAGGTTCTTGAACCCAGTGGGGAGGACAGGCCCACTGGGCTCTTTTGGCAGCTCTGTCTTTGGCAGCCACAGATGAGTTATTAAAATTTGCTGCTGGCTACGACTGGTTGACCAGAACCTCATCATAAGTCTGCTGCTCTGACTAAAACGAGAGCAACATCATTGCTGCTTTCCTACCTCCCAGAAATTTGCAACTCCAACAAAGACAGATTTCAGAATTCATAATTGCTGATGCTGAGGTATACAACCATCTTGCAAATATCCTTGAAAAGAAGAACGTAAGTATTGTGAAGACGACAAGATGGGTAGATACCCAGTTAGGAATCTCAGTAGCAAATGCACTTAAAGCATTTTACTCCCCTGATGTCTGTTGAGTGTGGAGTCTGCAATGGAGTCTGCGAGGTGTCTTTCAAGACACTGGTGAAATTCTGCTAAAATCTAACAGAATGGGCGGAGAAAATGTTACAATAAATAATTTCAACAAGTTGGATTGATTCAATCATTCAAAAGCTGCACTGCAACTGCCCAGAGAGCACAGATTTCTGGCATAGCCACTCTGAATTCTTGCCAGCACACACACACTATCAGGATATCTGCAGCACTGTCTTGGCAAACAGCTCTAAACAGGTTCCTGTGGCCAGCCAGAAATCTGTAAAAAACTCATTTCCATGCTGCCAATCACAAAGGACCTTCAACTGCGCTAAAGAGAAAGCTAAAATTTAATAAAAAATCTATTTATCTTTCTATAGAGTCCTGAGTATTTCTTTGGCTCTTATCAATAATTATTCAATATTCAGTATATTCCCTCTCTCTTCCCCTAGGCCATCTCCTCATCTTCCAGCTACATCTCTTTGCAGCAAAAGCCACACTTTGCCCTTGATAATAAATAAGTATACAGCTCAGCAAGATTAAGAAGCAGCTGCTGCCTCTGGGTACTGCTGCAAAAAAGCCCCAGTGTTGGCAGTGTTTATTTCAAGGGTGATGCTGATTTTCCCAGGCTAGTCTGCCTGGGGCAGGAAGGGCTCTCTGAACGGTCATTCACAGCTGTAACTCCTGGACGCAGGAATCTTAATAGATCTTGCAGGCCCTTAGCAAAGCATTTACATGGGACTTCGACCAGAGGAAATAATCCAAAGTGCAATGGTGAAAACCACTACAAGTCCAGACGGGTCATGCAATCAGAGATATGCATCTTCGATGCATCTACCATGAACTTCATCTGAAAAACTAGACAAGTAGGTTTTGATCTTGACACATTGATACAGTAAAGCTAGAGCACATCTGAGGCAACCAGTGCTGTATCTTCAGTGCAGATGTGATGTGCCTCTGATTTGTGCAAGCAGTTCTGACCTCCTGTCTCAGTACATAGGTAAGAGACCTGCACAGTGCACAGATAAGCCTACTGCCTGTGTATGCTTTATGCAACAACTGCTTTTCCAGAGAAGGTTGATGAGGGAGAAGAGGGAGAGCTGTACTGTACGATCCTGCTCTATAATGTGACAAATCATGTATTGCACTTTCTGACAGGTCCCTTTAAAGATGAATCTCCACGCTTGTGTACTTTGGATCCATGCCTTAAGAAGACACTACTTGGGGAAGAAGAAATGCTTCTCTTTACACCTCACAGCTGGAGGCAGTATTTCTGTAGAGAGGGAGGAAGAAGTCTTGTTCTCTCTTTGCTTGAAGATACTTTTATATAGGAGATGCACTGAAACCCTCTTGTGTCTGGCTGCTTTTGGTGTTGCTCAAATGCTTCCCCCCAAGTTAACGGCTATCTCTTAGCTGGCTTTTGGAGACAGAAGCTACCCACTAGAGCAAAAGAATGCCTATGTGGAACACTGTGCTGGGTGGCAAAGGGCTGAGATGAAGGGGAACGTGAGAGGAGCAGTAAAACAGAAAGGGAATTCCTCACAAGAAGGATGCATGTTAGAGCATCCTGTGGGGAAAGCGACAGCTACAGATCACACAGCAAAGTAATGCAGGGAGGGACTGAAGAAACAGTCTGAGGAGCAGTGGGTAGTTCAGGCCGTACTGAAGGCAGTAACTGCAGGTAGGGCTGTAATTAAAGTAGTAGCTGTAGTTAAGGTTGAGTGCTATTCTGCAATTAAAGCTTCAGCTCAGTCATTTAGCACTATATGAGAAAACTCAGCATCTAGCCCTCAGCCACCTTACAGCTGTTTACTCCTCAAGCACTAATAGACTTTCTGTGAATTTGCAAATCAGTTCATTAACTAATATACGAGTTTAAATTATTAAGACTTAGATCCTTTAAGAGATCTTAATTTAAAAACTGAAACAGATCCCTATATTAAAAGAGCGTAAAGAATACAGAGTGCAGTACTTAAAAGCAAAGCCTGGACAGGCTATGCTGTGCTCTGTAGATAAGTGAGCATGAGGCAGTGGGTCTGCTGCTGTTCACAGTGCCTCTGGTTTACTTTTGCAGAAGTTGGAAAGCCAGTGGTCAAGTGAGGGAAGTGTGGTGCTACGAAGGACAACGTTGTGATGAGGCAGCTGGTTGACATACTGGAGAATCAAGCTCTCTGTGCCCGCAACAGAGTCCTTCTGTGAATGCAAATGAAAAGGTGCTTTAAACTGAGATGGTCACAGCTAATTGCAAGCTGCAGGTTCCCCTGTTTTTGATGTAGTTAATATTTGTAAACTTAAAATACTTCGATGAAAATCCTACCTAGCATCCACAGCACGGCTCGGATGTGGTGAGACGAAATTTTGAATGGATCCATAAAACAAAGGATGAGAATAAATTAAACAGATGCTTATTCAAAAAACCTCACACCATAAAAATACCAACTGAGACAAAAATTTGGTGGAAAAAAACCTCTATAAGCTCATAATTAATGAACTTATCCCAGAGTACATGAATATTTTGGGACCAAGTTAATTTTATACTTGTAATCTAAAAAGTAGCATATCTTAAATTTTCAGCACTTAATTTTGCAGACTTAAAGCTCTTTTAATGTACCTTGAAATGTATTACAGGTAAGGCTTATATTAGCACTTATTAATAAGGCTGTCTGATATTTCCCTTCATAATCCTCATTTCAAATTGCTTATGACTTACTACCAATTTAACAACTCAGAGATTTTCTTTTCTGTTTGTCTGCTTCAGACTGATTTCATCTTTGTGCCCACTATTAAAATCTTATTTAAATTAAATGTGCTTTTCCCATAAAGAGTGAAAATTTCTAGCATACTTAAATGTGAAAGTTATTCACATTCTCTGGAAAAATGCATTCAAACACAACCACTAGAAAAAGGGAAGATTGTATTTACTAATGGAAACTCTCTAGAGAATCAGGATGAAAATTCAACCTGTATTGGCAATGCTTCACAGATCAATTTTTTTTCCCTAAAACTGATAGTACAAGCTATTATGACTGAGGTTGTCACAAAGTACCAAACTTTAAAATGCAGAACCTCTTCTGAGTGCACAAGTAATAGGAGATAAATCTGGGACTGTGAGCTGGGAAAACCAGGTAGGGGAAACCAGAGCTGGAATCTAGTGAAAAAAAGAAAAGAATCTGGGACATGGGACCAAATGTGAAGCAGAAGTGAGTGGGAGAAGTTGGCAAGACTGGAGTGCAGTGGAGAACAGGGAAAGAGATGGGAACAGAGTGCAATGGAAACTCCTGGTGAGATGGGATAAAAATTACAAATTCTGGCATTTTCTAATTTTAAGAGCCTAAATTTGCAACACTAACAATATCTGGACCTGGACATTTGAATATGTTTTAGATAACATGCATACATTTGTATACACAGCTGTATAGAAGAGAAGGAATATGTGCAGTGTCATGCCTTGACATTAAATTAGAAATGGTTGGATACTGAGGTGTACAGCAACTGAATTCCTCTCTTCTGAATTACCTCATCACAGATGCTCTGATAGACATATACAAAATAAAATATAAAAGGTAAGCAGATTAGGACCTAGATGATATCTGTTAGCATTTCTAACAAACACACACTGTATTAGGTGTTGCAGATATCCTGAGCTCAAAAAGAGATAGCAGTCAATTCTAATGAGTATCATAGAATCACAGAACTGATGAAAATGTTTTTGTTTTTGTTTTCATTTTTTTTGATGTATATGGGCAGCTGGTGGGTCTGCAAAGCATAGCCAGCATATGCTAGAGAGAGCTGAGAGCAGAAGTATGGATGTGCTGGGCTTGGCAGTTACTTTTTCCTTCATTATGCCACCGACATGCACAATGGCTTTCTTCTCACTCAATAAAATTAGAGGACATAATCAACATTGTTCTTTCCACACGCACAGATTTCTGTATTTCTCCAGGGGTTCCCAACAGAGAAGCTGATAGGGGAGAACTGCTGCATATACAATCAGTTAATTGTGGGCCTGTACTGATTACCTCTTTGGGAATCGTGTCTGGTGCTGGAGAAAGCCACCTTTACATGTTGGCTTGGTCTCAGCTTGTGGTTGTTTGCGATCAAAAGGTTTAGAGGCAGCACAGAAAGCAGCACTGCTGTGGGGTTCTCCATCACCTGGTGGCCTGCAGCAATCTCCTTCCTGAGGGACATGGTGTTGTTTCACAGTAAGTGAAATGGAGAGAACTGCAGAGATGGCAAAAATGTACTTTGTCAGCTTTCTGTAAGGAGCAATGGGGAATTAGGAAGGATCATTACAGACTCCCAAGAATTATAACTCAACAGTATCTCCTATCAATCCTTCAATTCATGAGCTCTTTTCATTCAAGAAAAGAGAAAAAAAGTTCCTACTTTTCCAAGACTCCTGTAGATATAATTTCAGACTACGTTCAGAGCAACTTGGGCGTTATAATGACTTGTTAAGATTGAGAACTGAAGCACAGGGGGGTAATGTGACTTGTTTAAGACTACCGTGAATGCCCACAGCAGAGGCAGAAATCAAGCTCAGATCATTTAGGTTCAGAGATTTAACCATAAGAAACTCATTCTTCTTGCCTAGAGACAAGTAGGAGGGATTGCTCAGTATCTAACATTCTGAGGCACTGGAAGGCAGTGTGCTGGGAAGAATCACTGCTGAAAGAGATGAGGAATTGTCTCTGCATGTCATCGCTTGGAAGGGTAAAGAGGAGGAAGAGCCAAAGAGATCTGAACTAATAGAAGCAGTATCCTACCACATCCTCCGCTTCCTTCGTTGTCTGCTGTTTGCTCACAGAACTTCCCTGCTCCTGGAGAGATGCAAAGATTTGTTGGGTTACTTTAGCATTTCAGGGACTCTCTCTCCATAAGACTGCCTTATCGTGCAGTTTCTGCAGTTAGCATAACTATTCCCACAGCTCCTCTTTCCCTCAAAGGTCTAAAGATACGTGTTTAAATCTACGGCATACTCTTCTGCATATATGTATAAATGCAGGATTTGTGCAATACAGGCTTTCAGTAACGGGGATTAATTACAACCAAGGCCTGAATGCAGTCTGGCGGTGACAAATATTGTCAAAGAAACAGCCAGCTCATCCTTTCCTCCCTCCCTTACACAATCACGACTGGGCTGAACTTTTATCATTTCCTCCAGGTAGCCATCAGCACTACAGAAAATCATGCTGATCTAAGGAGTAGCTTCCATCAGACACTGACTCTGAGGCGTGCAACAAAACACAGGAACAGCTTTGTGAGGCCAGTCAAGGCTCTCTGGTCAAATTTTGGACTATACTTAGCAGTTCACTTGTGACAGCAGAGGCTGCACTCTAACAGCTCTGCTGTACTGACAAAGTTCATTGTATCGTGCTGCTAAACCCCATCTCATCCTCCCCCTCTGACTGACAGAAATACCTGGAGACTCCTTGTGTGGCTATCAATGGAAATGTTACAGTTTCATCTCATTATCAACGTTCACAGCACAGAGAAAGCCATTCTGAAAATTAACTTCTGGGTGCATGGAAGAACATCTCATTAAAGTTTCATATCTGAGCCATGACTCGGGCTGTTTTTTTCCTTTTCATGCTGGCTGAAATTACCAACTACAAGGGGGAGGTAAAATTGTTGCCTTGAAGAGCTCTGAGGTTGGTTAGTGTGTACTCCTAGGTAAAGAGAGTCACAACCAGCTTGCCGTTCTTTGTGAACTTCGTGGCACGCTGTTATATATTTCTTCCTTCCTTCCTTTCTCTTTTTACCGCCCAAACCAGATAGATCACAAGACACCAGTACCAGCCATGCTGGGCTCCACGCCAGGAGAATTAATGAAGTGGTGTAATAGCTCACATGGCGGCCTAGTGATTGGCACCATACTTAAAATACATCTGCAAGGCAGGAGATCAGCATTGCTGCTGTGTTCTGTTTATTACAGGCATGTCTCTTCCGTTCCATTGATTTCTTTATTAGCACATTTTAAGGCTGCAATAGTAGGGCTGGCTCTGCTTGAAACATGGAGGCTTGAATTCCAGCACTGCTTACGGACAGGAAATCTCCCTTTGAGACTCTAGACCTGGATGACACAGACTGCTCCTAACGTGAACAGGGAGCATACCAAGAGGTTCCCAAGGAGTACCCATCCTTCAGGGTGATGTGAGATTGAGTTGGATTTATACTTTTTGTTGTTCTGTTTTACACAGAATGGAGGGAGAAAATTTTCTTTAAAGAGCAGAGATCCTTTGTGATAACTGCAGTGAGGACTTTGTTTCTTAGTCTAGAGGGGAGGTTTGAAGGCAGCTGCAAGCAGCAGATGTGCAGACTCATGGCTCCTTGTTTCTCATCTGCACTGGTAAGAGGTCAAATCTTGGCACAGATAAGGAAGGAACGGGTGCATCTCAGTACAGTCATCAACCACCATTCAATCACATCATCAGCTTGAAACAATTTTGCAATTTATTATTCAAAACTTGGAATGCAAAGCTGTGCAGCTCAGGACTGAGAGGCAGTAGATGGGGTATAAAGGGAGCTGGTATGGCTCCATGTCTACTCTGAATTGTCTTGCCTCAGGGCACAGAATGAAAAGACATGGACTATAGCAGCCTGAGGATTGAGATGAGCTGCAGTCGTAAGATTTACACTGCCAAAGGCCAGGAAGAGTAGGTGTGTATGGGAGGAGACACAGAACTGCTGGTACTTTCTGCAACTCCAGCTGCTGATCTTGCTGTTGGAACAAATTGATACACAGCTAAAAGCCAGCATAGTGGTGCCAGGCTGCAGCAGCTCGATGCAGCTGCTGCCCCTGCCACAGCTCACTGCAGCAGCACACTGCACAGTCAACACAGCACAGTGTCATGGCTTTGGGGGACCATGTGGTATCCCTAGAGATGTTAGTGAATCAGTGGGTATTGCTCCTGAAATGCTCATCCTGTTCTCAGCCAGGCACCAGGTCTTCACTCAGCTGTTGGGCTTATTGCTGGCTCCCTTGGAAATTCCTAGAAAGCTCCTGCTGGCAACTGAATTAACATGGAAATGTTTTTAGATTGTCCCTGCAATATTCCTCCTAGCAGTCTCTTTTGTATCTGCGTTCATGCCCTGCCTGTAATTGCAAAGGACCCTCTGTTGTCTCCCTGTCAATTCCGGATGTGAGCTGAAATGAAGCAGAGTGGAGCATAAACAGAAAGAGCTGCAAGCAGGCAGCCTGAACAGAACACACAAATTCCATTTCAGACGCCATAGATTCCCTTTTTTTCTCACCTCCTAATATTCTAAAGCCTGTTCTTAAAACAGGTTTCACCACTGCTTTCATTTTCCAAATATCATACGTCCAGTGAAAGCAAGCACAAGCCACTCTAGGCAGATGAGTCCAAACCTGAAAGCCTTGATATTTATATCCATATGTGACATCTACAAAGGCCTGCTTTTCACTGAAAAGCACTTAAAAAAAACCTTATTTTAGCTATTTTATGCACTGTATACATTTTTAAAATTTACTAACTTACTAGGAAATAATGATGCACAATGTAAGCCTGCAGATCTTCCTCAAACCCCCTACTACTGACATTTTCTATGTCTGGAATCCATCATTGACTATTTGCAATATGCTCTGAGACACTCACCCACAACTGGTTTCTAACAAGCTGTCCCCAACCTGCAGCGATGCCATCCCAAAGTCTGCTATCCGGATATTGTTCTTTTCATCCAGCAGTAGGTTTTCTGGTTTTAAGTCCCTGTGGCTGTAAAGAAAAGATCAAAATGCAAGTTAAATTATCCACAATAACTTTCCCATTCCAAGGCCTGTGTTTTTTTTTAATCCAGCATAATATCCAACCTATTACATTTTAATTGATGTCATTCTTTCTCTCTTCCAGATTAGGAGAACACACACACCCAAAATCTGGTCTTTGCAGCACTCTAGATGACCCCCAAATGATGGGGTGCCCACTCCTGATGAATGCAAGGTTTGAGCCTTCACTGTCTTTATAGAAAATGAACAATATCAACACAATCTGAGGGGGAGACTGAGGGAAATTGGTAGGAGGAAATTTTCAGTTTAGATTTAGGGCTGACATACTCCATCAAATGCCAGCTTCTTAAGTTAAGAGTGAATGCCATCAGTATATTCCTTTGACAGTAAAAACTACTAGTGAAGTTTTGGAGGAAAAAGAAAAGAAAACAACAAACAAATGTATTTGGTGTAAACACTACAGCAAAAAGCTCCTATTAAGGGTCATTTACATAGGCATATGGCTTTGAAAACATTTTGGGCAGCTAGCTCCAATGGAGAAACTCCTTGAACCCAGCACTGCTTTTAACTGAGAGTATTAGCAACAGGAAAGAAGAGAGAGGATTCCATTCCCTTCCTTCCAGCAAAGCTTAGTTCTTTTATTATTTGCAACATGGGAACGAGCAGGCAGTCATGACCTTCAGGACGGTAACTCCTGTTTTAAATCAAAGAAAACGTATACTGACTAATTTACTCATTTTCATTACCTGTAGACAACACCACTATGCACACCCATCTGTTTCTTCGTACTCAAGTACTTCTGTACAACTGTTAGATCTACTTGATTTTATACCCCAAACCAAAAATCCTGTACTAAAACCGAGATGACTTTTTTGCCTTTTTATTTGCAGCTCTTGAAGAGCCACAGAGATGAGAGTAGGATTTTAGGCAGGCTGAAAAAGCTCCCTTCACTTGTCTTTACTTATAAGAAAGCAAAATGTGTATCTTTGATGTCCTGCTGATAAAAGCTGCAAACCTGAGAAAAAATCTTCAAGGCAGAACAGTCAGTTCAGGTGCCCTGTTAGAACACAAACCTATTGGAAATGGCCAATTGACAACAGGCATGAATGTCAGGCAAACAACAGCCATTTGTTACAATGGTTCAAGAAGAAGTTGCCTGCCCAAAAATTGAAGATCCAGCATTAGCATAATCTAATCCAGCAACACCCATAACAGAGCTCAGCCTTAGCTTTATGCCATCTTCATTCTTACAACACTCCTCCAGCACTGCTCATGGATGCAAGTGTAATTATACCCCTATCCACCTGTAAAGGAGGTCGGTCTCTGCCCCCTCAGAGAAACATACGGAGCGTGACAGCGTCTTGGAAATGATCTCTGATCTTTACAGAAGTCTGGAATGATCAATTAGAGACAACTTGTAAATAATGCAGGCTAACTCAATACATAACCAGAATATGCTGTAATAGGATACTTGGGGAGTGTAACAGATATTTTTCAAGGAGACTTCCAGCAAAACAGCACACATTCAAAACAGATACTGGCCATTTACCTTATCACTGAGCCTTATGATTGTCATTAAGGACATTTAAAATGACCACTAAGGATCCTGCTTTTGATGTGAGCTAGGAAATCCAATGATTAAGGTACAACATGACCTGAACACAGCATTTCTTCAAACTGGATGTATGTTCATTACAAAACATCTCATATTCATTCAGGAGAACAGCACTGCAAAAGGAAATGTACAAACATTACCCTTCCATGCCTCAGAGCCAGCAGTCTCAGCAGACTTGCCTCAAGCTCTGGCCAGAGCACAAAGTATGTGAGTTCTGAGCCAGCCTCACTCCCAGATTACTCAGAGGCAGTGAAAGGAAAGGGATGACACCTTTGATAAAGAATATATTATTCACCGGGGGAAACAAGTCTCTTCGCCATTTCATGCTGTCTCCTCATCAGCTGGTACCCACAACACACGCACTTTCAGACTTGAGTTTAAGGGAGAACCAACTAGAAAAATAAAGTTCCTGTAAAGTGGCAAAAATAATTTCTTTTTTTTTTTTTGGTTGAGCCACAGGTAGAGGTCCTGACTCACCTCACAGAGAGCATTTTGAAAGCCTTACATTGCCCTCCTTCAGTATATGTGGGACTAAGGATAGTGGGGTAGTACACATGAAATTTGAGGTGGCAGTAGACCTTTATGGTTTGTTGTGTTTTTTTTGTTTTTTTTTTTTTTGCTTTAAGCACCAAAATAAAGGGAATCATAATTTCGTTCTCTTCACTACAGACCAATCAACAGGCAGAATGTGGACTCTGTCAAGAATTGATACATTTTTTGCTGACTGGGCCCCAAACAACAAGAACTGCCACTGGGCAGTTATGTAGCTCCCTGGCCCTTCCCATGTATCTTTTAACACAGACCCCAGTGCCAGGTATGGATGGTGAGCTCAGGAACGTCATGGCAGCCAAAAGTTTTTTTTTTTGCACCTCTCAGTAATCAGGGTGCTAATGGGATCAGGCAGTGCTTGCTAGCTCAACCACAAGAGAATTTTATGCCCCAGCTTCTAACTGGGACATATCCTGCTCTCGATAGAGCAGGAGCACCTCGAATCTGGGGACCATCTTGGGGATAGCAGTGAGGCCAAGAGCCTACACCGGAGTGGCAGAAGCAGCATCACTGCCACTGGGAACAAACCTTCCTCTCTGCATTTGCATTTCCCATCTTTATACTGCCAGCTTCCAAATGCCAGAAGGAAGGGAGAGGAACATATGGGAATAGGGAAGGATTGTTATAATTTACCTAGGAGCCTATCTGCCTGGATGGCCTTACGCATTCATATTTGGAAAGGATTCTCTTGTGCCAAAATGAAACAAAACAAAACAAAAATCCTGTATGTGGTAATTACTTGGCATTAATGGAACATTGCAGAGTAAATGCATTTTAACTTGGTCCCACTCCAGCTGATCTCTCTGACTCTCTTGTCTATATGACCACATCATCTCCTCTCTCTGCAGGTGGAACAGAGGTCTTGTTACCTTTTGGTTGTTCTAAAGACTCTAAAGCTGTAGGGGTTTAGCACATGGCTGGTAAATCAGAATAGAAGAAAGCAACTTATTTTGTGACAAACATGGCCAACATTCCTCTTGAGCCCTACCTATGCTGAAAAAGAATCTGAAAGGGAAATGCAGCCCTGCAGAAGTCGCTGAAATCCTGAGCCAGGGTGGTCACAGACTGCCCAGAGCTCCTCACCCCAGACAATGGAGTAAGAAGTCAGCTCCATGAGCTTGCATGCATGCAGCAGGCTTTTGAATGGAGACTGTGGGAGTGAAAGGGAGCCATTAAATAAGCTATGACACCGTCAGGCTCTCTGCAACATTCCTCTTTTACCGAGTACAACAAAGGCTTTACAATTCCATTGCAGCACAAGATGAGGATGGGGAGAGAGAAAGAGATAGAGGTTTGAAAAAAGGGTCCCATGGAAATGGGCACAATCCTCAGAGGTGGTGCAGAGAAAATGAAAGGCCTGCACATTCATTAATGTGTTCCAGCTTCACACACACACACTGGCCAAGTTTACTTTCTGGTCACTCCCAGTGATGCTATCCAGCCAGCTTCTTCAGCACCCTCCATTGCCTCTCTCAGCCTGTTCTCCTGCTCTGGGCACGTCCCTAGAGTTGTACTGCAGGCAATTGCAGCACAGTTAAAAATGGAAGTAAAACAACCACCCTCTCCCTCTCACCCAGGGTTGGCAGAAGCTTTTGGGTGTAGAGACAGATTCAAGATCTCGGATTCAAGGAAACTATGTCACTTGGCACAAGATGATGAACCAAACCATTATTTTAAAGTGATTTTTGTGCTGAAACATTCCTATCAGTTTCTATGACAACTCATTGTAGGTCATAGATTTCTAATCCAAGAAACCTCCTAATTGGTGTAGTTGCAGGTCATTTGTACTAATCAAATTGTTGGCTACTTTGCAAATGCTTTTCTTACTGACCCCAAAATCCCAGAAGGGCCCAACCACAGAATAATTGTTCTGCAGTATGCCTCTTAAAAGTGCTTAGCAGAAGCCTGATGTGATGCAAATAATTTACCAGTGTTACTAGTATGAGAAGCAAGATTTTTAATTTTCATAAGCAGAAAAACCCCTTTGTCTTATTTTCTCTTGCTTCTGCAAATAAGATCCAAATGCATAACTGGCATCTACCTACAAAGGATCTTTGTTTAAGAGTCATGGTTGCTATGCTCAAATTTAGTAATATTTCACAGAATCCTGCAGAACAAGCAAATACAGCTAGGAAAAAGGACATGATCTCTAAACATATCAGAAATCCTAAAGAAGTGCTTGAATGCCTGAAACCTTGTCTGTTTTTAATATAATTATTTCTAGTGATGCATTAATATACACTGCC
>JAOWBP010002559.1:11130336-11143915 GCA_028571105.1 Tragopan temminckii
GAGTCATGGTTGCTATGCTCAAATTTAGTAATATTTCACAGAATCCTGCAGAACAAGCAAATACAGCTAGGAAAAAGAAGTGCTTGAATGCCTGAAACCTTGTCTGTTTTTAATATAATTATTTCTAGTGATGCATTAATATACACTGCCCCTTCCTATAAACCTTGCCTCAAAACATATGTTCCTGTATTCCAGAGACAGAACAGACTGTCAGGTCTGATCACCATGAATGCACTTGCCAAAGAATGCTACCTGGTTATGCTTACACTAAGACTATGCCATTTTTGAGTTTCCAGTGGCTTACGTAAAGAAATAAACTTAGGAAAATACATATCCTCTGACTTTAGCTGAGCTGGTAATTTTGTTTTTGACATTGCAGCTGCTGTACTGAATGTTATTTCTCCAGTTTTTTGTACAAGGAAAATGTTTAAATTCCTCACTGTTTAGAGTGAGTCTCAGTCCTAGATACGCAGCTCCTGGATTCAGGCAAAGATTGGCAAATCTCAACTCTCATCAAGGGAAGAAGGTACATTTCTAATTTGATGGTCTAAAAGAAAACTTCAAAATCTAAAGACTCAAAGACGCCCAGAAGAAATACCAGTAATCAACATTATTAAATTCCCCTGTTTCAAGCCCACTTTCACATTTGGAGGCTTTGGGTCATAATTTCAAAGTGTCCAGCTGTAGACACACATCTCTGCATCCTCCTTATAAAAGAAGCAAGGCAAACCAGGAGGCACTAGGAAGGTGGTACTACCTAACAGGGCAGGTTACTCATGGCACCTGGCATTCTTTGGCTTTCTCTTTGGCTTCTCGAAGGCATTCCAGATTTCTTCATAAAAGCGTGTTTCCTCTACTGACAGTGCTCTGCAGCTCCTGCCTGCAGTAATATACGAGAGATTTTAGCACCACTGCTGTGAAATCTTGAAGCGCTGTTTTATAAGGAGCCATTTCCCCCCCGCACCGATGGCAAGAACACAAGGCGAAGCCAAACAAAGCTCTTATTCATTGCCTTAGCCCTCTAAGTCACACACCCCCATGCCTATGCACACACACACAGACACACTTCAGCAAGATCCTTGTGCGTACTCAAGCAGGCACAGCCCCAGGCAATAAAAGGAGAAAGGGACCTCATAATTGTCATTTATCAATATTCATAAAGAAACTGCCTTAACCCCTCCTGTGCATGCTATGGAAAAAAAAAAAAAACCACAAAAAAACACAACACAAAATGAAACCCAACCAAAATAAAAATAAAATGAAATAATAATCTCGCTGCTCATTACCACAGGGAATTTCCTCTCAATGTCACCACTGCCCTGTGCAGTAATTGGCATTATCTGTTATCTCTGAAGCTGTAATAAGGTTTGCCACGGGGCATTTTCTGTAATCATATTTTTATTTGTCAGCTTGTGAGATACAGACACCAAATATGAGCTTGACCAAAGCACAAACCCAACACACAAAATAAGGACGCGGCCAATCCCAGCTTTTGGTGGTGATGTCACCCCCAGCCAATGAGGCACCCGCCAGCTCGCTCTGCCTGGCTCCCACCTCCTCCCGTGCTGCAGCATTCCCTTGCTGCAAATAAGAGCCTCTTCCTCAGGAAAGCAAGGATTTGCGAGCTACCCCAGTATTTGCGCCTACATTGTTTTACAGTAATTATAGGTGGTGCTGAATTAGCTGAGAGCTCAGCCATACTATGGATGCAAGATACGCAAAAGGATTATTGATTCACAGCATCCAGCTCAGACATCTTAAAGGTACTGATGTAAGAGAGTAGACACCCATTCTTTGGTAGCTTAGGAAAAAATCGTTAGTTACATCCAAAACCTCTGTCCTAGCTAGCAAGGTCTTATGTCCAAGGGACTCCAGGTTACTCTGCCATTCCTTGCATCACTTCTGAGCACATCTGTGTGCTGCGGCACAGCACAGAGCCCTCAGAGCTAGCACAGAGCTGGAAGCAGAAGCAGTGCTGCTGCATCACTGAGCTCACTATTATGCTTGCTAGCTCAGGCAAAGCACCAGGGTAACACAGATACGCTGTTTGCAGGATCACATATAATACCTCAGCACAGCACTGCTTTCCCAAAAAGGGTCCCCAGCGCAGCATGGGAAGCCCTTACAGAACTAGAAGTAGGTTATCTGAGAGCTTTTTCCCCACAGGTAAGCACACCACCAAACTCTGTGACTGCACCTCAGGGTGAGATACCTCAAATCTTTGCTCCTAGTTTCCACTAAATAAAATACGAGGACTGCTCTAAAAGCAATGCCTCTATTTTATTATTTTGGCCCATGACATCAAGGGTGGATGTTGGTGGTATGGCAGTAGAGGTTGAACCTTCCCACCAAAATTTCATTACATGGTGTTGCCGTGCAACAGATGGCAGCAGAGGGGCGGTGTGACAGAATGGCATCTGATGTGGAAGTGCAGAGAGGCAAAGATGAATCACTGCATTCCACTATGCAGAAAAAAATGGCACCCAGTGACGCTCATTGACACTTGCTGAATGTTTACGGAGACCAACCAGTGGATGTGAGCACAGTGGAAGTTGGACTGCATGGGCAACATTTTCCTAGCAATGGTGCCATAATAGCAGCTGTGAAACAGTGGGTCACTTCTGCTGGTGCAGATTTTTATGAGCGTAGCATCTGGCTCGTTTATTACCGACAAAAAAACATAGCTAATGATGGTGATTCTGTTGAAGAATAGCATTTTGTAGCTGAGAATCTGCTCTATCAAATAGCGTTATTGTGCTATTTGTAACTGTTGTAGTTTCCATGGAAATAAATAAGAGGCATTACTTTCAGAGCAACCTATGTAATAATGGCAAGCTCCTACTTTTTTAAAAACAACATGAGAGCCATGAAAGCACATTCAAGCTCCAAGCCTATTCTGCTTCCTTGTCTGAGCTGCTTGTTTGAAGACGCCTTCTCAGACACAGGTGATCTCTCCATACAGTAGCAGCAGAAGCCTTTTATTGATGGCAGCACTGGGGAATCCTTTCTGATTTTTTGATCCATGAATCCCGATGCATCAACACATTTTGAACAGTGAAAGCTGAATGTGGCTACACAGTGCTGTAAAAGCAAGCCACAGATGCTTCTCTGTGTTTTGGGAGGTATTGGAAGATTGGACGATGATACGGGTCTAGGGACACCAGGCTATCAATCCATTCTGCCAGTGACTTAGAGGCACACACGTTTAGTCATTAACCAAAGCAGAAGCCTTCATTTTTCAACGTGGTCATAACTGGATAACCTGGCTGATGAGATGATTTGTCATTTCACTGCCCCACGACAGGACAAGGTCAGGCTTCATTGCTTAGGAAAGCACATTAACTTTTACATTCACACAGATGCACACAAATGTATTTATGCATGCTCTGATTCTCAAAAAGGGTTTATGATAACTGTTCAGAATATCACACAGAGTCTAGTATAACACCAACCACACAAGTCTCAGAGTGACCGGGAGGGAAGGAGAGCTTATGATTTACTGCTAGCTTATTCAGCACTAGATGTTAGCAGAGTGGGAGTTGGCAAGGAGACAGGGGATTTACTTCTAAACAAGACTACTGCCTACAATCCAATATGTTTAACAGAGGAAAATGGATTCCTCAAGAGAGACGTGCACTCTGCCTTGGAAATTCCACATATCCTTAAACCTGCAGAAATGCTTGTCTGTCATGTTGACAGTCTCACCACGAGCCTCGCTGAGTTTATTATTCAGACATGTCACGAGGCATCCAACAAAAGCCCAAAGGACTGATGTGAATGTTTTCATAGAAACTTCTGTCCCAATTGTGAATCATATTTCTCTGGAATATTCATTTGAAAGAATACATAATTTCTTTTCAGTTGTACTTAAACATTATTTGAGGCTTCTTGGATCAGATTTCTAAGCGTGAAGCCACGCAGTGAACAGAGCCATCTATGTATTCAATACACCAGTGTTTACACTGCCCAGCATACATAAATGCCATTTGTGCTGCAGATATCTGGCATGTGAGTTCTCAGCATAAAACTGGGGGTTACAGAAATCACTGTATTGTTACTGAGAAGTATCCACAGGGTGATTATGCAAGCCCAGCTACTGCAGCATCTAACAGCAGCCCACAGCCTCCTGCAGAGGGGAGATCTGTGGCTACAAAGAAGTAACCACACAGACATAATGTAAATGGTCTCCCCCAGCCAATCTTACTGCTAGGAGCTGCATTTCTGAGAAATAAGCAGGTCAGCAGCTGTACAGAAACCGTGTGCTCAGACTCATCATAACAACTGATTTCAGTAAAATTTAAATTAGCTAAATTTGCTGAAGATTAAGTGGAAACTGGTCCAATTTAAAACATCACCCAAACGAGCAGATTAAACCACACTTTATGGTAAAATTATCTGATGGAGTTAGTAAATATCAACTGCAGACACATCAAGCAAATTCTTCCCTACTGGAAAGGAAATTAAAGGCAACAATGACTCAAATGCCCAGAAGGGACTTGGGCAAAGTTGCCAAAAGCCAGCAGGTTTCCAAAAACTGAAGGAAGCCATAAAATGACTTGGCTGCATTGGTATCTGTCCCAAGTTTCTTTAGGGACTCATTTTGAAATAGTCTTTGTAATTCTCAGTTATTAGCAAGCGCCCCAAAGAATGATGGAAATTAAAAAGCTTTTCCATGGTGGTTTTGGTTTTCCTGATTAAACCATTCCCTATGAATGAATTCTCTTCCAAAGATAATGTTCTCCACGAGATGTCTGTTTCTGACTGGTACACATTCTCAGAGACAGCCAAGAATTTAAAAACATGCCAGCACTTTACACAATGCCTTTACAGCTTTACAACATTGGTTATTTAACAGTGAGTGTCAGGAAATAAGACGCTTGTAGCATGTGCTTTTATGTAACAGGTGATTCCTGTTGGAAATGACTGTGCTCACCATATTGAATGACTATGGCAGAAGTCTAAAGCAGAGATGATTTGTCGGAAGAACTTCCTGGCTTCTTTTGGTGTCAATCTTCCCTTTTTTACAAGATAGTCGAAGAGCTCCCCACCTGACACGTGTTCTAGCACCAAGTACCTAGAAAAAAAAAAACCACCAACAAAGTCAGGATTTGTAAGTACACTATCATACCAGCCTCTCACACACAGCTACATACAAACATTTTTACATTTGGTCAAGGAGAACACTTCTGGAAACAAATGAAGAGAATCAGAATTTTAAAAGAAAAAATGATTAATATTTTTTAACAGAGTTCTTCTGCAAATTTCGCACAAGCCAGTGACTTGAAACAAGTCAGCATTTCACTGATTTATTGCATTCAGTGTTCAACAGTCTAGTGAGTGAGAATCTAAAAGCCAAAAATGCCTCCAAAGGACAAGAAGGGGAAGAAGAGAAGAATCGGATATAAGCTTTCATGGCAGCTCTTAAAGCTACTGTGGAAGGCTCATGTCTTTTAACCAAGCTGACAGTTCCTTTATAAAACAGCTTTGGCAAAGCTGTCCTCATGTACTGTTCTGCCTTAGACACTCAGGACCCAGAGAGATGTCAACAAACCAGAGGGAGTTCAGAAAAAAAAAGGTGAATAGTTTAAATTATGAGAAAAGATCAAAAGAACTACATGAGTGCAGCCTAAACAAAGGGCTTCAGCTCTTGCTGCTCAACAGCAGCGATTTGCTGGAGCAGCTGTTCCCCCCAACTCACATGTGAAGAATGTGACACTGAGCAAATAAATGCGGCACAGTGGGAACCTAGGAGTGAGAGAGGAGAGCCCAGTCCTCATACAGCACTCCTGGCAATCAAAGAGAGAAAAGTGAAATCTTCTGGAAGGAAAGGACCTGCCATGGATGGACCATCTTGTTGCTGTAAGTGGATGCAATGAAAGACAGCAAAATAGAAGAAAACTAAGCATAAATCTCTGTAAATGCTGCCTAACAGAGCCTAATCGTTTCCTTAAGGAAGTAGCACAACACCATCAACTGAACCTTCACTTTACAACCAGCCAGCTTTACTACTAGTATTAATCCAACTTTTCAAATTTGAGAAGACAGTGAAAAACATTAATCCTGGATACTTCCTTTTCTGTACTTCGAGCAATGTAATCTCAGGGAAAATCTCTGAAACGGAAGGAGGAGAAAAGTTTTATGAACTTGGGAGCTTAATAATTCCTGCTTTCAAAGTTTACCAAAGGATGGAATAATTGATGGAGTCTATGGAAAGTAAAGTAGCAAAAATAGTAAAGTGGTTTAATAATAACAGCATTAGCCTTCAAGTTGCAGAAGTGGGATCTGAGCTCCTGTTTCATCTGCGGCTACTGTGCACCAGTCACATGTTGTATCCTAGCCAGCAAAAACAGAAAGTGCTTCCCTTCCAGAAATGCAGCAGAGAATGAAGCAAGGGATGGACATTAACATTGTCTTGATAGCTAGTTAAATAGGATGAGAGCATAAAAAGGCAGACAACAAGATGAATTTCTAAACTTCAGGGAATTGTATCTATAGTTTCTGCATTTTTTAACAAAATCAAAAACAAGTTATGAAAATATGGCAATACTGACAATTTTTCATTTAAGTGAGCAGTGAGAAAAATCTTGACTCAAAAATCACATTTGAAACAGCTGGTTACCTTCACTCCTGGAAGAAATGGGTACTTGCCAGACTGATAACAAGGAGATAACCATTTATCTGCCTTGCTCTTTTCATGCAAGACACTGAAACAGTCAGAAGAAAGCTGATGTGCAGCAGCCACGGGCACTGTGGCGTTCACATTTTCAAGTTCCAGCCCTGACTTCCCAAATCCTGGCTAACAGACACTCCAGTAATGTTTGCTACATAACTCATTCTCCCTCTCACACTAGAGACAGATTTGGCTAAATATCCCATGCGGCAGAGCCAAATGTAGCAGAGAACCAATCCTAAAATTCTCCTTCACAGCTCCTTCTCTAACAGTGCCCAGCAGAAGCTGGATTCAGCAGTGCATCTTGCCCCCAAAATTCAAACTGATAGCATTTTTTTTTTCCCTGCAAGGAATTTCATGAAGATGGTTGCGGTTACAGGCATACAGAAAAGCCTCTACACTTGTTTCAAATGCACAGTTTTGGAAAATTACAGACCCAGCATTTCTGTCACCCACAGCAGGAACTGCAAAGCAATTTATTTTCATCAGCATCATCTTATTAAAAACACTCAACAAAAATGCACTGACATGTTGTACAGAAAATAAAACAAATTGAAAGACAGGGAGCATTTACAAGGTTATTCATTTCTGCTTGCCACCCAGAAGCACCAGATATAATAATGGAAGTGAACAGGGGAGAGCGTCTGAAAAAGATTTGTGCCTCTGACAAGTCAAGGGACATAGAGAAGCACAGCAACGATGTACTCTGATCTGACAAAGCCCTAACGTGACAGGAGTGAGAAGGACGACAAACACATTCCCCAGTGGTCAAGTGCAAGAAATAAATGCTGCAGGGATGGTTCCACAAGCACGATATGGTTATGTTGCATCCAGCACTTCTGAGCTCAAATTTGCAGCTGGTCACCCGCCAACCCTATTCCCTACAGTATGATGTTTTTTTTTAGGATAGCCCCTAACTAGGAGATTTGCGATTAAACAAGGGCATCATTCTGCACCTGCCTCCATCTCTGTGCAAGCCAATGTGGCACTGGCACATTACATGGCACAGGAGCAGTACACGTGAGTTCCAAATAGGCCAAAGAAAGGGGTTTAAGCACTTCCAAGTGTTGTGCCAGTTCTACCACCATACAGCTACACGATCCCCACTAAATGCTATGTGTATATATCTGTATCTGTATCTATACGCGTGTGAGTAACTCCATAAAAGAGCATATACATTCTGAAAGGCTTTCGAGAAGTGTTTTTCAAACAGAAAAAGCTAATGAAAGAAAGAGCATTATGCCTATGTAAGACTGATGGCACTGGTCATCCTACTGTAAAAATGTAAAAAAAACCCTGCTCTGTGATAGCCACTGCAAAGAAGGCTCAAGGAAAGTTAAGGCTGGTGGCACACACCCCTCCTGCTGGATAATACTGAGAGGGGTGTAACAGGACAAAAGACACAACATAAGATCACGTAGCTCTCACCTCTTGGATGCTCTAGCCACACACCAGCTTTGCTAATCCTTGCATTACACATGGGACAAGCTTGTGCATAGTAATCTCCTAAGGAAAGTGACTTGCCCAGGGTTACAAAGTCACCGATTATCAGAGCTGGGCTCAGTCCCTGTGGTCTCTTGTCCCTTCTGCATCATACTGTCCCCACCAACTTCTTCTCTGCTTGCTAGGACACTAAAAAAGCAAGAAACTAAAAGCCTTCTGCAACTTGGTATGAAGCCAAGTGCACATGGTGTTAAAAATAAATTATTGATTAAGGATTTTCTTCATTAGATACATTCATTAAGAGGTTGCAAAAGTTTTTTCAGGTCACAGCTTGCTTTCATAAAGACAAGGTCTGAGTCTTGTATGCTATTCCTTCATGCTCCAAGTACAAGCCAAGACATCAAAAAAATCTATGATGAAGATTCAAAGCTTCAAGGAGACAAGACTTTGGTCTTCCAAGACAAAGGAGCTCAATGCTTAATGCAAGAATGATTTCATCTGTTGGAGAGGAGCAGAAAGATTGGGTGCAGCAACATCGACTATTCCCTTTGTCATTTTTTCCATCCATCCCCCAGCATCACCACCTCCCCAGTAAAAGCTAGCAAGTTCCTAACCTCAAATGATCTAGCACATATCATATTAGAAACATATATGCAGCTTAGAAAAGGAATAACCTTGACTCCTTCCTTGCTTCTTGTTTCACTGCAATGAGCCTACGCTCCTTTGTTTCTTTGTTTCACTTTATTTACTCTTTATTTACTCTTTTACCCAAACAATAAACAAATAATAACAGAAACCAAACAGTATAGGAAAGGAGGGATGATTTCTGTATGTGAAAGAGGTGGAGTAAGCCAAGATGAATATGCAGAAAGTGGCCTTAAACCACCCTCGTGCCCCTCGGATTATGACTATATTAGGAATCAGCAGACTCCCCGTGGTTGGCTATGGCTTGTTCAGTAGCTTGGGGTGGAAACTTAACAAAAAAGCACTATACCTCTCCTCCTCATTACCCCAAATTGCCTGTATGCTGCAGATGACAAGATATGACAGCACACAGCCCATCAGTGACACATCATTCCTGCACCTGACACACGATCTCTCAAGTCATTTTAGTCTTTTCCAAATCTGGTGTGTCAGTAGGACTCCTATAAACACAACGGATGGTCCATTTTTCCCTGGGAACTATCAGTAAATATTTGATGATCAACAACACATTTAAAAGTAATTCAATAAAACAAACACAATCCATCATATTTTTGTTATATCCAACTATGCTACCAACCTGTTAGTGTTGTGAGGATTTGTGATGCCATTACCAGCAGTTAAAAGATCAAAAACTGTGGCTTTTGTTCTAAAACACACAAAAAAAGTTGCAGCATTTTGGCTTTCAGCTAAAAAAATCAGTACAATTTTCTTCCTTTTCACCTTAATAAACTAAGATGTTGATTTTCATCTCTAATGTCTTCTGTTGTCCTAGTATCAGCTCAGACACAACAAGGCTGAAACAGATTTCTGCCTCATCACTCTGTCCCACTTCTTCCTTTATCCCTAGAGGAAACACTGCTTATTTGATTATGATTCAGGCTTACAGTGCGGGTGCTAATTTTGACTCGGGTCTTCTTCAAGTTCCTGCAACTTGGTTATATTAATATCTTATAGAAGTTTTCTTTATTAGAGACCTAAGATAATGATTTTCCTATTGTGGAATCAAGTGCTGATCTGAAAGTAATGCCTTCTATTTCATGATGTTGGCCCACAACATCAGAGGCAAATGTTGGTGGTATGATGTTACAAGTTAAACCTTCTTGCCTGTATTCTGTTACATTTTGTTGCTGTACAACAGATGGCAGCAGAAGGGCAGTTGGACAAAAGAACATCAAGTCCAATCATCAACCTGACGTACCAAATCCCATCACTAAACCTTTAGTGAAACTTGTCCCTTAGTGCCTTGTCCACGCCTCTCTAAAGTACCTCCAGGTTTTGGAATGCCACCATTCCCCTGGAAAGGCCATCTCAATGCTTGACCACCTTCTCCATGAAGAAATTCTTTCTAATATTCAATCTAAACTTCCTCTGGCACAATTTGAGACCATTATTGGCTAAAAATTCTTGTCTAATTTTAGCTAGACAAGTTGTATCTCAATTCATTTATCACCTCTTTTATCTTGATTTATTCTTGCCCCGCTGTTAGAAATTCAAAATAGGTATCAGATAATCACTGCATTACCACGGACTTAGCTTTCCATTTTGACCACTCCTTCCATGCCTTCACTATCTCCTTCTTTTTTATACTCTATCTAACCCAAGCTAGCTGCCTTCACTTCCAGGTCCCTCCTGCCCTCTCCCTATAATCAGTCTAGGTTCTCTTCCTCAGTTTTTTGAGGTTGACCTTTGCCTCTGACCAACTTCCACAGCCAGATTCACCATCCATCTGTTAAATTTCCAGGCAAACAATTCTGTGCTTTTACAACACTCTCTGCGCTTGGAAGGACACTGTTGTTACTAACCACAGAGCTATGTCTTCAGCCCTTTCCTGAAGACAGCTCTTTGCCATGATGCTTGACAACAGCTTGGGCTTCCCCATCATAAGTTTTCCAGCAGCTGTTTTGTGTTTGCGATTACAAGCTGACTGGTGTGGAGACTCTCTTTTTGTCCCCTTCCTGTCTATTCCCAGCACAGTAAGGTCTTTTTCATGGTCAGACTGCTTCTGTGCTATCGTGCTATCATAACACAAAGGCATCACTTAAAACAGCCACAGAAATAGTTTTGGTGACAATTCCTCTCTGCGTTTTATTAAAGGATGTCTTCCCCATCTCTGGGGAGCTTTGAGGACTAGCTCATAGACCTTCTGTTGAAGTAAAATGCTATCTCTAAAGCAGGACTTTAAAAAATAAACAGGCTGGCTCTGAGCAATACTTGATAAAACAAGGTCAGAGAAAGACTATCTGGCACGGAAAACACCATGACCATGCATTACCAGATATCTGTGGCAGAATAATAACAACAAACAACCTAGTTATGATTTGTGGAAGCTGGCTGTTAACCAGTAGCAAGAAAGGAATACTAAAATTCCTGCCAGATGGGATAGCCCACAGCAGCCCATCACTATGCATCCCTGTGTGGGAATGCAGATCCTGTTTTCTTAGCATCAGAGATGAAGAAAATTTATGACACATTCACAGCTAGACAAATTAGAACCTCTGGGACAACACAAATATTTATTACTATAAAAGCATTAAATGGATAGAGCTCTTTCAGTGAAAGCTCATGTGGAAACACAAGGCATTTCAGGTAAGTGCTACAAATGCCAAACAATGAAAGTCTCGTGCTCTAGGAAAGGTAATCAATTCAGACACCTTGTTTTGGTCCGGCAATAGATGGTTGCTGGTTTAGAAGTGCATGTATTAGCTGTCTGTTAGGGAAGCAGTTAATAATTATTTTTTATTAAATGGTACAATATTAAGACAGATGATGCACAACCTCAGTTAATACTACATATATCTTCTACATGGGCCTGAATTTAGACATCACTGCTTAATGTTCTAGGGCTTTTACTAAGCCAGAAGTTACTCTGGGTATTTATGTAACACTGGCTAGTTTTTAAGATGCATGATGTCGGATGTGCACTACAGCAAGATGCACAACCCAAATGCAGTTATACAAGACAAGATACACACTAAGACAATGAAACCCTGCTGGTTCTTTTTTGCTCAAGAGTTTACTGCTTTGTGGTATAATGCCTATGGGTAAGAAACTTCATGAAATAACTACTTCTGGTGAGATGCTCAACTACTCTTTTCATATTATGTTATACACAGATATCTAAGCAATTATTGAGGCTAGTGACATAAGTCAGCTAGGAATCTCCCTTATAAAAACAGATACATCTTTAGTTTTTTCCTATCCTCATATATATTGGTGCTCATATGTGTAAAAACCTCTTCAGCTATTTCACAAAATCCACTCCCAAAATCATACACAAACCAAAGGGACTGCACCACAGATGACATATACTAGGCATCATCACCCACCCTGATGAAGTCTGAATCACCTCACCATAGCCCAAAATCCCCTGGGGATGATTCATGAGAAAATACCTACTGCTTTCTGCAAAGAGCTAGAAAACTCATCACATTTCAAAGCTGTGGTGAATCAGCAAGTGATCTGTCCAGGAAGAAACTGCTAAAGAAAAGTCTTTAGAAAAAAAAAAAAAAGAAAAAAAAAGCTCTGGCAACTCCTCTCCCATCCTACCACTCTGCAAAATGTTCTCATGGGCGGGTATATATGTAACAACATATGTAGAGCAGGGAAAGAGTTAAAAGCTGCCCAGCTCTGACTGACATGTTGTAATTCTTTGACAGCTTTTTCACTGCACTGTTGTCTATTGATTAAATAATCTCTATCAGATATTAAGTCCCTTGTTATTGGCGCAGTCCATAAATTATTCAGAAGTTATATAAATTCTTATGGCGGGCATGAATTTTTAAACCCTAATTTGGAACTGGGCCAGGAGCTCTTTATTTTTATTTGTATTTTTTCCTCATCTGCAAGAAAATGTGCATGAAATAGAATTCTTTTTCCAAAAAAGCAAGTTTAACTACAATCTGCTTGTTTGAGTGGAGATTCTATCTGCCTGATAATTAAGTTTGGACATGAAGAGATTGAGGCTTTCTGAAGCGGGGAAGAGAGGCAGGAAGAGTTAGTGCTGTTGTGTTTGGTGCGTGATATTTCTGGGGGACGAAAGGTGTCTGAGCACTGCTGTGGTGGTGTGTAGCCACACGTGCAAAGCACTGCAGCATCTCCTGGCGGGGCACAAGAGGTGGCAGAGAGCCAGCCAGGGAGATCCTCCTCACAGGCTGGGCGGAGCTGAGACAAGGCTCAGCACC
The DNA here is from genome assembly GCA_028571105.1 of Tragopan temminckii. Taxonomy (NCBI): domain Eukaryota; kingdom Metazoa; phylum Chordata; class Aves; order Galliformes; family Phasianidae; genus Tragopan; species Tragopan temminckii. Next base: position 11,143,336 of record JAOWBP010002559.1, read on the forward strand.
TCACTGCCACAGGTCTGCCAGCGGCCAAATGCTCCAGGGTTTTACTTCTGAGAGCTAAATGGCCTTTCTTTTAACACCCAAAGCTCAGATACAAAGTTACCTGCTGAGGCCTGAAAGAGAATTTTGGCAACTCAGTATGGATGTGGAGTTGCATCTCCTCTTCACCTTCACTCACGTCACAGAACTGCAGCACTCTGGGCCTGTGTCCTCCCAAACCATGGGAGCTACACAGACACACATCGTCGGGCAACGAATGGAAAACACAGTCAGGTTTTCATGCAGAGCTTGCTAAGGCCACGTTGTGCAAGCTGTAGCATTAACCACCAGCCCTACTCCTGTGCAGGCCCAGCTCTGTGCCCGGCTGGCATCCCTCTGCAGGCTGAGGCACCCCCTCCATAGCTGCTCCCCTTGGCCCCTCCTCATCGCCAGGCCCACTGTGATGCACAGCCCCACACGCGCTGCCTCTGCTCCTAAGGCTGCCTGCCTTGCCCTCAGCCACGCGAGCTTGGAGTTTGTGACAGGATTAAAACACTTCAGCAGCAGAAGACCAAAGTAGCTGGTTATGAATATTTCTGTTATT
>JAOWBP010002559.1:11144015-11211199 GCA_028571105.1 Tragopan temminckii
GCAGCACTCTGGGCCTGTGTCCTCCCAAGCCATGGGAGCTACACAGACACACATCGTCGGGCAACGAATGGAAAACACAGTCAGGTTTTCATGCAGAGCTTCCTAAGGCCACGGTGTGCAAGCTGTAGCATTAACCACCAGCCCTACTCCTGTGCAGGCCCAGCTCTGTGCCCAGCTGGCATCCCTCTGCAGGCCGAGGCACCCCCTCCATAGCTGCTCCCCTTGGCCCCTCCTCATCGCCAGGCCCACTGTGATGCACAGCCCCACACACGCTGCCTCTGCTCCTAAGGCTGCCTGCCTTGCCCTCAGCCATGCATGCTTGGAGTTTGTGACAGGATTAAAACACTTCAGCAGCAGAAGACCAAAGTAGCTGGTTATGAATATTTCTGTTATTTATAATCACAGCCTAGATTAAACATAATTTTGTCTTCCAATCATGTTTTGTTTTCTTTTCCTGTATCCACATCCCATCCACATCCAGCATCCAACACCCCACACCCAGATTTCCAAGAAGGGTGCCTACCAAGAGCCCTTGGAACCACCCCAATGTCCTGAGCCTTCCTTCTGCCTTTTTCAGTTCTCTCCAAAGTTCTGTGCTACTGATAACAAAAGAACAAGCAGAGCCTTTTTCTTCTGTTTCTCGCATCCTCTGTCACCTCACAATTAGTTTTTAAGAAAAAAGGAACAGAATTGCAGGAAAACCCTGCAGAAAAGGACCAGCAGCACGAATGCCTCTGCAGACACCACCAGAGCTGTTAGTCTTTGACTCCTGCTGGCAGTCGGTCTTGTCGAAGCCAGGAATGTGAGCTGTGCACAGGGAGGAGGACATTTTAATTTTGTTTTCTGGCTCGCTGGGAAGCACCTTCACCTCTGAAATCAGGAGGTGGCATGTTGTGTACATTGCAATAAGGCTTGGGCACCTGCCCAGAGCTAGCACTGTGCTGCTGAATGATGAAGGGGAACTGTTGTGCTTGGAAAAAGAGCTGATGAATGCATGGTGCATTTCAGAGTACAGGAGACGATGCCAATATTCTGATGTCCACTCTCAAAGCACTCTCTCTGCTTAAAATGCTGAATAAGTCGGACACCAGAGAGATTAAAATAAATGTTCCCAGAAAATTAAAAAAGTGTAAAGATATAAAAATGCATGGACATAAATAAATTGATATATAAATATCTGTATGTAACTGTAAATATAAGTGTACAGGTATATATACTGTCATATTGATAGAAAGGGAATTGAGAAATACAAGTACAAACAAGTAAAAGAAAAGGGCACAGAGCAGTGCGATATCTTTATTCTGCCTTATTCCCACTCCCTGCCAAAACTCCCATAATTTAAACTAAACAGATAATGAAATGAGATCAAACAGATAATGCCAGTCCTGTCAGGACTTCTCCAGAGTTAACTACAATACTTTGACACATCTGCTTTGGAAAGGGAAGGTCCTTCTCCTCTGGACTACATGATGGCACTTACACTGCCATGCTAACAGCTCCTACAAAAGCGGGACAATTTCTTTCATAAGACCAAAAGAAAAGTCGAGTTTACTGTATAAGATACAGTAAATGTACGTACCAGAGATTTAAAAATAAAACATAGGATTGCTTCCTAGAAAAGATCTGAGCCACTCATGAAGGATAGGTCTTTGCACATTTCCCCTTATTTTTTTCTTCAACAAGTCTGTTAGTAAGAACCTCTGGCTCATTCACTTCGGTAGTTCTGTTAATATTGTAGGAACTCCTTCCTTCTCCACTAAACAAAACACCATCTAGGGCCAATTCAGAAAAGACCTTTTCTATATACACAGCGCAGTAAGAAAGAGGACTATCACCCAACTTCACGTGGTTTATGTGCAATGCAGAAACCGTATGATGTTTCCACTACAACACACATTAATGAATATGTCTAAACCTCAATTTTGTTGTCACTTTGCTTATTCCCTTAGTTTATTCACATTTCTATATGACCATCTCAATTTGGTTGGTCATAATTACTGGTGCACACTCAAATTCTGGCAGCTCACTTGATCATTCCCCATTAGGAATCAGCAAAAGAATTTCTTAAAGAACTCTGGGCTAACCCGATACCAGGCTGCTTTACCTCACTCTCTATCTTTAAAATGGAAAGGGTGACCCCCCTGACCATCCTTCCAGGCTGTTTTGTCTGTTAACATTATCTGTTGGGAGAGAGGGAGGCACTGATTGCCTATAGCTATTTTTAAATTATCTGCTACTGTGGGGACCCAATCTTGCTTGAAGGCTGTCAGTGTGATCACACAACAAATATAAGGATAGTCCAACTGTGTGCAATAATGCTATTTTAGCCAACATAATGTATATCTGGGATGGTGTATCGGTACACATACAGAGAACTGCTGTGTAGTGGCATTTTCCCCTGTGCACGTAGAACTGTAGTCCATAGCCTTATGGTTAGGTACGACAACTCAAAATGCAGAATACAGAGTTCAAAGTCTTACGGCTCATTACCATCTCCATCTCCCCAACCATCTTGATTTAAAAAAAAAAACACAACAAAAATCAAATGGAAAAATACTACTAGTTAATACAGACATGCTAACGAAGCTTTGTTATTATTTTTTAAAACTCATTTATAGTGTTAAACAAACTATGGAAAAGGAATTTGATTCATGGATGCATTAGGAATCTACTCAACTAAAGCCCCTTTTCACAAATTAAATCATAAACCAAGAGTCAAACATGATTTGTGAAATTAACATTTATCGAGGAAACACTCCTCGGTGATGCATCGTGATTAGTCTTTGGCATCTGAAATATCACCCATAATTCACAAGCTTCTCTGAAACGATGCCGCTATCGTTACTGTTGAAATGGCAGGCATGATGGAAAGGTGCTGCCACAATCAGAGAGCAATCCCTCATTTGATGCTGGTGAGAACCAGAGGTCACTGTGCCTTATTTGGGAATGTACATGCATCCTCACTTCTCATCCCACACACATCTCAGACTAACACAGGCACTCTTTTCCACTTCTTAGATTTATCCAAGGCTATGGCTGTTTCTAATTTTAAACAGGGAGGCTTGGCAGCAGTGCTGCATTATGCCCTTTCTTTAAAATAGTGACTAATAAAAAATGAATTACAATTAGGAGTCACTGGCAGTTTCACAGAATCAGTGTCTTTCAGCAGAGGGATTCGATGCTTTTGTGGGTAGAGGCAGACAGCTCAGTCTTACAGAGTCAGGAGCTATGGCACAAAGATGACTTTGTGTGACTGACAAAGCTTGCTTTGGAGCCCAACATATCTAGAAGCCAGGAACTCCAGATACAGGTTAAAGATATGGGATGCTCCCCTTTACAAGGTGATTTTCATCAGGAAGATAGCATATCTACCAAGAAATACAGTCATTTTTTGGAAGTCTTCATGTAAGACTACTCCCACTGCTCTGAGCACTAGATATTCGTGGCTTGGAGCAAAATATGCCCCAAGCCTTTTGGGAGGGATGAAGGATTACTTAGCTCAGCTGTTGCCTTTGCAGGTGTTCAGAGTAAGTAGAAAGCTTCAGTACTTTTATAATCCATCTCTTCACCTCAAGCCATTGTTTCTCATGTATTCCTACCTTGTTTTTGCCACAATTCCTACATTGTCTTCACCAAGTATACCACACCTACCTGGAAGACATAAGCTGCAAGCTGGGTTTATGCTAGTGTCCATGTGTTTGTGTGCATGTACATCTAAATTATGGAACATTCAAATAAACAAGAATATACCTTCTCTCTTACCTAAAAGAAAGCCGATGGCCTGATTTTAACTTCTCTTAAACCAGAATAAAGTGGTACATACTCTTACAAATGGTCCCAATCCTTCCTTTTCAGGATTAAAGAACATCCTGCCTGTAAAGCCTCACATGTACTAACCATCTCCTGCACACTGAGCAGACTGCATCAGATCTAGGCCTCTGTTTTCAGCTGGGGCAAACCAGGCTTAATGGAGTCATGACCATTTTTGCCACTGAGAACAGAGCACTCAGTATGTAGCTCAGAGAGCATCTGAGCCAGCCTACACCACGTGCCTGCACGAGTGCACTCTGGCAACCCCACTTCACCGCCAATGGCAGGCTCTGCCCCACAGGAGGATGGGGAGTCCAAAACAAATTACTGACTGCTCCACTAAGCAAACCTTTTGGCACAGAAGCCTCACTTCCTAGAAAAGGAATTCACTGGTCCAGTAACAAGGCTGGCTGAAAAGTCCATGAGGGATTGTTACTTTCATTCAAAACTCTTTCTTTGGGTAAACAGTTATTCCCTTCTTGCATTGTGACATTGTGGAGAGGTCACTGAAGGATGCTGGTTTTTAAAAACTGTTTAATTCTTTTAAACACTCTCTTCTACTTGCAATAACCTGCTAAAAAGATGAAAATAACATTGAGTTTCCTACTGGTTTGCCCTTTTCCATTTGGAGAGCATTGATTTTTTTTCCTGTTGTGCCAAGATTAATATGGCCTGTTTGTTTGACAACAGATTCAACATATCTAGTGCCCTGTCAAGCTAAAATGACTCTGTCTGTGGACAGCATCCCTGCCTGGCACTGCAACGATCTGAAAAAAGAGGGCTTTGCTAGTTAACTGTCACTGCAAAACCATGAGGACATTTCAGTAGCCTTTAAAAACAAAAATTGTTGTTGATAGTATATTTAAAATATTGCTGGCAAGCATCAAGAGATCCAGTGAAAACTATTAGGCAAGGGAGGATATCCAAATTATTCACTTAACAGTCTGTCATAGTTTTGATTGCAAATGTTTCCTGATAGTACAGGTACAAATCTTCCTCCCCTCTTGCTGTTTGATAGAAAACATTGTTCTCTCTCCTCCATTTTAAGTAGAAAAAGAAACAGCATATAAGCAAAGTACAGAGAAGAAAATGAGAAAAGCCAGTAAAATAAGGACTGTTTCTTCCTCATTTAAGTATCAGACATGGACACCAGTTAAGAGTGAAAATACACCATGCTCCGCTCTTGGAAATGCCAGCAAGGTCCAAAACCCCTCCTCTCCCTCCCATCCTTCTTCCTTCCCTTCCCCTTTCTCTGGCAAAAGCCAGTAATACCTACAAATATTTTTTATTTTCGTAAACGTCATGCAGCTTTAAAACATGGGGATGCTCTATCAACTTCAGGATGGCTATTTCCCGCTCCACCTGGAAAAAAAAAACAACAAAAAGAAATACAGAAGATTAGAAGCTAGATATTAGAATGCATCATATATCATAACACATTTTCTTCCCACTCACCTATTTCCCACTCCTCTTCGTATGCATAGGATTCTTCAACTTATAGCAATATTTAGCACTAAATAAAATATGTTTTTAAAAATTATTTGGTCTTAGCACTCCCTGCACCACAGGGCAGAAAACTGGCAAAATTTCAAGGTTGAAAGAAGAGTCCCAAATCTATCAGTCAGTGTCAGGAGCTATAGGAGCATTTGAAGCTACTGCTTCCACAAACAAACCCAAAGCCCTGACATACTCTCAAAGTACAGAAGCTCCAACATGGCACTGAGGGCTTTCCTGACCTCTCATATACACGAGTGGCCACACCGAGGGCTCTCCTGATCTCTCATATGCGCAAGTGGCCACTCTGTACTACGCACTGCATGCTCCATTGATATGACAAAATTCCCATCCTGAAGAACTGGCATCGTATGTAGGGGAGAAGAAGGGCAGAAGAATTGTTATTTTGAAGCTGCAGAACTGAGGCACAGAAAGAGAAAGAAATAAAAGAGGTGACATAAGAAGTACAAGGTACAACAAGAAATTAAACCCAATTACTGGAGCTTTAGTGTTCAGATCCTTAAGCGTAAGACCTTGTTTTTTCTCAATTCCCAATCTGCCCAAGCACAGCTACTTCTAAGAGCGTGTCTTCAACACTGAGTTAATAAGTTGTGACTAAGTCTCTGTAATTAGCACAAGTCTTGTTCTTACCCAAAATTCCTATCATGACTGCAGCGTGGTTTTAACTTGAAATTACTAAGGGTATTCATTAGAGATGAAGTCAGAGCAGCTCCTCAGCTGCTAGCAAAATTGCTCAGTGCTGCTCAAAGCCACACTGTGACTGCTCTGATTTGACCTAGGCTAACTTGAAGGGAGTTAATGTAGCACTGTGGAGACTGTAGATAACTGAAATAAACTCTGCAACAGCATGCAGTCTAAGCAACACAGAAATTTCCAGGAATCCCAAAAGCCAAGAAAATGCCCTAAAGAAGAAAACAAGAACAACTACATAGGACTTTTTTTTCAGTTCTTCAAATAAATGATTGTCTTGAAGTTGCTATCCTAACAATCCAAACATGAACAAACTACAAAAGCATCCTTGAACATTTCCTCAGCAGGGCTCAGACAAATAATTAGGAACTTGTTTCAGTATAGCTTTAGTTCTTGATGTCATTTAATTTCCTGAGATATCATCCTCTACTAAACCAGAACACAGACAACTTTCTTTGAGTGCTAGTAAGATACTCAGCAGGAAATTAGAAAGTGCTAGTTTTCCAGCAATAAAAAGAAGAGGAGGAGGATTTCCCAGCACACTGGCTATCACCCCAGATCTCTCTTCCTCAATACTACCGAACAAAAGCATCACACTTGGCTTTTCTCATGTATCAGGATGGAGAAAAGCGTGTTTTTTCATGTGTCAGTCTTATTCCTTCAAAGACACGCTGCAGACTCAAAAGAGAGACCCATTTCCACGCTTGTGATCTCTGGAAACAGCTAATACAAGGAAATGAGGAAAAGTGTATAAGGAGGCTCTACTGGATTTGTGTACGTGCATCAGCATGTAAACATATAAGTACACAGCATTTTCAGAAATAGTATGAATTCAGAGATACACAGTAGCTGATGTTGACAGCTCTGTAGGTGTAACTGGCTCATGACCAGCACTCAGATGAAAGCCACTTATACAAACAGGAAACAAGACCTGAGTAGATCGCAACTAAAAAACTACTCCACTGAAAAAAAAATGGCAGGAGAGCTAGTTTATGTAATTTTTATCTCCTCTTCAAAAAAACTTGTTACTCTTTTACCCTATGGGATTCACTGACATTTGCAGAGAGCTTGCTGAAGTTGGATTTGCTTCAAGGATGAGGAAAAACAAAACAGAAAAAGCACCCACTCCTCTCACAGTTCTCCAATAGTAATCAGATTCAGACATTACTGACCATAACTGCTCAGAAGCTGAGGCTCCCACAGCACAGTTCTCTTTGGACGAGCCAGACCGGATAAGTCAAGGGGAACACGACCACTGCACTAGCTATGGCTGCGGTCATTCAAATCCATTCTCCATCCTGTGAGTTTCCTGCCACTGTACAATGAAACTCCCTGTAGATGTGCTAAATGATTGCATTGGAGACTCACTTCCAAAAAACCTCTTGGTGGGTGCTTTGGCAATGCACATTCAGACCAAGTAAATGATGGATAGCAGCATCCCAGCAGGGTCCTGCTTGGCTACTGTCCTAAAGCGAGAGATGAGGCAGTGATTTACGAGTAGTGCTCAGAGAGGGGGATCCAGTTACAGCACTGCGTGGCCTGTGTTCAGGAAGAGAAAATCAGACAAGAAAGCAAATATCCACTTACTACCTATATACTTAGGCTACAAAGCTATTAAAAGAAAATAACCCAAGTTCCTTTTAACTTCCTGGAAACAAAAGTCCCTAGAGGAAATACAGTTTCAAACATCTTGACTTCAAGCTCAGGTATGCAGAAAACATCCAGCTTGGCAGTGCTTGGCAGCACTGCCCTGCAAAGTATTCAGTCATGTGCCGCACTTCCTCAGCCAGCTTTCCAACCTACTACTTGTTCTCTATCTGTAAACCAGGGATAAAACCAACCTACCCTTCGAAGTGGGACCCTGTACAAGCCTTCAGTGAGAAGGAGCTTTATGAAGGAAAAGTGATTATACTTCTCACTGTCTGGGCCCACTGACTGTCATGGTTTTGTAATTTTTGCTATCGGTATTCCACATCATAACATGATGCAAAGCACGTTAGCTAGATCAATCTATGCCCGGGACACTGACAAAACACTGGTGGCTGTAGTGCTTCAACAAGAGACTCCCAGGACTCTGAACAGCCAAACTGATCTTCCTCAAAAATCTGACAGCAGTGCCTCGTCTCTTCTCTCTTCCAAAGAAATATGAGGGTTCCCAAAAACCAGCAGCAGACCACCTTCTCAAGGTAACAACTGCAGCTTTTGTCTTTGGGTGGCTCCCTTGGTTCCTTTTCTCACAGAGAAGCCAGAAACTGTTAAGTGCTGGATACAGACTGTAGATCTCACCAGCAACTTTACTGATGGCACCAAAGGAGAGGTATTACCTTTCTACAACATAGAACAGGCCTTATAAAGCAGGCAGCTTTGCCTTCTTCCCTAAATCTCTGGCAGCTATTGCCTTGTCTGTTTTTGCACACTCCTGCACTTTCAGGCTGCACAGTGCTGTCCAGCTCAGAACTGGCAAGGACAGGAGAGCAAAGAAACCCTGCAGGGGTGTTTGCTTTAATGCAGAAGCAATTATCAGAAAGCAGGCCAAACTCAGAATAGCCTGTCTGGGGAGGCTCAGAGTCTGTGATAAACAGTATACACGGAGAAACATTTGCATAGTAGTTAAAAAAAAAAAGGAAAAAAAGTGGAGCCCTCTGCATCACACAGACATCAGGGCATGTGATGGGATCCCAGGAATAGTCTGGGCTGCCTCATACCTGAGCAGGTTATTGATTGTGCAGCACACCAATGCCTTGGAGCTAAAGGGAAAAGCAGTGAAAGTCTGTGCAGGGGAAATGGAGACACGCTGCTAACTTGTAACCGTGCAGGTGCCAATTAGAGGCTTTAAAAATCTATGCAGGAGGCTGATTTGACAGGATGCTCCAGTGATTCAGCTAATGACGAAGAGCAACATGAGGGCAACGTGACCCTTAGAGGAATACTGCAAAGCTCCACTTCCTCTCTGCCGCCTCTACTTCACCCTCCTTCTCTCCCAGAGGAATCTCTCTTGTTTAAACCCATCTCATCAGCACAGTTTCCACTGCTGACAAGTGCTCTGCTCCCTCGCCTTCCAAATCACAGACAAGCGGGGTGCAAATTCACCTACAAAGCAAGGAGAGCAGATGGAGGGAGCCACATGCGTCATCCTCATCGCATATGTCTCAGTGATGAAGAAAGGTTCCTTTTTCTTGTATCCACATTCAAAAAGGTGTCCTGGCTGGTGAGGAGCAAGAAAGTCCTGCAGGCTGTACATTTGTTGTGAATTTTTCCTAATGGGCAAAACCAAAAGTACCAGATAGTAAGAAACCAATCTCTTCCACTTCTCTGGAAGTCTGCATTTTTGCCATACCAGTTCATATTCTGTGAACAGATCTTAGAATCTTCCTACTTTTGCTACCACGAAGCTTATGTGGGTCTGAAAGTTAAAAACTATAAAAAATGACTTGCTTTGGTGATGACCAAAGTTTTCATGCTTTTCCATGATAACAGAATTAAAAAAAAGACTATTCTTGAGAGAACAGCATTAAAACAGAAATAGTTTTATACAAGTAACTGTAAACCTAGCATGTCCTGTGGGGTCACTGCTTTGGGGATATCATTCTTCCAAACTAACTTAAGTCATTACAATAATGTAAGCAATATCATGTTGGATTACTTGTATCTTTACTTTCAATGGAAACATAAACAGGGTAGAAGTGGAAAAGAACAGTTTTTAAATGATGAAACATTACAAGATCTTCCTCTGCAGCTCTGAATTTAATTGATATCTCACTTAGTGAAAGTAGCCTTTCATTACATTTATCCCAAACTTCTTCAGCAGGCCATTACAGAAGCAAATGGAGAACCACAAAAGTTGGCTACCTATAAGAGAGCACTTCCTGCTGCTATTCTAGCCATTAGCTTCGAATTTCTGAATATAGTGAGCCAGATTCAAAGTGTATTGAAGTCAACAAAAGACATCAATTGACTTAAGTGGGCTTTGAATCAGACCTTCTAATGATCATTAAGTGGTATCTGGAAGAAATCTTCTATTACACAATTTTGACTAATTAAACGCTTTAACATGAATTCAGGTTTTTTGCTAAGTACTAGTAATTATGAGAAGATTCTATAAAAAGTGGATAAATGAGGAGGGGAAACTAGATTTAGATACATAGAATCAGGCAGCTAGACAAAGCTGTACAAAATACAACAAACAGACAAAATTACTGGAAAGCTGAGCAATTCTTCATTTTATTGAAAGCTCTATTATGGGCTCATTCTATCACAATTTTTGTTTGCATGTGTGTTTCTCAAAGTTATTTCCCCATAAATGAAAATGAAAATAGGTATGTGTTAGGAACAAGTGAGTTGCATATTTGATGTTCAAATTTGCATGTGCAAACTTTTATACCATGAATCTTTGGTAGGGAACTCATTTTCCACAAACTGCTGCTATAATAGAATGTCAGTTTCCACTTGTCTTTATTGAAACAAGTATTTTTCCATAGTCTCTTCAAAATTGCATTGCAGGAGCTGCAGTGAATTTCAAAATTTGGCATAACGTCTGAGAGTATGAAACCAGCTGAAGTGCCACGGTGAGAATTCTCACCATGTCCCTTCTGCTGGCTTCACTGTACCTCTTCAACAGGCTATGCCACCTGGCCTGGCCTGCTGATTACAAGGCCCTGAAGTAACAGGGTCTGGAGGCCGGTGGTTATCTAATCACGGAAAATCCCTCCTGAGATCTTCATGGTTTAACTCAGCAGTTAACACCTGCAGCATTTCTCAGCACTCTGCCATAGGCTACCGAGTACATACAGCCATTAGACTTATCCGCAGCGTATGCTTCTTTAAGAAGCATCAGGGCTTCATGCAAGGGACACTGATGGGAGCTGACAAGGAGTGGATTTATTCATTCAGCACTTGAGATTATCTGCTGCCCGGTGGTACACAGCTAGCAAGTGAGTGACACGCAAGGCTCTGCCAGCAGTCAGCAGAATCAGCCCCTTTACACCGCAAGGCAAAGAGCCTCCCTGTGCCTCCCGTCGCCTTGGTGAGTGCCTCATCCTGGCTGCCAGCACCAAGCAGCACAGGGGACTGAACACAAACCAACAGCCTCTCTGCAGGGGAAAGGACCTGATACTTTACTTGCCGTCCCCCCCCCCCCCTTACCCTGGTTTTTAATTTTGATGTGCACTGTGCTTGCTTTCACCCAAAGCAGAATGCTTGCACAGCTGGTTTTTTTCATCCCAAAAAAAAACCAAAACGACTCACGAACAGCCCAGTTTGTTATGAGAAACCCATTACTCCAAATCAGCAACCACAGCCAAGCCTTTCCGAAGAGTGCCAGCTGCTGCTCAAAGCTGTCCCTGCCACCCTAACTCTGTAATGCTCACCCCAAACTTAGAAACTAGAGCCTGGACCCCACAAGTTGGGGGGCCACTGGTTGTAGGCAGTACGCCCCTCAAGCTTTTCTCCTGAAGGTCCAGTAAACATACAGTTGTGACACAGGTCTCATGAACAATCATTTTTTTCTTTTGGCTCTTTTCAAGACGTATACATTATAGAACACAGGAACAGCCTAAGAGCACAGTGCAGCTCATAACCCATCTTCCCCCCAGAAGAATGTACTGCTATTCCAAATGCCCTGGGGGAACTACACTCAGCCACAGGAAAACAACCACTACACTCAGAGGAGAAACAAGTTGCAAAATTGAGGGGTATGGATAGTTCAGCCTCAAACAGTACAAGTGCAGAGCACCAAACACAGAGCTGAGAGGGCGGAATAGAGACCTTACAAATTTAATACGGCAGCACCAAAGACAATGCTGGAATGTCTGAGCCAGAGATGGTGGAGGAGGCAGAAGTTGCTGAATCCCATTAAGGGAATATGGGCAAGCACAAGAGTTGGTATAGCACAGAACAGCATAATGTCCTGCCAAGAATACAGTGCAGAGCTTCTGAAAGCATCGGTTGAGGCATGTGATAAGAGAGAGGGGCTCCCAGGAGCACAAAGAGTATCCAGGAAAGGCAATGAGACAGTGCGGAGATGCCGGCAGCACCACGGACTGGATCCTTCAGGGAGTCCATCAGCAGTAGGAAGAGAAAATTTAAAAGGACACTTTTGGAAAAACTTCAAAGGGTAAACTCTACCATTTCCTACATGTCTCAGATAGCCTCTTTCTCTCTATTCCTTGCTTTCTCCATTAGTCACCAGCCTTGTTTATCTCTTCGGCATTGTCTTACACAAACGTCCTTTACACTTTCTCCCTAACTCTTCCTGAAGTAATCAATAGGATAGATGCTGTTTCCTTCTCTAAATCTTTCCTTAATGGCCATCTCAAAGAAACAAGGCAAATAACAAATGCTCTGAGAGTGGGCAGAGTAGCTGGAGCTTTGCAGAGATCAGAGGCAGAAAGCCAGACACTACTGCTGCTTTGTGCTGTTCCATGAAAAGCATAATGACATCAACTATTTCAAAGAGTGGAAAACATATAATATGATTTCTGTTTTTCCTCTGTATCCCTCTGCTTTTCATTTTTGTGTGCCACTTGGCTGGGTATTTGTATGTACACGTATGCCAAGGTCTCACCTCAGCTGAGTTAAAAAACTCATGGACATGCAAATGGTGGGTAATCTAAAGAGATTATCCACCTCCTACAGCCCCACACAGCAAAGGAAGCAGAGACTGAAGAACCCACTGCTCTCCCCTTTGGTCCATTTTCTGAACGTGCTGTTGACGCGCAACTGCACCTCCCAGAGGGGCACAGTCCCAGACAAACAGCAGCATGGACCTCATCCAGGAACAACAACAAGGCCAAGGGCAACACAGACACACAAATTTCATGTTTGCACTTTTCTTTGCAATAAAGAGGGAGCCTTGGGGGGCAGCCTGGCAGTGGCAGACAGAGGAGACAAGAGCTGACTCTGCCAAGCTGTGGAGCCAGTGGCTGTGTACTCAGGGAGGTCAAGCAACTGCTGCCTCCCTGCCTTCTTCTCCAATGGGTTTGAAGCAGTCTGTAGCACACTACAGTGTGAACAGCAGCTCCAGTTTGACCTGTGCCAGCTCTGCGTTACCACTTCTATCTCCAGCCTGGCTTATGTATAGTGATCCCAAGACTTTCTTCATGACATTAGTTTGTTTTTTTTCATAAAATAGGCACTCTGGACACTAACAAATGCACTTGTTCAGACACTGCCTCCCCTGTGGTCTCTGTCTATGCATTCTCTGCATTTCCTCAGCATAGATTTACTTGAAGAAGGAACAGTAAGTGAGATCCCACCCGAGGCTCTTCCAAGGCTCAATCTGTCTCCTATCCATGCATTTTTCTGGAGTAAAAGAGATGTGGAATATGAATCTGGATGATAACAATGAAAAGGAATTCAATATGCATAACCCTGGGTCAGATTTCTCAATATTTCATTTTTAATATGGGTTTCTCTCAACAAATGTGATTCCTTTTATAGATGGCAAGGCCTGAAAAAATGGTTGTCTCTCCATAAAGAAATGAACTCGTTCTTCAGTTTCAAATATCTCTGCCGACCCATATACATGTGGGATTATAACCTTTTAATACAGAGCCACCTCAGCCACAGACATGTCTTTTCATATCTTTCAAGACAGGACTAAACAGCATGGGAAATCAGCAGTGACCTTGAAATACCTTCATCTCTGGGCTATCTGCCTGAATCTAGCCAGCAGCAGAGAGGCACAAACTCAGGTAACCTCAGTTCTTTGGTGATTCTCATGGCAAATTACCTTCATAGACTCAGCCCCAGTCTCAGATCAGGAATGAACTAATGCTGGACAGTTCAGTGGATATTGCAAAGATCTCCCCTCCCCTTCCTGCAGCTACTGTGCCTCAGTGCTGAGAAGTGAGCCAAGTTTTCAAGATGATACTAGCCCTGTTGCAACAGCTTTCTCCATGGTGCCTGCCCATTCTGTTTGTTCCTTTGACATCAAGGAGATGGCAGAGACAGCAGCACTGGGTAGCAGTTCTACTTGGGTTTCAGTGTATAAAAAAGATGGCAACTGTAGTACAAGATAGGAGGCAGAGAGAAAAGAGAAATAAAACTGCACATTTTACTTCAGTCTTGATTCTGCCTGTACTCACTCCCTGTTTTCCCCCAGGGTCAGCCTGCAACAGAAGACATTACAGCAAGACTTTGTACTCCCCTCAGTGAAGACAACGTCTTCCTCTGTTTTGTACACGCAACAGAAGCTGCAGAAAATTAGTCAATTGCTGCCATCAGCATCCAGGATCTCTCACAGCTGGGAGTTAAGAGATCAAAGACAGCAATGAAGGAACATTTTGTTTCTCCGCTATTTTATCTCTGCTCTTCTCATATTCTTCCCATCACACATCGGCCCCTTATTGCTGGAGGTGCTGATGACATCTTGCAGCCGATCAACATCTCTATCAGGATCAAGAAACCTCTTGGCAAGGGAGATTTACAAACAACACTGTAAAGAGATGCTCTCAAGCATCTCTGAACAGGCAATGAGGATAAGCAAAGTCATTCCTCTCAATGTGGAGACCACATTCCTCAAACCTCCTTGAGAAAGAAGAGCTCAGGCAGCTCTGGGCACATTCTTATACCATGGTCCAGTCAAACTAACTCCGGTGAACATGAAGTAACAGAATGAGCACTCTTCTTTCACCCTTCTCCCCAGCTCATCAGAACCCACAAAACTCTCAGAATCAGACAGCAATAAAAGACAAGTATTCAGATCTTAGACGCTTACTGAGTGTGGCAAAGCTTGGCAAGGTATAAATGCTTTCCTGCTGCTCAAATGAACTCAGAAACCTCAGAAGGAATACTGCATATCCAGACTACATCTAAGGCTTACGCACAGCCACAAAGTAGACTGGAATCAAAAAGCCTTGATGAAAAATCTCAGAGCCTGACTTGGGAGATAGATGATAGCTGTCCAGCTACAGTGCCATGCTTGTGGGAAAGGAGTAGGCGGGCATCTCAAGGTACTTCAACCTTCCCACATTCTTGGTGACACATTCCAGAGACAATTGCTTTCTACATACAGTTCTAGTGTGCTCCCTTGAGGTCTTGCTGAGACTAAGCTGAGTATGACATCGGCATGCCATGAAAGTCCTCCAGCTTTGCTCTTCAGTAAGTTGTCTTCCAAAAAAGAGGAATTACCAAATGCTGTGGCCTTCAGGAAACAGAATGTCATCCTACCTATTTTGACAGAATTAAATACTTACTGCTCATTAACAATGGCAAGAGACTATGGGAGAAAAACAACAGGAAAGACTTACAAAGTTTTCAAGCATATTCTCTGGAGTCAAACATAATTTTTTTCCACATCTTCATTATACTTCCCAATGCATTATTCAGTCTGCTTGGACTTTTAGGAGCACTTAGCTTTGGCATATACCTTTATCTCAAAGTCTGTGGCACTCTTCCTACGAAATGAGAGCAGAGAGAGGCAAGAACGAAAAGCAACTTCCATCTTATAGTTCTTTGTCCCTAGAGGTGAGTCTTGCAAACTGAGACCTGCCTATTTATGAAGCTGCATCTAGAACATTACTGTCCAAATCTCGTTTATACCACTCTGCAGTATTTCTGAGCCTTTCTGGGTCATAACACAGAACTCTTCAGCTTTACCAGCCTAAACCTGAGCTGAATCATTTCCCAAGCTAAAATAGATGATCTTTTCTACATAGTGACAGTCTGCAGTGTAAAAATTTCTTCCTCGAATTACCTGAGTCAACCACATTTTTATGACTATATATACAGTACACTACATATGCTGCAATGCAGATGCACCCACCAGCACAGCATTACTGCATGGAGACCAATTAAATTAATGCACTTTTAACTTGAGGAAGGTGGTATTTTCATTATTTCTACAGATGTTGTGGGTCCTGCATCTTCAGAATGGTTATCTTTGAGTGTAATTACGTACCTGAGGCTTTTCCTATTCCTTCATGTCTGCACTACACAACACATCTAACGCTGAGCTGAAAGTATTTCACTTCAACACACTTTGTTATGTCAGGAAATAACGCATCTCTAAGGTTAGTACTAAAAACAAAACAATTACATATAGGAAGCTACAAGAAAATCCAAATGATAAGCAAATGAGTTTAATTCTCTGAAGAGGACAGGCGTGGCAACAGACATTTTCTGTAGCTATTCCTGAAAGCAGCAGAGCAATCATTACAAAAACAGAAGAAAAACTGAAGTTCACTTAAATCATACCATCTTAGGCCTGTACATCTTAATCCCTTGCACTTGCCAAACATTTATGATAATGCTTGTATGTGCAGAGTAAAAAGTGCTTATAAACAGTTTACTAGGAAAACAGAAAGCTAAATTTGAAAGCAGCAATATATGAAATGGACAGCTGGGCTAGATCTACCCACCTACTCCTCCAATTTTTCAGCATTTTCCGCCAGAGTTCACATTCATCAGTCAGCTGAACCTTGTTCCCAGATGTTCGGAACATGCAAAAATCAACCTGTGAATTAGGGAGTTTTCCAAGACTCAGCAATACAATCACAACACTGTTTTGGAATGAAAAGGCAAGGGATGATGGACATGTCATCCTCTCTCGACAGAAAAGAAAACCAATTACTTCTCTTTAGAGGAGACATAATTAGCTCCCTTACTTCCAATGGAGTAAGCTTTCCATTTCATGAAAAGCTTCTGCTGCCTCCCACACAAACATAGGACAGATAAAAGCTCCACCAAAATCCCGCTGAGGCTGACATCACACTGAGGAAACCCAGCAGTAACCTCAAATAGAAGGAAACAGTGCCTGTGATGCTCAGCTCACGTGTTAAATACTGACTTACAAAGACATAAGAAGTCAAACAAAGATGCTGCCCTTGCACCATAGGGAATCTAGTGAGATGGTATGCAAAACCTCAAGATTTTTAGGGGTAGCTGATCATTACATTATTATACCTACGCTACTCCAAAAGTAATGTCTCCTATTTATTTCCATGGAAACTACAACAGATACAAAGAACACAATAACACTCTTTGATAGAGCAAATTCTCAGCTACAAAGCATTAATTTTTCAACAGTCACCACCATTAGTTCTGCATTTTTGTCAGTTATGAACAAAAGCCTACATGTTGTGTTCGCAAAAAAATCTGCGGAGGTGACGACTGTTGCTTTCACCACTGCTGAAATGCACCACCCACCGCCTCACTGCGCTCACATCCACTGTTTTGTCTCCAGAAATGTTTATCAAGCATTAATGAATGAGAATTTTTTTTCAGCACGGAGCAATTCAGTTCCATGCTTTTGCTTCATCCACTCTTCCATGTCAGACGCCATTTTGTCAGACTGCCCCTCTGCTGCCATCTGTCACACAGCAACAAAATGTAAGGGAATAGTGGCAGGAAGGCTGATACTGTAGGCAAGGATTATAGTGTATCACACTGCTGTGTAGTATGAATTTACATATGGCTCAGAAACTTAATTTGTGTACTGAGTCCTATCCTTAAGCTGATTCCTGCACCGATACAGCAATAATCTCTATTCACAGCGTCTCCTCTAAGTAGAAAATGTGCACTCCAGGTAAAGGATTTGCCTTCTGTGGGTTGTTGCAAAACTCCATGGGACAGCAGGGTAGTGTTCTTTCATTTATTTGCTCCGTGAACTAAGGACTTCTGCAAGGCAATCTTGCAGGGTACACAGGAAAGCTCTACGAAGTTTTCCTTAAACCAACCTCACATTTTGTTTGCCGAAGGAACACAACAACATGGAGAAGTTCTTTTTCTTTTCAAGGCTCCTAAAATTATAGCTGGGTGCCATCCAGTGAGAAGGGATGAAACAGTAGTTGACGGTGATTTTCAGAGGCCAGCCCTCTTCTCTGTAGGGTTCTACTTAACTGTTAAAGAAAGTGAAGGCAATTTTTCCACCTTTGATCACAGTCCTATTCCACCCCAAGTGGACAAGTAGAGGTTTATCAAGAATTCTATCATGTCCTTTGGTATCATTCTGCTGCCTGTACATTTTTGTATTTAGAGTAGGTAAATATTATGCATACAAACTAAAGCCTGATTTTATTTTGGAGTGGATTCCTTACATCACCACAGAAGCCACTCAGTCATGCTCTGTGAAGTCTTAGGGACTGTGAAAGCTTTTTTCTGACCGTTCTTCTGTTTTCGCATTCTTATGCTTCCTAATGCTTCTAAACCATTAGTATTTTCTTTTCCATTGTGATTTTCCATGTTCCCTTCAGGATACTTGTGGACATGAACTTGTAGAAAATATGTCACTTTCCTTTCAACAGCATTCCAAGTGCTTGCTTTAGTCTTCACCATTCTTATATAGTCTATGCTCCATTTGAAAGCCACAGAAGACAGTGAAGTGATGTAAGAAGGTGAGGGAAAAACTATATTGTAACTTCTGGCAAACTGTATGAGAGAAATGCCTTTAGTATGAAAGCTCTTGCTGGCCAATGTAAATGTTTCAGGTGGCCAAGCAAGAAGTGTGGACAGTCCTTATGTCTGACTCATTCAACATGCATTTCGTAGAGCTGCTTTCAGTGACATTTCTTTGGACAAGACTTCATTTATCCAAGGAGACAGGCACTCCCATTCCTATTCTCTGTGGGAACAGTACTTGCTCAAGAAACTCAAGATGTCTCCTCACAGTGTAATTTAACACCCTCCAGGCACCCCAAGACCCCTAAAGCACTGTTTTGTCTCTGATATCTTATCTTGCTCATGATCTGCAGATGATCAGTCACTTAAAGCCTACAGGAGAGAGGACTGCTGCCTACCCACAATAAGCCTGAGTTCGTCAGTTATAGCTTCAAACAACTGAGCAGAAGCTTCACTTCAGGAAAATAAATACAGCATGCAGCTCTGATACATTCTCATTAGGGAAATACAAAGCAGTTCTTTAAATCAGAAACAGAAAACAAGCAAAAAGGAAAAATAGAGCTAACAGTTCTCCCTTGAAAGCGCTCTGAATACCTTCAAATATGACAACATTTCTTACAGAAGGAAAGGGAATTGTACTGCATTGCTGCGTCTTCTCCTTGCTCTAAACTCATCCTTCTCCATAATACCTGCACGTATGTCCTGACCTTATCCCAGGTAGCCTCCAGATGGGAGCTAGCACCTCTGCTTAGCTCCTCAGCAGGGCTACTCTGCTGAGGTCAACCTGAAACTCCCTAACAGCCCCACTCGCAGCAGGCTTCTTTCCCTTAGGAGTGCCTGATGCAAGCCATGGACCAGGACCTCAGAGGTGTTGCAGGACTGTGTAAAGCTACTGAGAGTTTACATGAATGAGCGAGTCTAATTTTCAAATTTAGGCCAGAAGCAGCTCGCCCAGCCTATTTTTTTTTTCTTCTTCATGCTGATTATTCAACCGAAAGGGTTTTCAGATGACCTGCGGGGATTGCCTTCATGGGTGAGTGTGCACTTCACCAGAAGCCCTGTTTGGCAGAATTACTTGATTAAAAGCATTGTGATTCTGTTGCCCTTGCTGCACACCTCTTTTCTTGGCTTCTGGCCAACTCCAAGTCCTGTGCAAATTTCCCTTTTCACAACGCACCAGGGACCCAGCAGACACACAAACTACGTAGTCAAACCATCGCTTTGTGCCCCAGCCACTGCCAAATAGCTTACTGCACAACTTAGATGAGCCTACACACAACGTCCCTTCTGCTACAGAAAATCAGAGTGTCTTTCTAGAAATGCCCTCATTCTACTTGAAATCCCACCTGGCTTCTGCAGGAGTGATCCTAAACCAGCAGAGCAAATTGAACAAGGGTTAAAACAGGATTCATATTTTGTTTTTACCCAGGGCTGGAGAATTCCCTTTTTATCCTCCCCTTAAGACACCTTTTAAAATATAGTTGCTTTTTCCAGCCCCAAGCCCACCTAAAGCCAAGGGGTCAAGCTATGTTTCTCAGCTCCTTTGTTCAGCAGAGCAGTACAGGGGCAAGAGATAAGTCTTTGCCAAAGCCACTGGACAGGTGGATGATGAAGACATCAGCCCCGCTCAAAGCCGCTGCCTCCTGTGCCCTCAGCTCCCCCGAGACACCCCCCAGCTCCGAGGTGCCGAGCAGCCTGCCTCTCCCCAGGGTGTCCCCCCCACCGCCCCGCAGCGGGGTTCGTGTTCTGCTCCCCGCATCCTGCCTGGGCTGCTCATTAATCACTCGGGATGCGGCGGCTGCCGCCACCACCGCAGACACCTGAAGACTGAGGATGCTGTCTCCTCCTTGCTACGCAAGGCTTTTTTCCCTTTCCTGACTGCTTTTAAAGGGAAACATCATTTTTTTGTGCGTGCTGCAGCACAGGAATACTGGTTCTGACCTTAAAAAAAAGTGACTAAGAGTTGCACTGCAGTACTCACAGAGGCTGCGTCTGGCTCTGTTACGATGATGTTCTGGCAGTCAATGATGTTCAGGCATTGCAATGTGTGTACGAGAGTAACTTGCTATGCAAAAGCCCACCATAATCTTTGCAGAGTCGTACCAAAGATTGTGTCAGTTTCCCAGCCAGGTACAGCATGGA
This sequence comes from Tragopan temminckii, assembly GCA_028571105.1. Taxonomy (NCBI): domain Eukaryota; kingdom Metazoa; phylum Chordata; class Aves; order Galliformes; family Phasianidae; genus Tragopan; species Tragopan temminckii. The sequence goes on from JAOWBP010002559.1 coordinate 11,164,509, forward strand.
CACACGGAAGTGCCAGGCTTCTGGGAGAAACAACAGCTACTCTCTTTCAGTCCTGGGAGTATAGAACTATGGGAAGTAAAACAGAAGTCAGAGCACTTGTGAGGTTATTTTAACTTACCCTTGGAGACAGACACCTTTATTTCTTCTCCCCCTAATGCAGCAGAGAGACTGAGAAAGCAGGCGTGCCTTTCAAGTTACCAACAAACATAGCTGCTTGGCAAAATGCAGCATATGACACCACAAGAAAAGTCCTCTTTCAGTAATGGCTTTTCCAAAACAAAATCAGTCAGCCAAGCATGTCTGAAATGTAAGGCATGTCCCCATTTTGCAGCTAATCAACAGAAAAATGAGGGAGCTCCATGTGACCTGACATGTGGGTACAAAGCAAATGCAGTGATGTCAGAGCTCCCAGCCCCTGTGCAACACTGACTGGACATAAACATCGACAACAAACCCTTCAGTGTCACAAATGGCCCTTACAGTGTGGTGATTTTGTCCAGCGGGACAAACAGAAATAAGCAGGAGTTCAGAGAGATGCTGCAAATCCTCCATCAGGAATCCCCATAAGGAGGAGTTCCCCCCTGGCAGCAATCTTGTGGGTGGCAGCAGCAGGTAATGCCCACATTTTCCAAAAGGTTCAGTAATTTTGTATTATCCACTTTAAATACTCAGGAGACAGATTTTCAGGTGCTCACCACCCACAGCTGAGATTTTAAGAAGAATCCTCTCTCCAACTAGGCGCCATATAAAAATCAGATTTTCAAGACACTCAGAAGCCATTGGATGTTATTGTTGACTTGGTTTAACAAAAATCTGGCCGAATTATGGAAGCTGAGCTCCCATAGAAAATCTAGGTCTAAGCCCTAAACTTCAGAGGTGCTGAGAGGATGTTGCTAGTCCCACCACAGCTGGGAGCAATCTGTCATATTACAGCAAATGTGTTCTACATATCCTCAAGGAAGAACACCCAAATGTTGGACACATCTACAACGTCTGGCATAAATATGCATGTAAAATAGAGATAACATTAAAAAGAAATAAAAGGTGCAAACCTATGCGTGTAAATGCATAGTTCCAAATCTGAACCTGAATGAGATCTGCATCCAAACTCATTTTTGACATGCTCTAAAAAAACTATAACCTCTGAGATAAAAAAGATTCATGGGTAGAGTTGGATTGATGATCTGAAACGATATCCAAAGGAAGCCACAAACTTGTACAAGGGTCTCATAACTTGATCTGGAGTCACTGGGTCTGGCAACCCCCCCACGACAAGTACAGCACCAACACCAGCCCAAGAGTGCACTCAGAAGGGTGTGAGGTCAAGGTGCTGACCTGGGACCCAGAAGGTCTAGCTTTGCTTTCTAACTTTTTAAATAGCTTTCTTATTTTTCCTGGATGGGTCAATCTATCTGAGCCTTAGTTGAGTATTTAGAAAATAAAGAGAATGAGATACTTGACTTTTCTCACGTTTTTCTGCCCTCTTACATGCATTGCCTGTTTAGACTGTAAACGCTTCAGGTCAGAGATGGTCTGTCACTATTTCCAAATGCACATATAATGCTAGCACATTGATATTAGTATAGAACATGGGAAGACACACCCTCTGTCAAACACAGACGGAAAATGACATGTCAAACACCAATTGTCACCACTACCTCAACTTGCATCCTGCAGAAAATGAAGTAGTGTAGGGTGAAGTCCGCAGCACGTCAGATGGAGAAAGGCACAGCTGAGCACTGACTGCAGTTGGCTCCGGTGAGCTCCTTTTCTGCCCTGGCTCCACACTCATGCCACGAGAGCAGCAAGGAATCGGCAGTCAGCACCTGGCTTCATACGTCAGAAGCACACAGAGATACCGCACACCGCTCCCAGTGCCTCATCATCTGGGAGGGAGGGCTGACAGCATCACAGGTAGATGGGTGACAACAGAGCAAGCTGCATGCTGAAAAGCCGGGAATCTTTGTCATGACAACAGAGAGAGCTGTTAAAGTCTACACAGTGCGCAGGGAGTGCAAAGTGAGGCAGTGCTTCGGGTCTCCTGCTATCAGCAGGGAGGTTCTGGCAGAGCTGCAGCAGCAAGTGATGGTTTATTTTTAACAACAGCTTCTAAAGCCAAGGCTAGTAATTTCGTTTGTTTGTCATTTTTTATTTCATCCAACGCTCTAGATGGATACTAGCTCCTTTCACAGGGCTTTATTTATTTATTTATTATTGTTTCTCCTTGAAGCAGGGACTGGAAATGCTGCGATAAGAAGACTGAAAGGTTCACTTAGTTTCAGCTGCAGTTTCCCTAAGTGCTTCTGTGTCCCCTGCTGAACTGCTGTTTTGTAACACTGGAGGTGGAGCACGCTTTGGGGATATTCCACTGCTTTCCTGCCTCCATTACAAACCCATGCCACCCCACCACAAAGCATCTTCCTCCCCCCTCCCTTCTCCCTCTCCTTCCTGCAGATGGACAGCAACCATCAAGAAAGGAAGGCATACTATCATCTTCTTCTGGCCTTTCTACTCCAATCAATATATAGCACCTGCACCATTAACTAAGCAGCTCTGTGCTCTGCTCCTGCCCCATGTCCTGCAGGAGGCACGAACACAGCTTGCTGCAGACTAACAAGCTGCATAGCTAACTCCCAGAACTCCCAGAATTCAACGCTTCAGACTAACATGGGGAGCAGAGGGTCTGGAGCTGCAGCTCAGTGGTCTGTGGAGAAAGCTCTGCCAGTTTGTGCCCCTTCATAATGGGCGGTGAGCACATAAGGCAAGCACAGCAAGACGGGAGAAAAGAGGCCGTGCAGGGAATGATACAACACAAATGCTGGGCTTTGCAATCCATAATTGGGGTGAGTCAGACTCTGAAGTGCTGTGCTGCTATCTCGGTTCCAGCAGATGCTAATTCAGCTGGTCAGGTAAAGTGTGCTTTCAGGAGGCTGATAGGAGTAAGCATACGGAGGCTCTGGGACTTCTCCAGGGTTCGCAGTCGCTCGGCCAATCACACAGGGAAGAAACACCTACGTAATGCAAATCCACAGGGACTGGGAAGGCAGCCTCCTCTGGGGATCACTGTGGTGGGGTAAATTCAGACAGAGCTGCATGGCAGACCAGTGGGACATCTTCTGCTGTGACACTTTTGGAGTCAGCTGCATCCCTGTGGAGCCCCAGCCCCAGTTTCAACCATGGATCTTTCATCAGCTTCAGAAAATTGAATGTGGAAACTTTTAAAATACTGATTTCAAAATAGTCAGTAAAACGTTGGGACAGAATGACAATGCTCCCTTACCCTGCTTCTTAAATACCCAGAAGGATTTGAGGGTTTTCTTTAGAGGACAAAGTGCCCAACCTGAAATCTACAGTAGCCAATGCAAAGGGCTGCAAAGGAACTGACTTCTCTGCACTGAAGGGCTGAGGGACTCCCAGCAAGGAGCCAGGCAGCTGCCTGGTCACCGGTGCAGAAGGCAGAACGGACACCGCTCCTCCCACCCATCGCTGTGCAGGTCCCGCAGTGCTGGCAGGAACAACAGCTTGTGTTTGTCAGAGAACTAAGCAGCTGTGACTCTGGCACTGCACTAAGAGCAGGCACAGGCAGAGGCAAAGTGCTGTTTTTAGAGCTATTTTACTCAGACTGGAACCCAGCCTCTGCACCTCGGGAACCAACCCTTTTTGGGAGGTGGCAGAGCAGTGGCGGTGCGATTCTCAGCTGAGACATCAGAATTGAGCTACTTTCTGAACCACTCCTTGTTGCCATCTCTTTGCAAGCTGGCAGCCTCCCTTCCCTCCTCCCCTTCCCAAAACTAAAGCTCCATGATGTAAAAACATTCCTTTGGGGCTGGAGGTAGAAAAACTAGGACACCACAGTACAGAAAACGCTCAACACTGCATGAAATATTCACTATCAACTGAAACAGGTTTACCCGGAGGAGAGTATGATGAAGAGGAAACAGGGAATCAATTTCACTGTCCTATGGTTTGTTATTCTGGCTTCTTCTCTTCTCCAAATAAGCTAAGCTTTTTTGGAAGCTTCTGTCTGACCCAATTCTCATTCCCTCGTTTTTCAGTCCCTCTAACCCTCCTGTTTTATAAGCAAATCAACATGCATCCTTACAGCATGATCCTAAAGACTGCTACTCCCCAGAACAAAGCAAATAACGTAATGACGCATCAGAGAGAAGAGAGAGCATGTGCAGCCGGAGTGATCCACCATTTGAGCATCAGAGGGGTGAGGAAGCACCAAGTGGCGCCCACCAGTCCGTTTCAAAGCTTTCCTGTTCCCTTAGAAGAAACAGAAAGAACAAGCAGGATCGGATCGGAGTGTTCCAGCAGCACCATGAAAAAGACCAGGAGAGGTGAAGCGATCGACATCAAGAGTTAGAGCTGTGGCTTTCCATGGGTATCCCGGGATGGGAGATGGAAGCAAAGCCCAAGTGCCCTGGCCACAGGGCCAGGAACATGCATTTGTCTGCCTGGAATACAGCCCCTCCGCAAACCACCTCCCCATGTTTTTCAGCACTCAGTGCATTCAGACAACACATATGGGAAATCACACATTTAATTTTTTTTCAATGAGCTCTCACAGAGAAGGGGGCTCATACAAAAAGCCAAGCTCCCATACTGACAGAAGAAAAAAAAAGCTATGACTGAAAGCTAATCTGCAATGAATACATTTTCCGCTCAGCCAAACCCCAAATGTGTTTTATCAAACAAAGGAGCTCTTTAAATGATCACCTGCTTCAAAGGGCATTTTCCTAATGACAAAGAGCACGTGTGCCAGACGTACCTTCCACTACAAGTGACAGAGAGCCAGACCATCTTACCAGAACAACTGCAAAGAAGCTATGCTTGTCTCACTCCAAGCTGGAGCTGTTTTGCTGCATCCTGGATGGGCCATCACATCACATCCCTCTAAGACTGACTGCCCACAAAGGTCCTACACAGGACACCAGGCCCACAGAGAGCAGGAACATACATGACCTGGATGCCAATAGTCAGTCCCAAATTTACCAGTGCCACACAAAAAGCAAGACCTCAGTCTGGGCTTATCATTTAAATCTGATTAAGACAGGGTTGATGAACACTGACTTTTAAAAAGTTTATCAATTATCATTTTCTTATTCATATTTTTTAAGACCCCAATTAACGTCATGTTTTTGTGTTTACATGCGTCACAACAAAGACAAGATGTTTCTAGCTTTACCATGACTGTGAAAGGAGCGGCCCAGGAACCCTGGGGCAGCCTAGCTAGTCCAGGTTTCCCAACAGCTGCTGGCAGACACTGCTTACAGAAACATACTGACACACAGAACAACAAGGAGCAATTCTTTCCCAGAGCATCGGCCCCCCAGCTTCGGGCAGTCAGCAAGGACCACTTGACCTGGAGCATCTATCCAAATGGCTCTCTCTACCTCTTGACTTCCACATGCTTCAGGCTCCCACTACTTTGCACAACTTCATGATGTGTTTCATTCAGTTTAAACCTCCTGCCTGGATCATTTAACTGATTTCCCTCTCATTCTGGTGGGTCATTCCCTAATGAAAACCTATGCTCTTGTGAGTGTCAGCAGTAGGCCAGGACTAGACTCCAGTTTATAAAAGTATTTGGGAAATCAGATGAGGACTACTTACTTGGATCCATTTTTACCTTTTCCCCAGAAGTTCACTCACTTCAGCAATTCCTTACTTGCTAAAACCAGCAGTATTTTCTGTTTTGTTGAGTGATTTGTATATGGTTATATACGATTGTATGCCCATAAGGACAGAGAAATCTTTTTCTATCCATTGATGGGATAGAATCCTAAATGATAATGATAACTCTCTTCACTCATGCTTTTCCAGAGAAGTAATTGTTGAAAAGAAAAGTAGATTCTGTAATCAAAAGCAGATTATAATGGAGTGGACGGATGGATAACAACAGGTAACAGCTCTCCCTAGCTGAGCTGAAGGGAGAAGAATGGTGGAAAAAAGTCCCAAGCAAGCATCTGTTTACACCAGTGAACTACGTTGGTAAGTATTTGCTTAACTACCATGCTCTGAAATAGATATCTAGTTCTTTTCACTATCTGCTGCTAATATTTGCTGTTAGAAATTATACTTGACTTCATGATCTAGTCATTTGCTCTTTTATTTTAATTAAAGTATATGAAAAGAGCTTTTATGCAGGTGTGCCCTCTCAACAAGGTCACTACTATGCTATGCTCTGAGAGGATTGACGTGGGGGGTGCTGTGGGTGACACCATCAGTGAGGACCATGAGCTGAATAGTACCACTGTATCTGAGGATTTTCACATTTCCACTGCACAGGCAGTCACTCTCCAGACTAGCTGTCTCACCAGGGGACTGTATTTGCTCTCCATGCAAAGTCAGGAATATGGAGAAGTCACATGGCTACTGTTCCATTACAGCATCTGCTGGACAGAAACAAGCAGAGCCTCACTACCTGCACGAACAAATCCTCAGCTTGGTTCTGGCGGCTTCTGCAAGACAAATCAAGAGTGCTCCTAGGGGTTTGCAAACTGCTTAAAGAGACACTGCCTAACTCCTACATACTCTGCAGGTCTTATTAAAATCCTTCAGGAGAGAGTCACAAGCACAGTTAGAGCTGGTTCCAGTAGCACACAGCTGCATCCTGTGATAAGCAGGGGATTGAGTGCATGGCAACACAATTTAACTCAGCCAAAATGGCTATCACAGGCACTGATCATCACTACTGTCTCTTCTACTCATACACTGTCACCGTGCTGGCAGCACTGAACTTCACAGGGAATAAGCACACCTGGGACAGGGCAGAATTTGGCAGGCACCTGAAACTCAGCAGATGTCAGATGTTTTATATAGCATGCATTTTCCCTGGAAAGTCAGTCTGTTTGGATAAACATTCACTGATAAAAATGGAGACACCAATACTCCACCTGCTAGCTACACCATTTGGGAAGATCCAGCCACAATTTCTTGATTATTTTAGAGGAATCTCCTCTGAGGGAGGATCTATACCCTTTTGTCTCCAAGCAGAAATCACCACTGCATGATCCCCCATGGACAACCCTGGATTACATTCCACCATTAACAGCAGACACAAGGGCCAAGCTGAGCTGCCTGCCTCAAATTTAAGGCAGTTTTCTGCGTAAGGAAAAACACATTATATGTGAATAATGGCAATCTATTGTTGACCAGTACCTCCCACATTGAAAAAAGGAACGGTAGGGCTGTCATCATCTAGTATTATTTTAAGTGCTGTCTGAAAAGGATCTGAAGTGAAAACTATTGCTTTTGTTTGTCATTTCCCTTCGGGTTAGCCACTTATTTGTGCTTCCCTACAAACAGGGAACAATAATACTGATTTTGCAGGAATGCAATTCATTCCTACAGTTTCATTTATGAATTCTTCATGGGATTCCAATGGAGATTCATTCATAATGTTTTGCAAAGTACTGTGAAACGTAGTAGTAGTAAAATGTGGTGCTCCTGCAATATGATGGAAGAAGGCATTACACCACAAGCAGTATCTGCTTCCTTCTCTGCCTCTTCCATGTACCTTCAAGTGATGTACCTGGTGTCCTGTTCACTTGATCTATCCTTTCCTTGACTATTTGTAAGGTTAATTTTTGGAGTAAGGATAGCTTATCCCTATCTACTTGTACAGTACCACATTCATGATTCAGTCAAATCCAAGGAAAATAGTGTAAATAATAATTTCAAAGAATACCATGTTCCCTATATCACTCTGTTTATATATTTTAGACAAAAAAAAAAAAAAGATACTGGATTAGTAAGTGTCTGTCAGAAATACGGAAGGCCAGCCCCTGTGAAGCTGCCCAGAGAGAGCTCTGGAGATAAATAGCTCAGCTATTTCTATCTGGCACACATTGTTCTATGGCATTATTAATGCCTGCTGCAAACTTGGCTTCCAGTGGGTGCCTTCTCTGGGATCAGTGGGTGTTCACAAAGCTTTTCCTTTGCAGAAGGTGTTAACAGCACTGCTTACAAGCAATATCCCCAGTGTCTGTATTGTCATGGGGATTTCTACAGATGGCTCACAGTGATGACTTATTAATTTATTACTGCTCTCTGCTCTTCTCCCTTCCCTTCATGCAAGCTCTCTCTAGCATTGTCCCTCCTTCCCTTTATCTGTAGCAGGCAATCTGCAAGAAGCACTGGCAGACGGGGGGAAGCTGGCTTGAAGGAGATGGGTAGAAGCACCTCAGACAGGTGCACGGCTCAGGGATGAGTGACCGCACAGCCGTAAGTCACATGCGTCAGCCTTGGGTTAGATAAACTGGCAACAAGCCGTCAAGATAAAGTGCCTCCCTCTGAATTCAGCAATGTCAATTGTCACGATGTTAAAAAGAGATGGAGGGAGGGAGAGAGAGAATGGCACAAGCTGGTGAACGTATACAAGTGAACCAAACCAGGTGGATAGAAAAAGAAGTCAAGGGCATTTTACGCTAAACGTACTCTGCCGCTGCAAGATCAGTCCTGCTGACCTTGGGCAATGATTAATGTTACCTTAGAGCACATACAGGTCCGCTCTTAATATGACTCCCCTTGGACTGCAACTGGAAAAAAATGTCATTCAGGCTCTTCAGGAGAATTTGTGAGGAGTGAAATGAATCTTTATTGCCATTTAAATCATTTTGTTTCTGCCTGTATTTAAGGGCTGAATTTCATAGTGTGCAACTTCGTTTTGTGGGACCAGGGATCATATCTCTGTACAGCAAAAAACAATGTAGCTCTGAGTCAATCAGCTGCTTGAAGAAAGCGGACAAGGACAGTGCAGACAGGAGCTCATCAAACACGCAGTATATTTCTTCAGCTGTTACTCTTCCTGACCTGCTAGGATACATCCAGCAAACTATTTGTAAGGCACAATGAACCCATCCTGTAATTTTCCAGAGAAATTTGAATGGTGAGAGTTGTGGGGAGGTTCAGAATGTCAAGAAGAGAAGCCTGCAGGAGGGAGTGATGCAGCAACCTGGAGTGACAGGGCTGTGTTCCTGACTCATAGCCTGATGCAAAGCCACAAGAGAAGCTCTCTAACAGCAACCTACAGGTCTCTGGACTACATCATGTGTAGCTCTAGGTAACTCAAAAGCCAACAAGATGTGTGAGAATGTTTCAAAACTAACAGCAGTCACAGGGTCTAAAACATCCTCTTTTTATGTGTTTTTCTTACTGAGACTTGCTTTTACATTCCGGCATTTGTAGTACCTACTTTCTTCCCCTTCTACCCTTATTTACTTTGCATTTACAAGGAAATCACAGAGACTTCAAGTCTGTTGAGTTCTGCCCAATATATTTTTAATCCATTTCATAGCTTTACCAACATTCCAGCAAAATCAGGGATGCCTCAAAGAGGGAGACTTTAAGAAATACCCCATGCAAGTACAGCAATCAGCCACTAAACCCTGTCCACAGCTGTCCACTGACTCCCATATAAACGTGGCATATGCGTGGCCTGAGATAAAACCTAAACACGTTTTTCCCTAAGGAACACTGCCATCAATTTCTGTCACCATTCTCTACCTGCACCTGGGCATCAGCTATTTACACCAGTTGGCACTTCCAGTCATCCAAATACTTCACATAATTCATAAGCCTGGAGCAGTAAACACCCACCTTCCTGCCATTTATATCTTTCCCCAGGAGAGCTCTGCTCAGACACAGCACCGAGGTTTCTGCTTTTTACCCAATTTTCCAGCTGGGTTAACTGAGGCATGCTGAGGTCAAGTGACTCGCCCAAGGCCACTCAGTCAGCTGCTTAGCCAGCACCACATCCCTGGCACCAGCAGTCTTAGGGACATTTGCTCCAGCCACTGGACTGTGAGGTTTCCTCTGCACTGTTAGATGGCATGCACAACACCTACGCGCCAAAGAAATCTTTGACTTCCAGCTTAGGAAGGGCAGGAATTTAGCAGGAAGTAACATGGTGGGGATGGAGCAGTATTGAGGGCAGGCGCAGGTGTGGGAATTCTCATTTAGGAGACAAACAGCTGCTCTTAGTGGCAGATGGTGCCTATAATCGATTATTTTTAATAAGAACAACTTATAAGTATGCATCAGAGTGCCTTAGACAGATAGGGCCATGTAACTTGCTTAAGATGTGCCTTTCTCAGCTCCTGGAAGCAGTGAGTATCAATGGGAAATCAGGTTTAGACTATGCTGGGAACTCTTCAGATGGCTGACCTCAGTTCACAAGAAAAGCAGCTCCAGAAGAGAGAGAAATGGAAGCTGCATCATGCTACAGCTATAGGTTTCATTAATCACAGAGATGTGGAAAGAGAAAATTTCACAGATTGTGCTCAGAGACTTCTCCTGCCTTTTGGGAGAAGCTCAGCTAAATACCTTTCTCCACTTATTTAAAATACACGAAGCAAAATGTTTCAAATATATGCTAGGAAGGGTTATGACACAAATCAAAGCCAAACCTGTTCTGCACTTCTTGCACTTACTCTCCTTGAGCCCCACAACAGATGATTATAGGAAATAGCTTACTCTCTTCTAAGGATCAATAACTTTGTGGCACAAAATCAGGTGTAGATCCACTAAGGATCTTAACTACAGCTGCGGACCTAGCCTTTGTCTTCTTCTGGTTGTCACCTTCTGGCATGCCTTCTGTGCTCCCAGGTACACAACGTAGTTGCAGTCACACGGCTGCACTTATTATGAACTGAGAACGTGACCAGATCAGGTTCTGAAATTTATCATAACAAGCCTTTCTTTTGCAATCATAGTGTTTATGCTCCTGTATCTTTCACTTCACCTTTGATTTCTCACAGAGACCGGATTTTTCCAAAGCTGGTTTCTTTGCTCTCTAGAATTTAAAAGACAAAACACATTCCCCTCACATCTACATCTCTAGTCTCTTTTCTACTCAAGAAAGCAAATTTTAAAAAGAAATCAGTACTCTCAAATTGCTCTGCACAGGGAGTGGATTAAGGATATATTTTTTTTATCCACTGTAATTTTGAGAGGGTATTCTATATAATACTATGACAAAATAAATAATAAATAAAAAAATAATTCTATGACAAAAACAAACCCTTGGTTCAGAAGGAGATGTTAAACACATGGAGCAAGTTCTGAGGTAAGAGACGGTCATGTTTCAGCAGCTATTCCAGCCAGATTATTTATCTGGACAAATTCTATGAGTAATCTCCCAAAATTTCAAGTAATCTGCCAAAGAAATACTATTCTTGCCAGCCACTGTCCAACAAGTAGACTAGCATGTCTGCCCATACAAATCACCACTGTTCAATTAGAATCTAGACCTGAGAGCCAAGACTATAGGCAGGCTTCCTTTTTGACTTTCAGAAAGTCACCTTGCTTCTCACTGCTTGTCTTCACCTGTAAAATGGGGAACATTACCAATGCTAAAGATAGTAAGATCCACTATGAAATATTCCCCTGAACAAAAGCAGACACTACTGAGGGATTAACAAGGTTAGGCAGCTAATGCCTCTCTCTTTCTTTAGCTGGTCTGTTGACAGTGCTTGCGCTCATATATCCACATTTTTTTCTCACAGCAGAATCAACATAAATAATCCCTGTGCCTGCACTCAGAAACTCCTGTGTGCAGCCCAGCACGTTAATTTAAGCCACAGATAATGGTAAGCTGATGCATCTGATGCACATTCTGTTCCGCCACCTCTGCAATGAGAAAGTAATGAGCATTAGGAGAGTATAAACACCTTAAGCCACTGCAGCTATTTGCTTAGTAATGCAGGCCTGAGCACCTAGTCCTGGCTGGTGGGGACTGTGAAGACTAGGCTCTGACTGTCTCCTAAATTAGATTACTGGTAAAATATCTGGAGAGCATTTCTGTTCTTCCACGTTTGGCCTCTTTGTCTTGAGCAGAATATCATTAAAAACAGAAGTTGATTTAGCATATTATGAACCCATGAGAAAAAGAGAAGTGCTGAGAAATAGAAGTTTTAAGGACATCATGTGAAAGAAGGATGCCACAAGAAAGTGCATGCCTGCAAAGGAGAACAAAGTACCCTCTGAGCTGCAGTCCATGAGTAACAAGTGAAAGCTTTCAGCCCTTCTTCCTGACTTACACCCTTTGCCTACAAACGACAAGGCTACTTCTGCAGCTTCTGTCAGTATTTCACTGCTAGCTGATGTCAAAATAAAGAGAAGTCAGTCCAGGGCAATGCTTGGAGGTTTTGGTCAGTAAGATGGAGCACTGGTTCCTCGGCAGCGGCCTTAACATGATATAGCATCTCCCACATCCCATTTCCATACAGCCCGTTCCATTGTCTGTAGATCTGGTACCACTTCCATTAGAGTATACTGGATTGAGAGTGGAAATGGATTCACAATTACATAGGCAAGAATGGGATACTGCCACTGCAATCACGTGCTCCACAACAGTCCTTTTACCTTCATCAAGCTTGTGCATGTTTCTAGATCCTGCTCTTCTTTGGCAGCTTTACAGCGGCTGGCCTTCTGTATTTCTGTCAGTCAACTAGAGCGTAACATGAAATATAAACCAGGAACAGTGAAGATAGAATAGCAACTAATATGGTTTTTCTAATAAAATGTCTCTGAAAAATTACTTTCAAATGAGGCATTGAAATACTGACAGAAAAGTGGATTCATGGAAACCTCAGTAAGTTCACAAGTTAGTATCACAATTAGGAAACTGGAAGCAGAAACCAGACCTAAATCTATCATCAAATTCATCTGAAATGAGTACCATTACCAACTCTGCTGAGAAATATACTTCAGGGAACCTTTCATTTAGGTCAGCAGGAAAGACAGGAGAGATTAAAAAGGCGTTTCCCATTTCACAGTTCTATCATGAGCACAACTTTAAGTCAAAAGTATATCTACCCTGCCTAATTGCTACAGAGGGCATATCACAACAGAAGTAATGTATTGATTTGTATCTCACTGACTGCCAAGAAAGGAAGAGACTCATTGTACAGAGACCTCTAAAACCAGGCAGTACATGACTGAAATAAAGATGGAAACCAGAAAGGAAAACATCAGTGAGGAACAGCAAAACTGCACTTACTCTGCTGTGTAACATGAAGCTGGCTGGAAGGAATGTGGACATGCACATTCAAACTGTGCGTGGTAACATGCAGCATACACCCAGCTGCAGTGATTCACAGGCTAGCACATTACCTTCGTGTTGACAGAGGCAGAAGAACTCCTGGAAATGATGCCAGCCAGTACAGGGCAAATGGCAGACGAAGACTCTTAGAGTGCTTGTCTGTCTTCCATTAGGATAACTTTCCATTTCTATCACAGTTTTCTTGATGTAAACACAGTTCTTTATGAACAACACCGGCATTTCCCCCCAATGGTCTTGGCTCACCCTTGGTGTCTAGAGGCAAAATATCTTCTGCCCATAAGTTATAATGTTAAGTATAAGCTAAGCATCACTAAATGGAGTGGTAGATTCTGCACAAGCGGAAGCAAAACGCTTTAGAAATATGTCCCCTCTCAAGCAAAATATTTAATGCTTTCACATGAGATTTTCACTTGAGCTGAAAGCACAGTATTCTCAGAAAAGCAGTCTTGAAATCAAGACAGGTAAAGTTCCACTGCATTACTGTAACCCATTCAGTGATGCAAAGACTACAAAGAGCATAACTCAGAAGCTTGGAGTGCCTCTATTCAATCAACTGCTAGTTTTTAATGCCACATATTTAAGTACTCATCTATAAGGTATGTTAGTATCTCAGATTAGTGTCAAACATTTGAAGGTAAGTGACTTACTTAAAACAACACTATACTCCTATATTGGAGTGGAGTGTGATCAACCCTCATCTAGAGGATCTAGAAAACTAGATCAAAACCTAAGACAACTTCTGTAGAGATGTCAGGTTTTCAAGGCTGAACTTAAGGAGAAAGGTATATTTTCACCTGAGGTTGTTCCCCTTCAATCTTGAGACAACAGCAAGACAAAAAACAGTCAACCATGTGGTCATTCCTTCTGGCTGAACACGTACATATGGACGTAGAAAGACAGGGAGCACAGGACACTGTAGACAGACTCCCTACTCTCAGTACCTCGCTTTACTCCCAGCTCTTGTGGTGTAGAGCTGGCCATGATGCTAAGGGTCTGTGCCATGCTGCACACACAGTTATAGAGTTGTTGTGGTGCTTTTACATCTTCTATAACGTCCACCTGCATACAAATGTGGCAATATGCTGCTGGTATTTATCCCAGCTTTTGACTTTTGCTCCTGCTCTGCAGTTCATCAAGTCAAAACCAAAGACACCAGTAATTCACTATAGAGAGACTAATTATTCTTTGTAATGATAGAAAAAGATGACTGTTACAAAGTTTCTTTTGAAACCAATTGGAACTGAAGTTACTGGCTAATTATTTCATTCCTGTCCATGTCAATAGGATTAACTTTCTGCGCAAGAGTAGGAACAGATTTCTAAAATGCTGAGAACAACTATTAGAATAAATTTCCAAAGCTCCAAACTGCAGTGAAACACAAGTGCTAAAAGAAGCATTTGGTACTAACTAGTCTAACTTGATTAAAACTTCAGAAGCAGAGGGACTACAAACAATTCTTTTATGGGAGCATACTTTCCAACAGAGACTAAGTAAGAAATAAATGACAACGAACTATCAACATCGCGTGTTCATTCAGCATAACTAGAATGAAATAGATTGAAAGAAATTAAAAATAAATTTCAAGACTATAAATTAAAAGATGCCACAGAAGGTATGTAAATTGAATGCTACAAGGTCTTGTTTTTTGTTTACGAAGAATGTGTTTTCAGTTTGATGGAGAGGCATCATTACAGAGGGAATTTGAGGCATTTTAAACAGCAGAAGCGCTCATTAAGAATTCATTTTTAACAGGAAGACTGAAAAAAAAATTAAAATTAATGAGCAGGATGAAGGGGGGGGGACTTTGAAGATGACAGCTTCTTGCTAAAAAAAGGCACACTTGATATTAATTACAAGCAGTTCACATACATGCATTACCCCTAACTCCACTATCAGACTCTCCAGGACTAATTCACAGCTGCTTCATGCTCACTCTGTGGCAGGATCCCTGGCAAAGCAGGCAAAGCGTTGTGTGGCCCTTCAGCCACTGTGGCAATAAGAAGGAGGAATAAATCCCTGGGCAAAGGACATTGCACAAGGATGCTTCAAACCCAAAAGCTTCAGTATTCCTGCAGTTGGCAACTAAATGAAACCTTCAGAAAGAGCTACAACTACAGCCTATACCAGAAGCTCAAATTGACTACAGTAGATTCTGAGCAGGAAGAGCACAAGGACTTTTCCTAAACTTCTATCAGGTTTCTTCTGTTCATGAATGAAATTCAGCTGTCACAATTTGTAATTTGCACATTCGAGCTTCTAAGCTTCTTTAAAAGTCTGACTGGTTTAGGAACTCAAAACTGGGACATTAGAGAGATTTTCTCCAACATCCTTTCCTATCCCTTAGCCTTAAAAGGAAGAAAAACACTTTATTTAAATACACCGGTACACACACTTGGACAAGACCGCTACAGTGCTGCACAACAACACACACGCTGAAAATTCAGTGTTGTGCAACCACCAATTCATTCTTCAATACCATGATATGGTAAAAGAAAGTTCTGATGATTCCTCTTGTAAAAATTTTTGTTTGTTTCTTTAAAGTGCAGATACTCCAGAGAAAGGGTTTTGTGGGTGACTCTGCTTCAGGCTTGCAAAAAAAAAAGTGACAATGACAAAAAGGGAGTATGGGAAAGACTTCGCTTTCTCTGGATCCATTAGATTAGGTTAAAAAAAAAAAAAAAGAATAAAAAATTGAAGATAGGTCTGGAAAAGAAGAGACTTAATCCAGAATGAATTGCCACTGGTAGTGGTACCGTGGGGAGCATCCTGGGCCAGCGTGTGACAAAGAGGAGTAAAAGCATCAGTGCAGAAAGTACTGGAGTGAAGCAAGAATTGCATGAAGGAATCTGGGGGAATGAGCATTTGATGTGTATCTTGTTTCACAAAGAGAACACGCTGAAAGATCATTTCATGCTAGGCATCTTCCTTACTAATATGCATTGTTTCAGGGTGATACCTCTCCATGCTTGGCTATTCCCACTGTCCTCTATGAGTTGCTTTTGTTTCTTTCTGCCCATGGGGAGCAACATGTAGAAGAGGTGCCCTGCACACCAACACAACTCTACTGAGCAGAGGTCTGTCTGAAAATGACATCCAGATCTGGTCCAAAGCCCACTGAAATAAGTGGAAAGACTTCCTGGGAATTCAGTGAGTTGGGGATCGGGTCTTAAAGCCTGAGTTTGTTCATAGAACTAGAAAGTGTCCATGCTGGAGAGAGGTGGCCCAGCCAGCTCCATATGAGCTACTTAATGAGCCCCAGCTGCACTGGTACAGCTGCAATGTTTGTCCCCATCTGTGCACCTTGGGAGTGAACTGGGATGGTCTCTGCATGACCCCACATCGCACAGCGTAGGCATACACTGGAAGCTCAGCTGATTTTGCTTTGAAATAATAGCAGCAACAACAGAACAGATCATTTACAATTATATGATTATCTCTTATTAATATTTGTCCCTTCAAGGTTTGGCAGATTCAACAACCACATATGAAAATGGGTTGAAAAGACTGCATGAAAATTCTCCTTTAGGACTCAGCTGACCCAAATACACAGTTCTGCTGCTCTATAGAGCGGAGGGAGACAAACTGCTCTGTTTTTCTCACTCTCTCTTTGGCTTTTTTTTTTTTTTTCTTCTATAATGCTGCATTGCAGAACCAAATTTTCTGATTATCATGTAGTATCTTATTTTGATTCTCCTCTCCCCAGCTAAATTCTTTTGGTACTCTTAGGACAACCGGGACAGATCTAACTCCTATTAGGAAGGGGCAGACGATACCTCTCTGTAACAGGTAAGGAAAAAAGCACATGTAGGTCAGAAAAGTGACTGCATGTCAGGGTGCTACCAATGTGACTGTATCAGACAGCAGCATGACAACATGTAACTAAAAAAAGCCCTGACCACAGAAACCCTTACTATAGATGCAGTGACAGCATGAAAACACAATTTTCACTGCTTTAACTTGCCTTGCGTAGGCTGAGGGTAACCACTAAGGCTGCATTCCCAACAGCAGTGCTATGCTGGCATTGCATAAGTATTTCAGCAGTACAGCAGGCACAGCTTTCAAAAAAAAAAAAAAAAACAAAAAACCCAAACAACAAAAACAACAAAAAAAACCTCCTCTTGCTCTCTACTGCGTATCTGTAGACAATTCTGCAGAACTAAACGACACAGACAAAATTTGAACACGTTTATCATCTCTGCAGAATAAGCACAGCCATGACAAAGTGAGTTATAACTTCTTTAGCTTCTCTATCATCAATAAGACTAGCCAACTAAACTTCAGTTATAGTATATCCACATACCAAGTAAGTGAGCTTCTGAAAGTAGCAATGGAAAATCCTTTTTTTTTCCACTTGCAAGTTGGGACATCTTTGATCTACAAGCCACGGAGAGAAAACAAAAAGGGAAACTTAAAATGCCATTGGTTTTATAGTCACATTTAGAAGCAGAGTCATAGTGCAAAACTGGCTCTTTGTGCTCCTCAGGAAACCTGCACAAGCATTTAACAACCGCAAGAACATTCAAGGTCAAAGGCTGGCTCTTTGAGGAGATGAGCTGCCTCCTAGCTTTAGTGCTAAAGTCTGCAAAGTACAGACTGTATTGCAGATGAGATGACTGGGAAATCCCTAAATCAAACAGCAAGATCTGTGAACCACATATATAAGTAAGAGCTGTGTCTGAATTTCATACACAAAAAAAATTGGCTTGTGAAAGCTGATTATTGCCTTGATTTGCTGGATCACTGTATGCCAGCTGCGGGCCTGCTCCTATCATTCAGCAAAGCACACCCTAGCTTTCAAGACCCCCAAAGGAACTGAAGCAGAGAAAAACACGCAACCCCACAGCAGTACAGAAGCCAGCACTAGCTACAGTTTGCTTCCACCAATCTAACCCTTTGCCTGCTGCTTCACTGCAAGAGTTTTATCAAACTGCTGGAAGAGCATGAGGAGAACGGTCCTGAACACTGCAGATGCTGCACATGTATTGAAGAGATCTTGATTGAAACTCCTGAATTCTAATTCCAGTGTGCTTCAGGATCAGTGAAAAGACAGAAGCTTTTTGGGAAGTCAGAACTTTGTTCACTTCAACACACTGGGCCAATGCACCGCAGTGGTGTAGGAGACCGCTCCTCCTGCAGCTGTAATGAAACCTCAGAAGAGCACTGTTTGAATTGAGGGCTGCTTAGTCTTCTACAAAACTGGCAGTCTTAGCTGAGATGAGACTGTCACATGTAGCTGAAGAGGGAGAAAATACTTCTGGTAGACCAGCCAGTCGCTCACAGTACTTCTGACAACACTGTGACATAGAAAACTGTTCGGAAAGTCTGATATGTTACCTGCACAAAAGAAGAGTAAGGCTAGCAGGAAAGGACAAAAGGGTCTGTCAGTAAGTACATCACTTGTTCAGCTTACAGTGGAAGGAGAAAGGGAAGGAAAACCATGGAAATTAGCTTTGGTTGTTGTATCAGACTACAACCAGAGCCCAGAGTGAGACAGGGAGCGGATTTTTCCTGTTTCTCATGGAGAAGTTAATACTGTAGCTTCAGGTTTTTGGGAGTAACCAGAAGTTTATAACGCTGAAGCCCAGGAGTGATACACGCAAACAGAAAACTGTCAGATTTTCCACTAGCTGATTCATCAACATAGAGAATAACAGAAATGCAACGCACTTGCAGATTCTTAGCATCAGTTTGATGGTGGGGAGGGGAAATGCAAAAGGACGGGAAGACTAAGGCCGGCACAGCATACAGTTCAGAGGTTAAACTGCTCTGGCAAGAAGAAAGTTTAGCCTTTGTCTATGATAAAGCGGCTGATTCTGCAAAGCCAGGCAGGTATCAAGAACTGGTTAATTGAGGGCAAGAGAGAGTGAGAGTAAAAAGTGAAAACAGAGCAGTCAAGGGGATCAAAACAGCTGCCACAAAGCCTGTTTTCCCTTAGGGTTTCTGGTTATCGTTTGGAGACAAATATACTTTTCAACTAACCTATTCTGCAGAGCTAATTCCCTGGAAGTACTACTAGCACTGCTGCCTAATGCGCTCAGGAGTTGGTGAGTCTGTACCTGTGTAGTGTCTGTTCAGATTTTGCACTAGGGCACATCCACTGTTACACCCAATAAAAAACTGGAATAATACAGCTGTGATGAAAGCATTGTATGCATATCTTCACTTATCTCTCACAGCAGATGGCCAGCAGACATCCCAGTGCAAGTGCCAGACTTAACAGTGCGTACGCACGTAACAACGTGTGAACCAGCACAGAGGAATTAAAGGCAAGTTCTTATAGAAAGATGAAAAATCCTGCCTTCTTCGGTTTTGCGGCTGCACAGATTCAAGGAAAACAGCCCTTTGGATAAAATAACATTATGTTTCAAGGTTTGCTTTCCACAGGATTATCACAGTCCCTTCCCAGGAGCTAAAACTTTACAGATAGCAATATGAACAACATCCTGGCTATGTTGTGCACTGCAGAGCATTTTTGGAGTCAAAGCACTGTTCCTGTTACCTGTATTCTGTATTTACTGAGGCACGGCTTCAAAGTTTACATACGCATTTACAAACAACTGATTAAAACTTATTCCTGTTCTATTCTGGTTTTCCGACCTATCTATTTCTGTGATTGCACTTCACCAGGAAATCCTTCGGGTGAATTCAAGCCTATGGGAAGAGACTAACTTCACCAACCCATGCAGCCTATGCCCTTTGGCGCTTTGGGTGCAACGTCAAGATCCCACAGAAATCTCTGTGTTTCTTCTTGCATCACTGTGGCACGCACAGAAGAGGAGGTGCCCAGAAGCAAAGAACGTTTAGCATAATGAGTCGGATGGGTGGTCAGCAGTTTAAACCAGCCACTTGATGTTACTACAATGAGACCTCACTTTAACAGTTGTTCTGCATGCACAGAAAATCCCTCCATCCCAAGGAAATCAGTTAAGAATAAAATGAACAAAAATCAAATCATCTGTTTGAGAAGAAAGACGTTATGGCTTGGAAAATGCACACAATGGATGAAGAAAAATTGCCCACAGATGAGTAAAAATTATTTCTCAGAGCAATAGGATCAAAGAGCCTCTAAGCTTTATCTCAGGGACAGCACTGTGTGAATAAATCTCAAATTAAGACCTGCAAATACCTGCAAGTTCAGCTGAATCCAAGAGAAGAATCACAGAATCTTTTGAGTTGGAAGAGACTTCTACTCCAACCAGGGACACCCACACTAGATCAGGTGCTCAGAGGCCCGTTCAGCCTGACCTTGAATGTCTCCATGGACAGGGCATTCACCCCTTCACTGGGCAACCCCTGCCAGTGTCTCACTGCCCTTATTGTAAAAAACTTCTTCCTTATATCCAGTCTAAATCTTCTCTCCCTTAGTTTGAAATCATTTCTTATTCTACCACAACAGACTCTGCTAAAGAGTCTGTGTCCTTTCCTATAGATCCCTTTTAGGTACTGAAAGACTGCTCTCAGATCTCCCTGGAGCCTGGGGCTGCACAGCCCCAACTCTCTCAGCCTGTCCTCCAATCCTTTTAGGAAAACTCAGAGCCTAGGTCAGTATGTTTTACACACATTTTGAGCACAGAGGTTTTACTTGAAAAAGAATGAAAGTTATTTCCATTATGGTTAGCAGAATTACATCACATGCCACTTCCTCAAAAACACCTGCTCTAAACCACCTTATGAATCAGTTAGAAAATAACAGTCTAGCATCCATAGCCTTCTGTTGCATATAGGACCAACAACCTTTCAACTAGTACATCATTAGCTTCCCAAGTCTCGATTCCAAGACTAACTTGTTAAAACATTCTCGAGAACGTGCCTTTTCCATAAAGCCATGAAATATATTCTTAACTTCTACTGAATTCAAATGTAGGCTTTAAGCTTAGGATACCTAAACATCTGTATATGCACACAGAATTTACCAAGACTTGATCTTTTTGCCAAACTCTGAATTCTTCATTTCTGCTCAGGTCCCTCATTTCTCCAGCTACACTTAGCGCTGTGAGTATAGGTATTCATGGTCTTTATCATAAGAACAATGCTTAAACTACTGATATATACTTAGTAAAACATTGTAACTTTTAAAATTCATATCTACACAAGCAAATAAAAGCAGATGATTATTCTGATGGGCTATTAATAATGTTTTTGTTAGGTCAGGCTACATTAAACTCTGCATTCAGTATTACAGGAGTTCACAGAATTGGTATGAAACCACTAGCCACGACAGCAATATTTGTGGCATCTTAAGGTTAAGAATGCACCCAAAATAGAGTTCAACTTTGTTCAAGTTTTATAAGCTACTGAAATAAAGGGAGCAGGGCAAAAGTACAGCTCTTAAGGCATATGGGGATATTAGAAGACCTCAGTTAAATGCTGAACTTGGGTATGAGGACACAGTTACCACAGCTGCCAGAGGGCTTATAACCACAGCAGCTATGAAGGACAATGGTAAGAGTGTATTCTGTAGAGAGTTATACACAAAATGCTGAATAAAAGCGAAAGAATAAAACAAGATTTGCAATGGTAAATGGACAATTACAGCAATGGGGAGGAAGACATGGAGGACAACATGAATAGTACTGCTGGTCAAAAGATGTGTAAAAATAAGGGGAGAGAAACCAAGAATCTCTAACCACATCTGCACCTGCAAAACAAGTGAAAGAAACAGAGACTGTAATGAAAAGGACAGCTGGAGAGATTATATCAGAGGATGGAGGTCAAGCCTCTGTGAGAACCAGCAATTTGAGAGAGTGAGAAATGAGAGACTCAGAAACAGCTCAAGCCTCTTTAGCAGAGCTGTGAAGACATGCTAGCATATTTCATCTACAGTCTGCTACTAGACTGTTCCTCTGTTTACGGAACTTTATATTCAAAATTTGATTTATACCTACCAATTAAACCACAGAAATTCAGTAATCACTTCTCTTATTCCAGCCCAGTGCATCTGTGATCTCACTTCCAGTGTTCTCTCCTATGGGCCACTGAAATCTCCTCTCAAGACTCCAGGAAGGCTCTAGGAAAATGTTCTTCCTTTGACTGCTAATGTGTTTGCTCTCTTGTTGCAAATGAGATGTAATCATTACATCAGTTCCCTTAGGTTGCTTAAGCCTCAGGGCACCCTCTACACAGCAGCCTTTGAACCAGAGTCCTCAACCCTCTTTGGGTTGCTTTAATGTTTAATTTTACCTGCTGAAACTCCCATTCTTTGTATACAGCTCTGTTGATTCTCAGCTTTATTCATCAACTTCATTTTGGTGATCTTTTTCATAGTAAATTTTTCTTATTCTTATAGTCTTTGATTGATTGTTCCTACCATGAGGCTGAAGTATTCAATACCATCTCTACTGTTCTCCAAAGTATTTTTATTACAGCTGTTCCAGGCTGTTACACAGTCTGGCTGCAACTCTTGATCAACTTCTTTCATCACATCTAAACCAGAGTTCAAGTTAGACACTAGGGAAAAAGTAAAACCACTGGGAGTGTAATGTACTACTGGTATGGGCCATCCAGAGGGGATGAGGAATCTCAGTTCCTTCAGGTTTCCAAATCAAGACAAAGCAATGATTGGCATAGAGCAGTCGTTATCTGAGTGAGAGGATGGATTACAGAAACCCTCACTGGTCCCTTCCAACCTTTATTTCTATGATTCCATGCATGTCTCCAATATTTCACTCTCTATTCTGCTTAGGAATTGTAACAATCATCTGGTTATCCTTGATTTCTCCTTCCTTAATATCCCCTCTCTTATTCAAGCAGTATGTAGTCAGCTCCAGATGCCTCATCTCCTGTAGTGGAGATATTCTGGTACTACAGGGCAATCAAATCTGCCACTTGCATTACTCTGCTGCCCAGAAGGTGTTTGGTACTTTTAGGTATCCATACACAACTACTCCTTCCTATAATCTGTACTTCTTTATCCAGGTTCTTCCATGGGTACTAAACTTAGAACTTATACCCCTCTAAAAAGAAGAGAAAATATGACCCCAGATAGTTGGGAAGAAAACCGTGTGCCACTCTCTCCTGTGTCCACCAACCTTACTTATTTGTTCATAAGTGTTATTCTGAATTTGATAAATAAGAGATTGATTTAAGAGGTGCAAATAAGCATACAATAAATATATAACAAATAGAGGACAATATGCACTCTCACACCATGTCTTTCCTTTCTGCTTTGAAAGTACTGCTTGGATAATGAGAAACAAACAAGAGGTTAACAAAGGACAGATGGGATTTAGGAAGGAAATTCAGGGACAGCTGAGGGAGCAGGAGTAAAGAGAAAACTCATCAAAGAAAAGAGATAAGAACATTAGACTGAGGGGATTTATTTCATGTATTAGGAAGGAAATGTAAGAAGAAAAACCTCTGAAATGTAACTTTAGCACAATATACTTCACAACAGGGGGAAATTACTCTGCCTCTAGTGAGAGCAAGCACTTTCTGTTGGACCACCTCCACACACACGAATGTAGACACGCATGCTATCCCCTTCATGGAGCAACAGCCACTTCCAGTCAGCTACAAGGATCCTGATGGACAGCATGATAGAACATCAGTAAACATATGTTAATTGCTCCAAAAGTAATGCCTCCTACTTATTTCCATGGAAACTACAGCAGGCATAAAGAGCACAATAACACAATTTGATAGAGCAAATTTTCAGCTCCAAAACACTATTTTTCAGCATAGTCACCACCATTAACCTTGCATTTTCACCATCAATGAACAAGAGCCTGCACACCGTACTTGTAAAAATCTGCTCCATCAGAGTTGAGCCACTGTTTCACAGCCACTATGACGGCATTGGTGCTAGGAAAATGTTGCCCATGCAGTCCATCTTTCATTGGCCCAGACAGATGGAAGTCAGAAGGCACCAAATCCGGACTATACAGTCGTGTGGTAGGACAGTCCAGCCAAGACTGACAATGTGCTCCATGGTCTTCAAACTGGTACAGGGCCTGGTATTATCATGTTGTAAAAGAAAGGTGGTCTTCTTCTCTGGCCTGGCTCTGGAAGTTTGAGTCTTCAATTTAGTCAGCATCATTACGTAGCTGTCAAGATGATAGTTTGTTTGGGTTCCAGGAAATTCGGAAGGATCACCCCTTCCCTGTCCCAGAAGACACTGCATATCACTTAATCCACTGAGGACTGCACTTGTACATTTTATTTAATGGCGAATTCATATATCAGTTCATAGTGGTGACATCACATCTTGTCTTCAGCAATGATGCAACTCGGGAAACTGTCACTTCAGACTCTTATTGGATCAATACATCCTGAATACTTGCATATATTCTTCTTTCTGCTTCTGTGTGAGCATCTGTGACACCCACCTGGCACAAATAATAATAATCTAGTGTTGCCACCGCTGTTTCCAACACACTGAAGCTGATATTCAGGTCCATACACAGCTCTCTGCCTGTAATCCATCTATTCATGCAGATCTGAGATGCTCTTCATTTAATGGTGTGACACTTCATGGCCATCCAGAACACGGCTCATCTTTCATGTCACCACTGCCACTGCTGAAACGGGCCACCCACCGTTTCACTGTGTTGATATCCACTGGTTGATCTCCATCAGCAGGTGTCAATGAATGTCAATGGGTTTTCCACATGAAGGAATTAATGACATACCATTGTTTCAGCTGCACTTCCATATCAGAAGCCATTTTGTCAGCAGAAGGGCAATCTGACATTCGTCACATGGCAACAAAATGAAACAGAATACTGACAGGAAGGTTCAACCTCTACCATACCACCACCAGACATTGTGGGCCAACATAACAAATGGGAGACATTATTTCTGGAACAGCCCTCACAGTCTACTGGCAATTCTTCCAGGAAAACTGTACATGTGTAGCACAACCCTGTTAAAAAATTGCTTCAGATGCAACAGGGAAAACTAGTAATATTCCCCATTTCCTTGTACATTTGTTATGGCAGTTTTTACACATTCTGGTGGCAATTCATTTTAGTCATATAGAGTTCTACAGCAATTTCTTGGGATATGGAAAAATAAGCTAAATACACACCCCATTAAAAGTCAAGAGCATTCATTATGATCAGACATGAGAAGAAACTAGATGTTCCTGTCTTGTTTATACATTTTGCTATTATTTATTTATTGCAGATAGGTCTGCATTTGAGAGAAGCAGATGATGCATGTTTCTGTGTTCTGAAGCTGCACAATAACTAAAAGTAGAAACAAGTAGAATCACACTCTGCTGTGTTACCCCTTGCAATGCTGACATTTCCTTACTACTTTCCCACTGAGTGTACAGAAGAAGTGACACTTGTTGCAAGAGCTGCAAGCAATATAAGAATGTTTCTGCCTGCAGTATATGCCAGAAACAGGACCAGGAATAAATGGTTATGTATTTCTTACATCAGATTTTCCTTTCTGGGTGTTGACAACTGTTCCCAGCATTCCCCCGCCTTGCCAAAACATTCTAAAACATTATTCTGAATGTTAAATTTAGCAGAAGCTGGAGCATTGGTCCCTAATTTCCAGAAAGAACTGGGATTTTGGCTACATGACTTTTTGGAGTTATCATTGAACACTCCTAAAAAAGCCAGCCAGCTTCTGGGTGTGGCACCCTAGAATTTCTTGTCACTTTCAGAAGTCCCTTTTTCCTCCAGGGGAAATGCATGATAACAGAACAGAGATGTTACTGAGCATTACAATCATTATCTGCTGAGACTGGAATAGATGCAGGAGTTCAAGATCAAATTCATTCTCTCCTTCCCTATGGTTTGCAGGGAATTATGGCAATATCTCTATTACTGCTCTCACTACACAAAGCCATTACTGCTGCCTCCTCAAGCAGCAGCAGAGCACACCATGCTACATTACTCCATATGGCTCAAGAATCCCAGGTGTTCTGACTGAGCAGTGATTGCTTTTCCCACACTGGAGGAGAATCAACTATGCCACAACTACAATTCCATCCCTGCATGGTAGCTGGACCTACAGAGCACAGGCTTCAGCTCCCACAGCATTAATGCACCTGGAAGACTCTCTTAAGAGTTGGAGGAGAAACACAATTTTGTAACAAACATTGGGTGTCTCCTCCATTTATGTAGCATGTGTTTCCATGGGAGGACAGCAGCAGAATGCAAACAACAGTTAACTGCTATAGGAGTGTGCTTCATGAACAAACTAGCACATTAGATACATGTCCACTACAAACTGGGCACCTCAGAATGCCAGGAGGAAAGGTAGTGAGTTCAGAGATAGCGGCTGATAAAAGAGGAAAGGCCCAAACTCTTAAAAACTTACCACAAGAGAGGTCAGCCTGTTCCAATGGCAGCAAAACAAACCCAGATCACGTTGCGTCCAGTTCCAGCTGACACTTCTGGAACGAACAATTATATGCACTGGGACAGAGCTTTTGCAGATTTTCCTGCATTTATGCCAATTATTTAATAGGACAGATCACAGGAGTAGACCCAGTGGGGCCTGGTTTATGCTTAACAGATTAACAGCAAAACTTTTATGTTCAATATTAAAATGGAAAACAAAAAGAGCCTGCATCTCCTAACTGACAGTGTAATGCCTGGCCTTAACTCACAGTTATGCTAGTCAGAATATCCATTAGGTGACATTTTATTTGGATTAGGAAACTCTTATAAGCTACACTGGGCTAAGAAATGTGGTGGCACAAGGCATCACATAATTGTTTCAGTAAAAACGAAGTTTTTGTCCAGACGGCTTACCTTCTATAAACAGGGATGGACTACATCCCTTAAGTGGGATGGATCAGTATATTGATGTTTGTCGTGCTTATTCTAGATGATAGATGCAGGGTCAAACATCTGAGCCAGCTCTGGTCTCAGTCAATCTACTTAAGGATTGATGTTACTGCTATTGCTCTTCTGATGTAATGCTGGTTCTCTTTCCAGGAGAAAAGATAAAAAGACTCAAAATGTTTCCAGACAAGATAATGGAATGTGAAATACAAACCAATGTGAAATGAAGTCTTTCCATCTGTACATATGAAAAAAAAAAAAAAAAAAAAGAGAATTGAAAGCAGAAAATTCACACCAATATAAAACATACTTGCAGAGACGCCTTAATGAAATCAGTGCATGCTGTGTTGCAGCACCAAGATGCCAGCATCTTCCTCCTCCTGAACTGTTTACAAACTTCTGCAATGACACTGAGCAAACTCTGGCCTGGTAGAATCACAAAAACAGAAATCTATCCTAGTATGATGTAAAGTCCTATGCTGTTATTCTGATGCTTAGAGGTGTGACTTTAACATGATTTGATCAATACAGATTCACACTTCTAAGTGCATCTGAGTTTCATTCTGAGTTTTGCTTTCTATCCAGGAAGAAATTTTTTGAGGAAGAAAGTTATTTTTCATAAAGAGCTGTAGAACTTCGAAACTCTATAGTTCAGGCCAGAAAGCATGTTCCTTTGCTCCCTTTCAGTTTTGAAGTTACTTAAGCAAAAATTTGTTAACTCCTTAAAGAGTTGGGGAATTCTTTTATTAATAATTTAAAATGCATTTCCTGCCTATAAATGCCATCACAGCTGACAATTCTACACATGGTTCAACTACTATACTCTCTCCAGTGGTATCCTTTCATTCTCTGCAACCTGGGACAAGTTTCACCCTATGTGCCTTCAGACCAATTAATTAACCAGACTACACAGCTGGTTAAAATGCTGGTAGAAAAAGTCAATTAAAAAAAGTAAGTTTAGTTAGAATCAGATCAAAATCCATTGACTTTTAGCATTTTTCACCAATCTTCAGAGAGCAAATGGAAGAAAAGAATAAAAGCTTTCAGCGTGCTACAGAGAATACAGCTCCAGATTGATAAAACTTCTTGCCTTTCACGGTAGCTTTTACTAGTTGTCTTTCCTAGGACTCTGAACCAAACCCTGACAACAGATAAGGATTCTGGTGCTTTCTGCCATTTCCCCATAGAGCAACACTTTGTAGGGCCACCTCTCTGTAGCTGGGGATGTGCTGCCCTACAGCTGTGTACTCCCAGAGCCTACCCAAGACTTGCTGCATCTTGCCTTGGTAGCATATGGCTTGGAGATACTGGGAGCCTAGGAAGAGGCAGGGCTTTCAGTGTCTGGAGATGGCATGCAGGACTCCTAACATGTAAATGGGACTCCTGCTATGTAAATGAAGTTAAGCTATGGTCTGTTCCACTCCAAATGCAAGAATGGTGCAGTTACAGTAGAAGCAGTTAAAGAGAGTTGAACACAAAGGATTTTTAGTGGCTGATTACTGACAGCAGCTTCCCAGGTGGATGAGGACTGAATGGCAGAACACATCTCTGAGAGCAGTTGTTGGTCTACCTAGGTAGTAGGGTTACAGCCAAGCTAAATGAATGGCAAAAGCATTCCTTGACTCAAGCTAGCTCTAGCTGGGGCTCAGGAAGAACATCTGCTGCATGACCAAGGCAGCACACAAGTCTATGTGTCTCTGTTTTTGCACACATGGCTGTGAGTAGAACAAATCTGGTAAAACAAAGATTTAAGTCAGAGAGCTACAATACAAGTCTGTGGAATTAAAAGTAGGGTGAAAAAAATAGGACCAGTAATTTTTATATCTTGCTCAAATGCATCAATCGATCATGCTAACTTTAGAAAGCAAAAGGCATGCTGCACACTTAACAAGTTTGTTCCTCTGACAGGTACACCATGTGCTCGTGATTCCTGTTTAATTTCCGCCCTGAAGAATACCTCAAATTGTGCTCCTTGTGGGTGTGGTGGAAAGTGAGGGTGGAGAGTGATTCTGCTCTGAAGGAAAATACAATTATCCAACTTCTTTAACTGCTCAAACAAATGACAAGTGAACAGGCTTCCAACGCTCCCCACCAGCTCCAGTTCAAAACACAACACTCTGCATTATACACATTCAATAACAGATCCCTGGTCCCAAACCCCCTATAGCAGAAGGGAGACAGGGAAAATAAGCTCCTTTCACTTTCCTGTGCTTTTCATATCGCAAGGTGCTTTTTTTGTCTCTTTGAACTTAGAAAACAGACACATGAGGCTGTGCTGTGCTAAATGTGCTGCTGCTGGAATATAAACAAGGGCCAGAGAGGCAGGGGGTAAGGGCACATTTGTGTGCTCCTGTTCTTTGATGGGTGTCAATCATTCCTGAAGTTTGTTCACCACCTACACAGTCAAACATGCAGGCAGACACGCACACACTCCTAATCTGCTCTCTTCCAGTGCTAAAAGCAGATAAGCAAGTGGTAATGCTCTAGGTTAAAGACAAGCCAAACCAAGGATGAGTGCATGTATTTGTAACAAGCACATGTAGCAAAAGCACAAGGGAATATCCATGTAAGTATGGACATACTCATCTGTATGCTGCAACTTCTATGTTCAACAGCAGGTAAAAAACAGGAATTTCAGAAAGTACATGTGTGTTTTGGGGAAATTTAGTTTCTTTCACGATTTCTTTTTTCTTTCCATAAATATAAGGTCATCTGGGTTGTTCTCCTCTTGCAGCAATATACAAACTGATCAGAAGAATAATAGACTAGAGCCAGCAAGTCAGTACAGTGTTTCTTAATCAGGGAGTACAGGAAAGTTTGGTGAATGCTTTAAAGCCTTTTCTTTGGGACTTCTATTTAATACATTTAATCAATACTAAATTAATAAATACATTTAATTTCCTTCCTATTTGCTGCTTTTAATACAGCGCTCTCCAGCATCTTGTGTTCCAGTATACCAGATCAATTTAAACCAATTTCAACAATAAAATTATATGGTCTCATTTCTTTGTTCATTTGTACCCAATTGAAGGGGGTATTCAGAGGAATTCAGTAGCAGCTTAACATAATTTCCACTGCAATCAACAGTAAGACACTGAAATACTGCAGCTTAAAGAAAAGAAAGGGATTATCTGATTTGGTTATATATGACTTCAGCAACCTCACAAAAACTATCTTCACTGTGATCAAAGCTGAATTTAAACAAAGTTGCCCTATTCAGTCCATTTCTACTCTGTCTCAGATTTAGCTTCTCCTTGATGCTACTGGTATCTTTTGGTAATTATTTCTGTAGACCAGGCTGAAAACAGTTAGGTCAGCCAATATCATGGTCTTAACATTTATCCTAGAAGTCTGAAAATGAGGTATTTCAAAGAGAAGATGTTGCTTTCAAGAATTCCCTTCTTTGACTTACCTTGGGGAAGCCTAGATTTCTGCTTCTACAGATAGGTTGTACAAGCCTCTCTTTACACTCCAGATAGAGATAAGTGGCTTTCTATAGATCTCAAGCATGTGATTAGAAACTCATAGATTTATGGATTTTGAGGCCAGAGAAGTTGTTTTATTAATCTAGTCCACTCTAATGCATAGCATGAATCAGGAAACCACTTTCAAGTACTTTCTGCTGCAAGACCAGCAGTCAATGCTGAACTAAGATCTAGCATTTAGAAACCACACAGCAGTTTAATGCAAAGCTTGATTTTCTTTCTTTCAGGGAAAAAACTCATCAGAACTCTCGATCGCTTGTTCCAATTAATAACTTCCTCCAGAGTTTCTACTTTCAATCTGTCTACCTGCAGCTTCCAACTATTAGTATCCAATAAGCTTTCTGCCCCCAAGACAGAAGTTATCTTCAATTATCAAATGCCTATTCTCCTTATCAGCATTTACAAACCATGACTAAGCTCTCTCTTAACCTTCTAATTGATAAACTAGTTAGACTGAGTCCTCTGAGTCTCTCATTAAGCATAAGCTCTGATTGTTTACTTATTCCCTCGGATCTTTTCTGAACTGTTTCCTATTTATAAAACATTTTTCTTGAAGAATGGACACCTTGACCAGACATGCTACGCTTACAGCAGTTTTTGTAACAAAACAGTGACAGTTACTGCATGACTTCCCATAGCAAAAGGAGGAAAGACAAAGTAAAAAGAACAAACTCACAGAATGGTAAGAGAAATAAAAGGGGTTAAAAAGGAGGCAAAAATAACTGATAGAAAATGGAGAAGGAAGGAAATAAAGTCCAATATGGTGCAAAGCAGTACCTATTTACATGTGTACTTCACTAGTTATCTTGTCTGCTCTAAGAAGCTGACAAATGAACCTGCTACTCATCCTCCATTCAACTGCTTCAGGCAATTAGTGATTTCTGATGCTGATGGTTGCATGATCCTCCCTGACTGAGAACACAGTTTTGGAAGTAGAGCTCATTAGCACCACAGGGCTCTGAAACAACCAAGCTCCCCAGAACACAGCACCCTCCTTCCAAGCCAGCTCCACAAGAGAAGTGCAGAAAGCACTGTGTTTCTTCCCATCCCCCAGCCTTGAAATACCTGCCTGGCTTCAAGGCTGGCACCGAAGGATTCAGTCAGAGTAAACAAAAGGCTCATATGCACAAAGCACACATATGGAGCCCTGGGCTTCACTCATCAAGCCTGGGACATCTGTGTCTTTCTCAGGACGTCTGCGTGTTCAAATAATTAGTCCAAGGCCAGCTGTCCCCTTCTTGCTCTTCACCCTTTATGCTCCCATTGCTTCTACTATCACTGCCTTTCCAAAGATTATTTTGTCTGACAGATCACCAAAAGATAATCTATTTCTTTCTGCTTATTCTTTGGATGGAGCGAGTAGCAGAGGACTGGTGAGGTGGTAAAGAGGAAAGGACTCCTTTGACTCCTCCTTCCCAGACTTCTGCACATTTCCAAGCAAGCTTTGGCCACATCAGAGGAAAGACTGACTTGAACTCTCACATTCAGATGTTAAGAACTCCAAATGGTCGTGCTGGTACTTAAAATGCAACCAACAACAATGAGCCTGTGCGCTCTATGAGCACAGTTAGCTCATGTATTCTGGGCCCAACTTCCTTCTCTCCCAAAACAGTAGGAGTAATTTAGAGAAATTAATGAGCCCTTCGTAATCTCAACACACTCCCTGTAATCCACTCATTTCTAAGGCCTTTCTACCAATTTGTGTCAGAGCATGCTAAAGCTCCTTTGGGAGGCAGGTCTCCAGACCAGCAGGCTTACCCAAAGTACAGCTGAAGAAACCCAGCCCAAGTATTTACAGTTGTGTGAAAGCAGCAGTGAGAACAGAACCAGGACTTCTGTTTCCATCTGTAAAATCTGTAGTTCTGCCCCAAACCTGCACTCTTAAGCAGACCCCAGCTGCAGCTGGGAAGTGAATGCTCCTCAGCCTCAATGAACGAGCCAGGACACACCGAAGCAGACAGCTTGCATGTGCAGCAAGCAGCCTTGTCCTCTGAGAGGGCTGCAAACACACGGATGAGCCATTTACTGCAGCCTGTGCTGCAGCCTGCCTGCCCATGTATCATCTCCATAGCAGCAGTTCTGTTAATTGAGACCAGCTGCTTCAACTCCAAATTCTTCTCTCCAGAAATATTGATACTACTACGTTATGATTAGAAAGCACTTTACCAAATGCCTCTCAATTTTGCACAGCTCAGATGAAGAGCAGCTGCAGAAAGAAGGGACAGTTCCCTGACTGTACAGAATAAAACAAATGCTCACTGCAAAATCACTGGAGAAATGAAGGCTGTATGAAGTAAGTCAAAATAATGATGGCAGGAGAAAGCAGCCTGCTGCATGTGCTCATGCCTGTCATTTTTGATGTTGAAAGGACTGTGAGCAGACTTCTTCCTTATGCTCTAGGACAAATGGCCACAGCACTGCAGTTTTACAGCTTCATGTGGCAGGTGTGCATATTTGTCAGATCCAGTTTTTCTGTCCAAGGACAGATTAAAGCAAAACCCATCAATCTGGGCCTGGCTTGGAATTGCTGCTGTGGTGTTGATTCTGCTCCAGGGCCTGTTCTAAACAGCCCGCTGGCAAAGAGAGTCACTGAAACCAATAAACTAGTGGGAAGATTTGTGAAGTAGGAATGCCACCACACCACCATGACTTGGCTTCGTTGCTGACTCTCTCCCTGTGGCTGCCGACTCCACGCAGTAGGTTGTCAGCTGGCTGCTTGGCAATGCTCTCACTGGGATTGCCGAAAGCTGAAAGCATTTTTTCCCCCATCAGCCAGGCTGGATTACGCTGGCTAAGAGTACAGTCAATTCCAAATTCACTTAGAAGTCCCAAGCCCCGTCTCTGACCATCAGACACAGGGTATTCCTGAAAAGACATCTGGTTACCGTGTTTATGCAAGAACTGGGCTAACCACTTCAATCCCATCTGTTGTTCCAGCCTCCTGAGTACAGAGAACAGAATCCTTGAAAGAGAAAATCTGGCCATGAATGGTCTGAAATGAGAATCATGATACAATGCCTGGCTTCCTCCTGAGAAGGATGTTGTACAATTTTACAGAAAACATGGCACTCTTCAGCACGCGGCTGTGTAAACAAGGGCCTAACACATTACTTCATTACTCAGATTTTCTACTACAACTGAGGTAATACAACAAAACAAAAGCAGAGAGATCATTTTGCTATGCTATGTGATTTGCCTCCTACTCTGAAAATCAATGAGGTAAATAAAATCTTTTATACCGATACCAGACAGAGAGTCTCTCAGCTAACATCACGCTCATGTTTTTTTAAAAGTATTCTTACTGTGTTACTCCAGAAAATATTCAAAGTTTTTAGAGTCTCATTCAGATTTTACCATTTACACACTTTGTTCATTTTCACTGTGTTCCACTCATCTAAGAGAATTTCTCTCTTGCATCTTTAGATGCATTTTTCTTATCTATTTCACTTTCTAATTTCTGGTCTATACCAGAAGACTGCTTTAATCTACAGTACTGCAGGAGACAGAATACTTCAGTGGAATTCCAGAAGGGTAAGTCTGAGCACATTACAGTTGAATATAAACTTTACGCTAACATTCATCGACTGCGTATTCCTTTAAACTCCATTTTCTTTCCGTTCCTAATAAGGTTGCCATACTTACTTGTGACAAATAACAGCAGCGGGGAAAGATCTTTGCTGCGTGTGCTAACAGGGAAGTTACCTTGACTTTGTGTGCAGATCCATTAGCATATTTTGCAGGTGGCAACTTGATGGAATTCTGTTGATTGCAGAAGCTGTGCTCCCCAACCCAAGCTGAATTTAGCCTTGCTAGTCACCAAATCACATGAATAAATTCTTGTTTTGTTTTTTATTTGTTTGTTTTTTAATGTTTAGACTTCCAAGATCTGCCAAGTGACACTCATATAAGGAGATGCATATCACAAGATTAGGTAAAAGTGAATGAAGCTGTTCTGAACGCTACTGTCATTGGGACCATTGGGACTCCTTGACTGTTTCCAATAACACAGCTCTGAGGATTATTAACAGAATTACAGCTTAAAGCACTCATGGATCTTGGTGCATCAGATAATGAACACATGCAGCAGGAGTGAGCAGGAGGAGCATTCAAACAACAGATTTGCCAACCTCACCTAAATCCTTTCCTACAAACATGTAAAAGCCTCAGTCCGCAACATACCACAACTACCGTGCACTGCTCCTGCAGTGAAAATTATGATGCCCAACACACAGCTACCCCAGCAGAGAAGCAACAGCTCTGCAGCTGACCACTAATTCTGTTCTCCAAGCACAGATATACTCCCCTTTCATTTCAGCTGCCCTAGCCTCCCCCATAACTGAATTATTTTTATTATGCTCCACATAATCCTAGCACTGACAGGGATGTTTGTTAAACATAATTAAAGATATTAATTTTGCATGGAACAAAAGACACAGAGCCAAGAACTTATTTTTTTTTAAATCTCCTATTAGAAAATTACCTTCATTAGCACCGACTCGCTGAGCTTCTCTCTGTTGACAATTTTTATCGCAACCTTCTGACATGTGACACAGTGAACCCCCAACTTCACAAGCCCTGTAGGAGAAACAGAGCAAAACAGAAAAAAAGAACTGGTTAGAGCTATCCATAGTTGAAACATTTCCTAATAATACATTACTCAGTAGTTGGCAACTTATATTCAAACAAATTTCCATCAGACCTCCCCCTGCCAGATGAAGTCTTGTGAGTAAAGAAGACCCTAAAGCCCACACTATGACCACTTGGCATCCTCAATTCTACTGCAGTTTCAACCACCAAAGCTGATTTTTGTTGAAATACATTCCAGATCTCAACCATTCAAAGAGTGTTCTACCACTACAAAGTAAAATTCTGCCAATTTAACTGCACCAAGCTTGGGGCTTTGCCAGCATCTGGCATCACTGAAAGCTCAGAAAGTGACAGAACAAGATGGCCAAGTGTGTGCAAGTGCGCACATTGCCGCTATATTAGTTCTAGTCCTTCCCAAACCTTCCAGAGTTACAATAAAAAAGCACTTAACTTGAGCATCCTCCTGCTGTTTTGACTTAACTCTGTTGCACAAAGTTCATGCTGTGCTGAAAACCACAGAAGAATGGAGGAACAAAAGTACATAGTGATCAACACTAAGTTCTTCTTACTTATTAATATTTACTATATCCTTGTTCATATCTATAACCTCAAACAACATAGCGGTGTAGATGAATGGCTATATTTGGAAAAAGTTATGAGTATTCCCATCATGGAATCAGATCAGAATGTCTGAGTTATCAAAACTACGGAGTAAAACTCCAAGAATGGAAAGAAAGAGGTAAGTAACAAAATATTACTGTCTGCAGAACTTTAATCTGAATCTGCTGATTCACACAAAAGTACACCAAGAGATCCCTCATGAGCAAGTTAAACACGGTCTCCCAAGCTCCCAAATCCACCTCCATCAAAAAATTTCTACCCTGAAAACCATTACTTTGTAGGCCTATTCAAGTGAGATCTGTTTTGCTTCAGCTCTTACTCTTGTCAAACATGGTCATGCAGCACCACACCTAATAGGCTGGATTCAGTCCCACTCCACAATGTGCCAAATTGTCATTTAGTTTAATTCAGTCAAAACTTGAGGGAGAAATGGCACCTCGCTGGTGTCAGTAAGATCTGTTGGGCTTCACAGAGCATTTATGAGCAATGATGTAGCACAGAAAGAAAAAATTCAGCTTGGCTTGCAGATCCTAGGCAGGGTGGCATTAAGAACCTGATCTCATTCTCTGTCCCAAATGCCAAAGCTAAAGACATAGCTTTATCTGTAAAGTGCACACAACAGATCTGCAGCCCAGAGAAACAACAACCATAGGACTCCACACTTTGAGGGATTAAATATGTAGACCACCGCCTTACTTCAAACTGTCCCCAAAGATTTGGAGTTTCATCAGGGGCTCCAGCCATCTCCTACAGACACTTGTTCATCTTTTTGCTTGTTAATCACTGATGCTGGGCCATTAACCACAGGTTGTTATGCCAAGAAATAACTTTCCAATTCACTTTCTGTCCTCTCTTTTTTTAAATTTTCTGCTCTTAGCTGGTTAAATGCTGACATCCTCACCTTCTGCCATTACATGAACAAGTATTAAGAACATAGCACACTGACAAACCCATTCGAAGCTGGGTATGGTAACAGCCTTTCCTCTGCCTGAAGCAACAGATGAGCACAGCTGGGGAAAGATGCTGTGATGTCCAGCCAATCTTCACTGTTACAGCTGAATTTTGTCTACTCAATATATGCATGACATTATCCTTAGCACCACAGGCTCTGTGCTCACCGCTCAGAGCAGTTGCAGCCTCCCTTCTGCAGCTTTGCTTTGGCTTTGCCCTGTTTGGGCAGTCACTGTTGGCACCCCTCTACTGTGAGCTCACAATGCTTCAGTCCATGCCCATCCCTTTGTTCTGCTTCCAACACAAACCACACTCTTTGCCTAACTCCAAATTCCCTGCCCTTATGTTTCTAATTCTTTGCAGAACTTGTGGCTCAGCCCTTCACATCTAGACTCTAGGATATGTGATGCAGTGCTGTAGTAGACTGTTCTACAGTCATTATTTTGAGAGGTCACTAAAGGTGACAAACAGCTGCTTCCTCTAACTGGTCCCCCAACCCTAAGAAAGCGTACAGGCTTTTGGAATATCACACTTCAAGATTTGATTCTAAATGTACCTCTTCCCAAATCAAGACATCTGTCTCACTGCACTCAGCTATCTGTAGCCCTTTTTACCCTTGCCCTCACTGAAGCATTTTGTCATTGAGTCACAGCTACCACAAACCTCTGAGATACTATCAAACCACACAGGCAATCTTCACAGTGTCCCCTGCCTTTCTTGCTACTAACCTACCACGGAAACTCAGAAAATAAGATCAAACCATTCTGTTTACTCTGATAACACAGTTCGTCAACAATTAGAAGACTTTAAACACCTTATAAAATCATACCAATACTGTCCCAGTGATTTTATATTGATTTAATTTCATCAGCCTTGAGAGGTCATTACTGATTTACAGCAGGATGCCAAAGAACAGAATGACAGAATGCATGATCTAATGTATTTTTCCTTTTTTTCCTTATTTATGTTAAAAATTGAGAAAAAAAATTATGCTATCACCGCTGCCTGCTTTGTAGGTAAGAAATTCTAAGACAACCCTCCAAACAGCCCAAGACAGCACATTTCAACATCCAAAATTCAGTGAATGTAATTTCAGGATAAAAATAAAACCTGTCACTCTGCTTGTGCCTCCTTGCTTACCTCTTCCTTTTGACATATGCATGCCAATGAAGCCAAATAAAAACCTTTCACTAGACCACCTTATACACAGGCTATGGTCCTCCTGCTACTAAGAGAAAACCTTAAATGAGCTTGGGCAAGGAAGAACTTGTACTCTGGACTTCAGTTCTGGTCCTGGCAGTTCCAGTCTACTGAGCTACTGCTCACAGATGAATTATGGTCATTTGAACTCCTGTGGGCTTCTGATGCTTAGGATGCCCTTTTACTGGCATATATAACAACACTGAGGACACATTATGTATCAGTGTAATGACATATCTTTGAAGAGTGTAACTACATAAGTAAATTGCTGAGCTGTTACTGTAATGAAAAGAAAAAGCTATGCAAGCTCAGAGACAAGTGGTTGAGCTGCTGTTTGCAGGGCCGGTGATTTTTCAGTTCTCCTTTGGCTGCATACACAGTTGCTAATGAGCACATCAAGTCCACAGCAAACTTCCCATACAGATGTGTCAACAGGTGAGGTGCGTACTCATACAGCTTATCTACACATTCCACCCAGCAGAAGTACCTGTGTGGTCCCCAGAGAGAACAACCAGGGCTGCTAGGATGATATTTTGCTTTGGCATGGCTTAAGACAAGTCTGCCAAGGCAGTGAGTAGGCTGTTTTGTCTTAGGAGCCGTGAACACTGAGCTGCTTCAGACCTTAGCCACTTAACTGCACAAGAAACTGCCTCATAATTTCAGGCTGGAGAGTAAAGAAGAAAAAATGTACACACTGAAAAGCAAGGAGATGTGTAAGCTAACGTTGTCTTTTGATTTATAATTAAAAGCCACAAGCTGAAAACCACTGAGCAACAGGAACTCCGGATGACACAAAGGAAAGACGGCACACAAGGAAGAGCACAGAGCACAGCGAAGCTTGC
This sequence comes from Tragopan temminckii, assembly GCA_028571105.1. Classification (NCBI taxonomy): domain Eukaryota; kingdom Metazoa; phylum Chordata; class Aves; order Galliformes; family Phasianidae; genus Tragopan; species Tragopan temminckii. Next base: position 11,203,009 of record JAOWBP010002559.1, read on the forward strand.
AGCCTGCCACATCTGAGCACAGTGCTGACCTGCTGACAGCCATGCTCATGCTGTTTTTTGCTAGGAAGTCCCACTGTGGATGCGTAAAGACACACACATCTTTCCTGAAAAGGACAGAAGCTTACGTGGTAAGAAAGGGAAATATTTAGGCCTGCTATTCAGGTGGACAGCCCACTCTGAAGCAGTGAATACGGAATCACTTATTTTACCCAAGAAGTGTGTGTTGCAGGGATGAAGACGCAAGCTTCCCTTCCACAGATGAGCACACAGCCATTCCCGTGGCAATCAGCACTGTGTCTTCTTAGCCAAAGACAGGATTTCAGAAAAGCCTGATGTACTTCTGCCTTAGGTTGTGTGGGGGAATTTGCTCTAACACGTACTAAACAAAACAGAAAGAGGTTGGAGGTGATGCTATTTTATAGGCACTCCGCAGCAGTGTGAATAGCAGCACAAGGGAACACAACTGGGGACAGGGATGCCTTGCTGATGAACCCCATTATGAGAACTAAAACTTGGTTCTTCATTACAGAAAGAAGTGATCTGAAAGCAGGAGAGATTTGTTTTTCAATCCTACCAAAAGATGGAGTTTGCCAAAGATACCAGTCTGAAACAAATGATCATTTTGAGAGGGAGACTAACAAACCATAAAATAACACTCTAATTTAAATGTAACATTCATGGGATACGCAGTGTTAACAAATAACTTTCTCACAGTCTTTCAGAAATGTTAAACACAAGTAATTCATTTTTAATCATAAAGCCAGTAACTACTTCAAGAACTGTAACAAAAAACTGTTACATTTGCCAGTTTTAATATATGCAATTTTTGCATTGGAAAAAGAAGGCTTTTCATTTTCTCCTGAAAGAAAACCAACCCAATGCCCAGCCTGTATTTCTGTCATAGGGAAACGAGGCCCTGATTTCAGATCATCTGCATGGCTCTTGTTGCTCGCTGCTCATTTCACAACAGAGTGCATTGTCAAAAAACTCATCCTCTCAAATGTTTAAGCAGAAAGCCCTGGTCTGGTCGGTACTATCTATTTTGGCTGGATGAGCAATTAAAGCAATGTCTAGAGAGAAATATTATTCCTAACTGAGTTAGCTAATTGCCAATTAATTCATGTCAATGAATACCCAGCAAATGTTAATCTGAGCACTGCAGGACACAAACACTTGTGGTTTCCATCAGGGCACAGACTAGTACTGGTAACTATTTGAACTCAAGGAGGAACAAAAATCTTAGTCTGAACAAACCCGAGAACACTGTTTTTTAAAAGGGTCAGTGTGACTACACAGTTTTTTGCATATGAACCTTGTACACATGATCTTTATATACATGTGATTTAATCCCACAAACTGGAAATTATTGTTATAAATCTTAGAATTATTTACTGATGCTCATTCCTGAAAGCTACATGCAATGCTCTTTGCAAGATCTGCAAACTTTCAAGGATGCCAGATTAGAAAATCAATCCTTAAAGCAAATAAAAGCATTAATAAAACTCAAGTGAAGCATAGAACAATGCTTAAAATGTAATATTCTTGCTTCTTATTCTCAACAGTTATTCTCTCAAATGCTATGGTTTCAATTAGGGTTGAATCAGTTCAGTTACAGAGTCCAATTGTTGATGCAGTGAGGTTGCTTTAGATCTACAATAGCAGAAAACAGGTTAAAGCGTGGCTCACAGCAACATGATTTCCATAGCTGTAAAATAAGGATAACAACGTTTACGTACCTTGCAAGGAGTGTAGAAGGATTAATTGATTAATCCTTACAAAGAATGTCGGAAAGGGAAAGGCTGGGGTATAAAACACTATGCAAGTTTTACATATTACAACATATTAGGAAAATTGCATCTCAAATATTCTTTCAAAAGAAAGGTCTAGATTATTTCTTAGTAAGAGTTTCCATTTTATGTCTCAAATTTTCTAGTTCATACTTTTCTGGTTTCCTACAATACGTGTCTCATGCACTCCTTAGCTGCACTACAAAGAACTTTGTTATGAGTGTCCTACTTATGGGAACCAATAATTGCCCTTAATTACTCAGCCTTCTCATTGAACAGATGTTTACTTTTCTATAGCATATTGTTATCTCAAATTACTGCCTTTAAAATAAACAAAGGCTTATATCAAGTGACACACAAATTACATGGTATCAATTTATAATTGTATTATGGGGAAAGGAGGTATCGGGCTGTCTACAAATCTGAAAGAATGAGGATGGAGCTACCCAGGCTAGTAATGAAATAATTTGACCATGAGATATTCTACAGAGAGACTGTAATGCTAAAATGCTGTTTGGAGGGCTCATGCAATAACTGCTTCTAAATTGAATAAACTGTAATTACAGTAGGACTAAAGCCAGAGTGCAAAAGCTCAGCAAGAGCAAAGAAGGAGATGTTCCTCAGTCTTGGGATTTACGTGCCTCAGCGCAAAGCACAGGGAAGCTGCACACAGAATTGTTCCAGCTCAGATGTATTCACCTGAGCCCCAAGCACTCTCAAACATGCACTGGCTCAGGCAGCCGAAGGGATGAGCGCCTGAGCTCAGAGATTGGTGAGAGCGATGCAACAGCTCAGATGTGACGGTATCCACACGCCTGGTATTAGAGAACAGGAGACACAGAGGCATACTCAGATACACAGCAGCTCACCAGGAGCAGGTTTTACACTGTATGCCTCAGAGATTATGGCAGGATCATCCTCCAAGCTCAGCAGGATCAAAACACACAGAACCAACATCAGCTCTATTGATTTTTATCTTGGGCTCTTTCTTACAATATTTCATAAATCAATACTTCTCAGAACCCCTTTGTGCCTGCTGAATATAGCAAAGAACATGACTATTCAGCCCTTTTGACACACATCTTTCCCATCTCTATCCACACCCGTGTGTCTACTGAGGTCCCTCGAGCAACTAGGGCACACACCCGTGTGGGCTTTCGTGAAACTCTGTTATTCCATCAGCCAAGCTCTAACAAACTCCTCAAGTCCTCCAGGAACTGTCAGCAGACTGTGATGTCCAGTGAGCTGAGCTTCTGTTTTACACAAGTCTTTGCTCCCACATAAAAACAAGTGGACGACTAAGCTGTGCTGCCACTGGAAAGGTGCAGACCTCAGCCTCCCGAAAATGTACAAAGGGATCTTGGCAGCAACCTCACCCCTCACAGACAGGGAAACAGGAGAGTGGCTCTGCAACTTGGAAATGAAAAAGAGAAAATAAAATATAATAGATACACTAGAAGAACAAACAAAAAGTCTCATCACCCTTTACACCCTTTTTCATATGGGTACTGAGGGCTGCAGGCCACCACAGTCAGAGCCGTGCACCTTCTTGCAAAGCCCTCCTGGAGAACAACTTCTCCCTTCAGACCTCCTGAATCATTTGTCAGGAGATGACCAGATGTGCATTTTCAGGAAGCCAGCAGAGCTCTGTCTGTCCTGCTAAGATATCTTTGAGAAAGCATGTCACATCATTAGGTAACATCTGGGCAATGAGCCACAATGTCCAGTGACCTACGGAGAAGGTGCTAATAAGGAGGGGACATGGTGCTCAGGGCAGGAGGAGATGAAGAAAGAAGATGGGAGGATAAACTGTGGAGAAATTGTTCCTCACGTGTGCTTTCAGCTGATGCTAATCCCATTTTCTAAGCTCATTTCTACCCTCTTTCTCCGCACTTTCCACCCTACCTCAGCCTGCCTCCTTCAGGGAGTCCTGACACCCTTTTGACCCTCCCATCAGCCAAGATTGTTTCAGCTAGGTTATATGTATATTAAGAACTTAATTAAAAAGAGGGTTAGCACAGAAAGCCTTTACACAGAAGACAGAGGTCACGCTCTTCACAAGATTAGGCTCACCACAGAGCACTTCATCTACCCAGCTCAGTGCTGACACAGCTTACCCTGGCCTCTGACATCTCTTAATCACCAACTGACAGATTTCTAACAGGATTTGCACTCACTGCTGATACGCTGCACTTCAGCCATGTTCAAGAAGTGAGTCGGCTTAACTGTACGTGCACCTAGGAGCAAGGCACCAAACAGCAGGACACATGCACACCCACCATGTCCCCCTTCCCATGAATTCTCAAAAGACCTGGTGATGGGAGTGGGATAAGGCTCACAGACAGCCACTGACTAACTTTAACAGTAAGACTTTTGTAACAGGCTCCATGACATTCAGCAGCTGAGTGAGGAGAGACCTCATAGACTGCATTGGTAATGGGAAAGTAAGGGGACAGATCATCCTCCAGATCCTGATTCTGCCTAAGAGAAAACCCCTCGCTGGTCAGTTAGGAGAACGAGCTCCTGAGCAGAGCTGCAAGCTAACCAAGGAGATGTGGACGGGTGAGGAAGACAGGGTGGCCCTGAGGCTGCCAGAGGGACAAGCGGTCAGGGAAAGGTCTGGGAGCTCCCAGCAGCAGCCTTAGGGGCCTGCAGAGCACAGCTATGTGGCATGCTACAGAGCTCTCAAGGCGCAATTGTAAAGGACTGCCTTTCCCATTTTCTGAGATGTTCCTCTGTATAAAGTATAGAACATCTAAAATACAATTTTCTTAATTATACCAAATATGAGAAAACCTAAGCTTCTGGCTCAGGACAGTGGGAAGAAAGACCGTTCGAAAACTGATTTCTGACTCAAAAAGAGTAAAGTCAAAGCAAAAGATTTAAAGGTCAGAATAATTAGACTATTATCATTTTAATGAACAGAATCAGGCATAGAAAAACCCCCACAGTCAAAAGTATTTTCCTCAATGTGAGAATAATGGCTCAGGTCACAGCATGGAGCTGGAAGCATTTATCGACTTCTACACCAAGAAGAACGGGAACCGCCTGCTCATGTAATACAAACTTCACTACAACTGGTTCACTGCGTTCCTTACAGAGAGGAAAACATGGGGTCATATTCAATACGCCTCTACACAAAAGGCCCAAGCTCCTCATTAATTTAAGGTAAGGCTTATGAGAAACAATGTAGCACCTGGAAAGTAAGGTCAGCTGTGCCTGCGCGAAGAAGAAAGAAAATAAAGTGAATTTAATTTCCCTTCAAAAGAAAGGTGGTTGGACAAGTACAAACATGCACACCCCAACCCACCTTCTGATACACAGCTTTATTACTCAGAAACTCATATCACAGTGGCTGTGGCTAAGTATGTCCTGAAATACAGTTCAAAATCCAATTCAGGCAGGAGCCATCGATTATGAAAGGAGCATGGCATGAGAACTGTGCTGTCAAAACACATCTTCATATCATGCTTCTGTTCCAGGATTTCTTTGCGACAACCCATAGGGTTACTGGAAAATCCCACAGTGAATTTTTCTCGTTTGGAAGAATTCACTGGAGGGGATGGTGAGCAATTCCCTGGGTTTGATGTAAAGTCCAGTAAGGTCAATACGAAGACTCATCTGTTTCTGGAATCTGCAGATCAGTTTCTTCATCAGCAAGCTACGGCTACCCAAAGCTCAATTACTCTAATGGGCATTGCTGCGGAGTGAGAGGGCAGTCCAGAAAAATTTGGTTGTAGAAGATCTCATAGCTATATCAAAAGCAATTGTTATCAATAGTTAGCAGGTTATACAAGTCTTCGTATGTGCTCACTGTCACTAAGGCAAAACAATTCTGCAGGGAACATTGCTTCCAAACCTACAGAGGCTTTTACTGCTCCACTTCCAATCGGGAAAGAGTTTTGCCTTTACTCACACTGATTCTTTCTTGATATCAGCAAAATATCCATAAGTTTGGCTCCCCAAAAACACTAGTTCAAGGTCAGAGGCACAATTAGCAGAGGAAAGAGTGAATGAGTTGTTCTAGATGTCAACAGAGGACCTCATTTCCAGGTTTTTTTCCTCTGTTTGATTGCTTTCTATTCTGTTACTATTTGTATTTCACGGTTCCAGACAGTTAGCATGAGGTGTCAGAAGACTCAAGAAGATTCAATCAGAAAAATCAGCTTAAGAAGAAGGACAAGTTGTAAGCCTGGATAAGTAGATAGAAATAAGCAAAAGATCAGTACGCATCTTCTTTGTACAAGCTACAAAGTCTGAGGAAAGTTAAAAATACCATCTCTCAAGAATAATGCTCCCATGTGAGGACCTGGTTCTCTCCATGAGTGCACAGGGGTGGATCCCACTGACTTCCTGAGAATTATCCCCAGTTCCCACCAAGATGAGGTGCAATCTGCCAGCCCCACCCAGGAAGCTGCAGAGCACAGCTCACACTGCAAACAACAGCCACAAAGGAGCTCAGCAGTGACTCAAAGCCACTCACACTTGCAAGAAGAGGCAGCTCAGAAATAACTGAGACTGCTGCACCCATTAGGTGTCCCAGCATACAGAGGTAATAAATATACTGAGATAATAGACTACTACCCAGCAATATTATCATTAGACAAATTCTGTATCCCTTTCCGCAAAAACACTTGCCTTAAGGGATACTGCCTGCAAAGAACACGGAAAATATTGTCTTGTGCTTATGAACACTACACACTTTGGCTTTATGTTATGAGCCTCCTAAATGACTAGAAACTGCTATGATATTCCTCACTTGTACTGCAGGTCAGGCCACTTGTACCTCAAGGCTATGGCAAGTTGCATAGCAAGAGTCTCTCCCTGAACAAGAGAATCATCATCAGCTGGATAGCATTTATCTGGCACGACAGGTATCTGGCAGAAACATTATTTGCCTGTGACCCACTGAGCTCCAGATACTAAAGGCTAGAGAGTTGCAGTCCAAATCTTATTATAGAAATAATAATAATAATAACACCAAACCCAACCAAAAAAAAACAAAACAAAAAAAAAAAAAAAAAACAAAAAAAACTTATAAAGGAATGAAAAAGTCTTTTAAAAGAGTGTGAAGATCTCTAACAAAGGACCAGTGATCAAGCACCACAAGGACCGACAAAAAAAAAGTGTCAGTCTTCAAACAGGGCTGGAAAACTTGATTCTGGTAACTCAGTCTGCAAAACAATGAGTGTTGTTAAATTGGACCAAAAACACAACTAGAATAACCTGTGTAACCTCACCATCCCTGTGGGATCTGCTTCCTGAGATCCAGTCCTAGTCCACAACATGAGAAGGCTGGATACACACACGAGAAATGAGAGTAGATTTAAACTCAAAGATTTCAGCTGCAGAAGAACATGCCCTAAGTTTCCTGAGGGAGCATTTTTACTTGCAGGTACACCATTTTTGGAGTCCCCAGCACCAGATCTCTTCCTCTCCCTTTCATTGGGGCAGAAGATCCAGCAGGCCCCAGGTGACAGAAATGCAGTTTTGCTTCTCACATAAGGTGAGAAGCACCTAGCACTCAACTGGAGTCATATTTGAGTAAAGTAGAACTGAGAAAAAGTAGAAGCTGCTTCCCTCCAGTCAGATTAAATGGAATTAAGGTACATCCGTGGCCCTGCATGAACACAGGCTGTCAAAAATGAAGGAGAATTCCCTCTGCCCACTGCACCAGATTTAAATCCCACTAACAGCTACATAAGAAACCTGAAATAAAGAACTTAAACACAATGGATGGTCAAGTTCCTCTGAAAACCTTGGTCTATTTTCTCTGCAGCATACTCTACACAACATCCACCCCTGCAGCTGCATGTGAATGTTGCTGTGTGCTGTACTAAATACTGTACAGGGAAGAGAAGGTGCCTTCTGAAAGCACAGTGGCAACCAAGCAAGGGAATACCAGAGCAGCAACATCCAGCCAGCACTTGGTGGCAGTGTACTGGAAACTGCATAAAGAAAATCAGGGCAGCAGATGGGCAGTAATTTAGCAGCAGGGTAAAGAAATAAATCAAATCTTCTCTAACATCCTGCCGGATTTGAGTTGAACTAACGAGCACTAATGGTTCAAAATCCAAAAGCAAAAAAAAAAAGAAAATTAAAAAAAGAAATATCTGTAACATGCTGCTGGTTACAGAGTCACAGAATAACCTGGGGTCAGCAGTCAGGACCTTCTGAGATCACAGAGTCCATATCCAGTGCTTAAGCAAGATCAACCCAAGCAGGTGGCCCAGGACCAAGTCCAGGTGTGTTTTCAGTACTTCCAGAGGGATACTCCACAGCCCCCCTGGGCAACTTGTTTCAGTATTTGACCACTCTTACAGAAGTGTTTTCTTGTGTTCTTGACTGAAATGTATTTTGCCTTGTGCTCACTGTCTCTTATCGTGCTCCTGGGCACCACTGAG
>JAOWBP010002559.1:11217210-11227849 GCA_028571105.1 Tragopan temminckii
GAAGCATCACAGGATGTGCACCTCTGTGTGGGTACACACCTCCCTGCTGACTGCCTGAACTAAATCCAGGAATGAAGGGTGAAAGAAAGAGGGAAAAGACTGGAACCAAACCAACAAAGCCATGCCCATTCCCTTTTCCCACTAAGCAGCAGTGCCGACCTGCAGTAACAGCATCTCGTTTGGTGTTTGTACAAGCAGTAGGAAATAACTGCCTCCTGGTGAAAAAGGAAGAAGGTGAAGAAGGCAAGAAAGATGATATGAAACAAGTTTTCTCCAATTAACAAAGCCTCCGGAGACTACTTACACTCTGTCCCCTCCTAATGAGGGCACCCAAAGTCATAATCCCCTTCTCTTCTATAATTAACAACTATAATTACTAGTATACAACACTATGCCTTAACAAAAGGCACTATGCAAAACATAAAACAGTTATATCTGCACTTTTGTGCATATTAGATGCAAAGCATGCAAGTTTAAATAGCAAAAAAGTCTGTTTTGTTCGTACTAGGAATACCAGATTTCCATTTCAACTGCTGGCTAAAATATCTCAGTACTCCTAACAGAGGCCAAAGAGAAGGCTAGGTTCTGGCAGTGCTACACATGCCTTTGTGTGTGCAAATTGATTTTCTTGTTATAAATAGCAATGCCTTGAAAGACTCCACCTGTCGATGATCTCCATCAAGGTGACAACACTCACCTCAACATCACTAGAATATGTGAATATATATTTAAATATCTCTTCTGGGTCTGCTGAAAATAGTACCAAAAAAAATGGGAGTATTAACTGCGCTGGTAGAAATAGCAAGCATAAATGTTGCCAGAGGATAATTACTGTTACCACAAGCAGAATGCCATATGACATCTCTCTCAAGAAACAGTCAACTTTTCCACTAACTCCTCAATAACTCAATTATCTCTGTCAAAGTCAAGGCAGGGCTCTGCCCCTTCACATCCTTTGTCATATGTATTTATCTCCTTCTATATCACAGCTGTCCTGCTGGCCTTAGGAAAGAGATCCCTTGGTGGAAATGAGGCCTGACAGGAAAACAAGGCAAAGATTTAGAATGCAGAGAGGCATCTTTTGCAATTAAGGGTTTTGTTTGTTTTTCCTGTAGGTATTTATAAGAGGTTTGTTTGTTTGTGAAGTGAAGTTACTGAGCTTCAGGGAATCATTTCAAAAATGGTAACTTCTTCAGATTTCAAGAGATTCTCCCACTGCTGTTTTCTGTAAATTATCACGAAGTGCATGGAAGGAGGAAGCATGTAGCTCCAGAACATGTAAGATAGCCATAGGGTACCACCGAGGCAGAAAGCTAAAATTTCTCCATGCATCTCTGCTCTTTGCTAACAGGATTAGCTGTGTGATCCTCACTGTCAGTGAAAATGTCAGTGAATCTCATTGGCATCAGGTGCCTGATTTCATCAAGGACTGGTGCTTCAGTATGTAAGACACAGTAAAGCAGATTAAAAAATGTTTAGTAACTCAAAACTTTGAACAGAGTTATGTGTTGTGGTTCTACATACAATTTAAACTCACATAAGCTAAGACCAATTCTACAAGCAGTAGTTCAGCCTCTGCACTGCCACCTGCAAGCATTTTCTGGTCCGTGTAGGCAACCAGCTCACAGAACTGATGCAGGTGAAAGCCAAGCCAGGAAGGAAGAAAAGAGTTTAACTAACTCAGTTCTGCACACAAACTTAGCTCACAGAAAATTCATACAGCCTATAGGGGTAGATAGGCCACTTTTCCGTTCAGCAGTGCCAGCTCAGTGACACAGTGTACGTACACAGTGCTACATCTACTGCTCCAGAACGTCCAAATTCATTTCCTTTCTCTGTTACAAACTCCCTCCACATCAATAATCAATCACTTTCCAAGCCTCAAATTCCAGTCCCAGCGTTATTTCCTTTATTTCTTCTGTGTGCTTGGCACGTAGGGTGCTTATCACAGGGCAACAAACAAGCTCAGCAATCTGTACAGCAAAAAGTGCAACAGATATCAAACCCAGACTGAAATTGTGCATAACAAGAAGATAAAATGGTAAAAGGAGGAGAGCTGACAGGTATGCTAATTCACAATTAAAAGCTGTAGTAACCTAATGGATGTGATACTACTTCTGGAATATGGCTGGGATGAGCTGTGTTTTGCATATTTGGCTCTATTGCCAAATATGAGTAATTTTTTCAAGACTACAGTTGACAATCAGTGGGACAAGAATATGTTCTGTTAAGGCTCAGAACTGGACCACACAAGGCACTTGTATTCCCAGCCTTATGGCAATTGTCCTATGGGATCAGTCAGTTAAGTGCACAAGTCTACATGGACCTAACTACCTTCACAGCTTTGTGAATCTGGCTGTCAGTCTCCCTGCGCCTCTGTTTATTCCATCGGCAGCATTAAGCTGCCATATACGAAGATTAATGTATTCAGATTTGTAAAACATTACAAGTACCCCTAAGGTGGTTTTGGAAAGGCTCCTTTTCTTTCTCTGTAGAACTGAGTGGAAAAGACAATTTGCTTAATTTGCTATTTCTGATTATTCCACAGGAGCAGTCATTCTGTGGAGCCCACAAATTCTCACAAATTCAAAACCTCAGCGGTACAGCTAGATTAAACATGGTGAAGTCAAGTCTAATCAGACACGTCATTTGTAACTGCTCAAATTGATAGACTGTTTGCGTTAGTGCTTTCTTTTGAACGTTGCTTCTTCAAATTGAACACATTGCATAAAGTGGCAGTCAGTCAGTCCATGTGCATGAGCACATCTCACCAAGAGACAAAAACACAACATTTTCTCTATCCTTCCGACAGAGTTCCCTACTCAGACCACAACCACGCAGTGTAACTTGCTGACAGCAAACGCCTTCGTTGTTTGTCCTTTACCATGCATTCTTCTCCTCCATATTAGAAGTCTTCCCCCATTCTATTTCCCCACAAGCTTATTCTTTCCAAATAGCACACCAGAGTTTGCAGCTATGTAACAAATGATGTACAAGGCTTTGTAAGGTATGCATTTATGTTGGTGACACTGACAGCAGTAAACCAAATGAGCTCGTGTCAGTAAGTAAAACAGATGCAACTGGAAATATGCATGATCTGATCTTGGTTAAGAGCATGTGAACAAGGAGAAGGCTAACTGAGATTAGGGGAACTGCTTATGAGTTTGATCAGTACAGTGCAGGGAGGGCTACAAGCACCTTTCATAAGCAGCTGAGAATGCAGACATTACCATCACCCACTGGGACGAGCTGAAAATTCACCTCCTCAACAGAAGAAAATTGTGCCAAAGATTTTATCCAACTCGGAAAGCTAAAGGGCTAAAAGCTGCATATATTCCATTCACTTACAGAAAGGAAAATCCACTTTTAGACCTATGCTTCCTCCTGCTCAGTCTACAGATTAATTTTAAGCTTATTTTGAATTAAAAAATCCCAAGGAAATATGTTTCAGTCTACAGAGCAGAAAGACATCACCAATTAATAACTGGGATCCCTTTACTGGAAGCAGTCAAGCCCTAAGCCTTCTGTGAAGAATATGGAGTGCATGTACACAAATAGAAAGATTATGCAAATAAACCCCCATCAGTTTATGCATACAAAAACAACTCTACTACACACAGGCTACTGTTACAGTCTTTATGATGGTCACACACTATGGTAAACCTACCTATCACAAAATTAAAACAAGATTTCATCTATTTTCAGCTGCAGAAGGAGGAACTATGGTTACACACACACACACACACACACACACACACACCATCATGGCCAACTTGCCAACAGAACACTGAGAGTCACTAACCCCTAAGTAGCCTAGCAAAAACTGAGCGCAAGCAGGATGAACTGAGGACTCACAAAGTAAGATAGAGCATTTTGGAAATTGCTGGCCATTAAGCATCTAAATTGCCACAGAAGAGACTCAGTATGTTCTCACTCAGGCTTCCTTGCTTGGATTTCAGAAAGCAGAATTCACTTCAGATCCATCTGATTTTACTGACAAAATAAGCAAACGCTGTTCACTGTGCAGCACTGAAATTAAATGAGAGCAGCTAAAAAAAAAGAAACATCAGTTAACTTTCAAGTTCTAAACAAGTTTCTTAATGGAAAGTTTAACCTCAAAACCAATTCCATGTTTGAATCATTCCACTGTTACGGAATCATTTCTGCCATCATTTAATTCTTTCCCACCGATTCTTTGACTTGCTCTTCAGTCAGTCTAGATTAACACGAAGTTTATGACAAAAAAAAGTGAAAGAAAGAAAATCTAAATTTCTGCTGATGCCCTTCCACTTGTCAAGCACCTGGAACAAGTGCCAGAAATTCAAGTTTCCTAGGTGTGCCCAACTTGATCTACATCTCATACTCTTCCTGCATCCAATTCAAGGAAATCGTGGTGGCAGGGAACCTCCCCTTCAGGCAAACTCTGCTAAAAGACTTCAGGAGCACTCAGCATCTACTAAGCTGAATGGTTTTTGTACAAAAAGCCTAAATAATAAAAGCCAGCAAACAGGCAGCAGAGGCACCTAGGAAACAGTTTCATAGCGAAGAGCATGAAAAATGGTCCAAGAGTCACAAATTCCACTTTTACATGTTCTTAACTGGGGACTGCATTTGCACTTCCCTTGGAAGATGGTGAATTTGTCTCCCTACTCACCTTGCTTCCAACCTTCACAAATGCAAACCTTTGATACTTCCAGCCCTCTCCACTGTGCCCCAGCTGCACATAGAATTCTTTCAGAGTAGCTTAAAAGGTCCTTAAAAGAAAAGTAATAACACAAACTTCTAACTCATACCAATAAATTACAGCAGCACTACAGACACTGAAGAAAAGTGGGAAGCAGCATACATTGCTTCAAACTCAGATTTACTTAAGCCATGGCGGGAATAAAGATTAGACTTTGGCAAAGAGGGAAGACTTGAATTCCACTGTCTGCCATGTAACAGGCTAATCCATCTTTCTACAAATCTAATCATATATATTCTACATTAAACACAACTAATAAGCAAAGTGGGAAGCAAAAAGAAACAATTTAGTTCAGTTTCCTAGGGAGATGAACGGCTAACTGAGCCATTCTCAGGATTTCACTTTCCAAACTAAAAGAGCAGCTCCAAGGCCAGAAAAAAATAAAAAAATAAAAAAAAATTCTCAGCAGTAGCTGTTCAAAGAGATATCATAAAATCTCTTATGAATAAAAGTTATTTTTGTCTAAAAAGAGGATGTTCTCGATTGCCTCCCAGCCTCCTCTCAAAAGTGCTGACAAAGAAACATGAATGGGAATGGCACTATTGGAAAGTGCCTGTAAGGACTTGAGTTTTGCAGGTGAAGACTCATGATCAAGGAACAAGGGGGTCAAACCACATCATTTACTTCAGTCAAAGATCAGATTAAAAATTCTCTTTCTGAATCTTGGGTCTGGAAACACTAAGCTGAAGTAGAAGTGACGGGCAATTGCAGATCAGCTTTCTCAGCCTCTTTCCTTTTCTAAGCTGATGTTAACAGAGATGGCCGGGGTGCTGCTGCTGAGCACTGTGAGCCCAGCTCAGCAATATACTTAACCAAATTCCAGTCAATGATACTTCAGAGATAAGCAAGCTTTTAAATGAATAGATTCACTTTTCTAAAATCAGGACAAAGAAAGAGGTCTATAGCGACTGATTCACAATACATTTCTTTCAGGATTACTTTTCACAATCCAGCTATTGATAACACTAAGATATTCTCAAATTCACCATCTTTCTGCCAAACAGTTCAGAACATTATTAAAACAATAAATGGAAAAACATTCTTTCTGAAGCCTATTTTTACATTTCTCTTTGCTCAGAACACGCTTGTCACTGCCATTGACTTTTCAGAAGAATGTTTTAAAGTGCCTAATTTTAAATCTTTTCTGTTATTTTTGCTTTCTGTTCTGCTTGTCAAGCCTGAAGAATAGCAGATGTGCAGGGAAAAAAACACAAACAAAAAGCCCCATGTGGCTAATACAGTGTTTGATAAAATAAAACCAGCTCAGATAGAAGGCTTTTTTCACCCCACAACATGCAATAACATCCTCCCTGGAAAGCTGCACTTCTCTTCTGGGTCACGAAACCATCTGACTGTAATTTGACTTAAAAAAAATAAAAATAATAACCCTCATACTCTTGACCACCTCATCACAACACAGCAGTGGAAAACATTTAGGTCACGTAATCATGTCTCATCCAATTTGGATGTATTTCTTCCAAGGATATAAATTCATTAGAGACAGCTTGTAAACAAACATATACACACACAGGAAAAATATGCAAACAGATTCTGTCTGCTCACTCTGCATGTATATGACTACTTGACCCAGAAACCAAAGGTATCACCATCTAGTCACTGGGTTAAAATCATTCACCAAAAATAACTCCAGAAATTTTGCCTCTCATCCAACTTATCAAATGTTACACAGCTTTTCAGCTTTCCCCCCAATTTATTTATTCCTCAAAGCCCAAGACATCAACTATAGAAAGAATTGAGCCATATTGAAATGATGCCAACAAAAAACCAATATATCAATATATATATGTATACAAATACATATAGGATTTTCTTTATGCAGTTTTTAACCAAAATCACATCGCATATCTGGGCAGTTTTAAGGGTGTTTTTATATCACTGATATGATCATCAGATCACCCATGCCAGGGTTCTCAGGGAGGACAGATTGAAACACTGCATCATGCACATCTTTGTCATGCTCAAACATCCTATGTGGATTACTGAATTTACTGGTAATTTTCTGTCATCACTACAAATCAGAGACACAAAGTAATTAATTGGGCATACGCACTGCTCCTGCTCACACTGCTGTCTAGCACAATTAATTACCCATGCAAGGCTTGGAAAAGTTGATCATCCCACTATTCCCTGTCCCGCAGGAAGCACTCAGTAAATAACTCTGAACAAGCACAGTGCACACGTTAAGTAAATGTTCTGCTGTCCCACACCCGTTCATTCATGATAACAACAACAACAAAAGATGAACACCAAACATAAATATTTCTTTGCTAGCTGAACAACCAAGAAACCATATAACTGAAGATAAATGTATACGCTTCTTTAATATACGCCACACTTCATTCATATTTCCTGCACAAAATTCTTGCAACCTGAGATACTGATGTTTATTCAATCCAACTTATATTTTATTATCCAAAACAAACCATGCTTCATTGCCATATGCTCAAGGAGCACAGGGAATCCTACACTGCCAATATTAGGCACTCCACCATTGTTGCAGTAAGCAAGAGATATCACAGGATGTGTTCCCATCTGCTTCTGAATTTTGCTTCAGCTAGCAAGGCTAATAAGTTTCCCAATTATGTTATCCCATCATTTCCTTTAAGAGTAGTACGCAAGTCAAATGCAACGTGGCCAGCGTTTTCTGTCCACACAGATCATAGCAGCAGGAGTGCAAGGACAGATAGGAAGCATCTGAGATGTCTGATGGGAAAACAGCTCACACTGCAGCCTTCAAAGTCTCAGCCAGAAGCAGCACTGATAAGGAGGTGCCTCAGAGGGATGGCATTGGGGAAAAGGGGTCCCTGCAGGCTCCAGCAGCTTTGAGGTTAGACTGCAAAATGAAGCCCTCCTTGGATGAAGGACCACGTGGTTGAACCACTTTGGGAACAGGCCAGAGACTCAGCTGTGATGAAGACAATAACTGCTGTTTTCTCAATTGCCCCTGCTCAGATAAGAAAAACTAGAAAGTCAAGCCAAGTCAAGTGACCTTTCCTCTGACAGCTACTGGGTGAGACAGCATTATCCTTCTCTGAATGGGTGGCACGTAGGATCTACAGGCATTCGAAAGACTGCTTGCCTTCTAGGTGCTAGAGTAGAGCTTCTAATGAAAATAAGCTCAGTTTCACACCTCAGTTACACATGAACAAATGGCATACACAAACACAAATAAACATAAAAATAGATATAAATATATACGACTCCATTTAAATGTCACAAGGCAGATTCAGACCTACTGTATTTAAGTAGAAAAATCTTAAATTTTGCATATTTTTAAAATATAAGTAGTGAAACATAGGATAGCCCGTAAGATTCAAAGGAACTCTTCAAAATGCCATTTCTGTATGCTTTCCTAAATTTAATTAAAAATAAAATAAATGCATTTTTTACTTTTTCTTTACAGTAATTAATACACTAGGGGCTTAAGGACCCTTATTAGCACTGCGGGAATTTATGTTTGTGGTAGCAGTGTTGTTCTTTTTTTCCTTCAAAAAGATATTCACAAATCAGAGGAGAAACTCTTTGAAGTATGCGGTAGGGACTTCTGCCCACTCCTTATGCATAACTCTACCAGCATCATCTGACCGAGATGCAGTTTTCCCCTGCAGCCTTCAGCAGCATGAATCTTACATCAGTCGGATGGGGGGGGAATCTCACCCACTGTAGATCCACTGCAGTACAGGATGAGAGAAGCGACGCTCTCAGGGGTTCAGCAATTCCGAGTGCTCCTTGCATCACAGGTATCTAAAGTGGAGCTCAGCCTGTGATGTCACTAGCCCATGACACATCACAATCCACATATGCATAAACTAAGCAGGCAGCAAAAAGGTGGGAAGAGTAATTTTCCTTTCACTGTAAATAATCTAGTTAGGAGACAAAAGCTCCTCAGACCTTACATAAACGTAAAGCCACTGAATCTAGATAGGAATTCAAATACATTTCTCAAGTATACAAATGCAGATGTGGGGAAGGCAGGGAGTCATTTTTAGAAACAGCACAAAGCATCTCAAATGCTGGTTTCAAGTTCCAGAGTGACAGACACTTGAAGATCTGAGATCCTGGCCCCGGAAAAGGCAGAAAGCACCCAGGCCTCAATTCAGCAAAACATGCAGGCCTACGTTCACCCAGCATTGCGTACACACGCACGGCCATTTAGAGAAATTACTTGAGTGGAATATTGCTTCAATCCCTCCACACTTCCAAAGCCAGCAGAAGGCAACAACACAAAGTTAACTGAGACCACTCGGGTCAGTCAGTACAGGACAGGACTTCTGATCTGATTCCATGAACTGTCTTTCCTCTCTTTGCCAGAGAAACAAAGGAGCAGTGTTTGGATGTGTGATCTGGATAGAAAAATCAGTAGTAATGGAAGTTGTGACAGCAAATACTTAGGAAGTAGTAGCTGCATTGGCAAGAAATGCACCGTCCTTTCCAGCTTTGCTTGTGATGGTTTCATAGTAAATGAGACAAATTTCCTCTGGACAAGAAAACAGGTCATCAGCACTCTGTTTTGAAAACACAGAGGGATTCACACAGAAAAGGGAAGTGCAGATAAATCTAGGAGAGCCAAAAGGGCATGCTTTTCTAACTTGGTTCAGAAGGTGGTGAAGGAGAAGAATATTTTTACTGTTTTGTCTACACGGGTACCTATTTTGTTCTGATTACATGTGGCTGGCACTGAGAAAGCCTGAGCCTTTGACTATCACATGTCTTTTGAGGAATGAGCTACAATCAAGACCCTGCACAGCGGGAGACCTGAGTTAAGGCTGGAACAACATGGAGAATAAAGAACTTAAATTCTCCCATGTTACTTGTAAAGACACCTCAGTTGAACAGGAGCAGAAATAAGCATGGGTGTTAAGAGAAGATAGGGAAGAAATGTTCTATCAAACTACCCGTGCAGTTCTTACAGCTCCTGTAGACCAGAAGAGCAGCTCTCCCAAAGTGGTATTTGAAATCTTGGATTACTATATCCTGATCAGCAATTATGCCTTACGATACCAAATAATTTTTTGCTTGCCCTTTGGCTATTTGGCAATGAAGTATGAGGCAGGAAGGCAGAAGCCCAGTTCTCATGAGCCAGGTTGGTGCTTCAGGGCTGAGGATAGCAGAAACCAGTTTTGACAAGTTAGCCATGCAAATATTATGTGCCAGTCGTTGAGCAAGTATCTCCGTGCTGCTCTCCTGTGTCACTTTCACAGAGTCTGATGCATTGCGACATCCTTCATATCCATAGTTAAGTTAAACTCACTTCAATCATGCTATAAAACAAACAAAATAACCACCAAACTTCAGCAAAATAAATACTAACAGTTCAGAGCAGTAAAACATTTACAAGCAAATCCAGATACTCAACACAGTGTGAATCCCAAAACTCTCTGCTCACCTTACTGACAATGTCCCCAACAGCCTGGCACAGCTGTAAGCTACCTTTCTGATCCCTCCTGAAGCCTCTACAGCATGCACTCTTTACTTCAGCAGACACTGGGTGTGGGTAAAGCCTTGCACTACACATCAGTTTTCTGGTTGTCTACAACTAGTGCTAGGGATGTTGGGTATACATACGTCACCTAAGACAACGCAGCCATGGCAAGCTCTGGACATTGCCACACTAAACTCTTACAGCAGTCAACTAGAAACAGGAATGAGAAGATTAGCCTGCAACAACTGGATTAGGTCTCACACTGTAATTAGCCATGTACAGTTTAAATAACATTCGCCAGAAGACTTCACCTCTCATTCAATAAACACACTTTTCCAGCCAATGTGGAAATTATATATCTCTTAGATGGAGAATGGAATACACCATTTGGGTACATTTGGGACATTACTTCAAAGGACAGAATGGCATTATAGCCCTCCCCCTCCCCCCCC
>JAOWBP010002559.1:11227949-11238865 GCA_028571105.1 Tragopan temminckii
CCCCCCAGTCTCTCCCCCCTAAAAAATAAGCAATAACCAGAATAAAGGATTACAATAGTTCAAAACCACATTAAAAAAAAAAAAAACAAAATCAGAGGCCATCATAGCCTACCTGGTTTCCACTAGAAGGCGAACGATGTCATAGCAGTCATGCAGTTATGCCCTTCTCCAAGCCCTTGAAGCTGTGTTTACGCATGGAAGTGAGAGCTATACTGCTACATTTCACTGCTGCACAGTATCACGTGCAGCAGAGGCACAACACATCTGGGCAGCCAGACTGAAGGTTTGGTTGGATGCACTGAATTCCCTGCACTTCAGAGGTGAGGCTAAAAGCCACTGTTCCCATTGCACTCTGAGGAGGACAGGTAATCTGCTGCAGCCAGAAATCAAGCGGGCTCCCTCCATCTATTAGGGATGGACACTTAACTCTGTATCATTCAAAGTAGGAAATAATCTGATCCTACAGCTTTCTACCTGAAATGGTAACACACTCCTTACAGCAGTGATGTCTGTTGACATCAGTTAGGAGACAAAATGTAAAGAAGCCACAGTCATAGAGCTCACAGAACATCACCAACAGCAGCACTCTAATTATCTATTCTTACAGAGAAATGAGCCTAAAATATTTGCAGCAGATGAGAAATACTCTGGCAGACAAGCATAAGATAGTCTGGTAGACAAGTAAATATTTTAAATCAGTGGTAAATTCTTCCTTTCACAACGGCTTACCTTTTCAACAGGTGTGAAAAGTGTTCAGTTTCATAAAGATCAAAGCCATAAATCAGGTGCGATGCCAGAAAAGAAATGAGAGGGATGGGGACCACTAATTTCCAGTTACATTAACCCCCTTCTGCTTCAAAGATCTTTATTTTAAACTCTTGAGGGGTATTAGAAAGCTCCAGCTTGGTTTCTCATTACATTCTCCCTGTGTCATTGCACCTAATAACACAGAAAGCTTTAGAAATGTTTTCACTTTCATTGTTTTCTCCTACTAGATGCCTCATTGTTTAATAACTTCATCACTTTACAGTTGTTTGTATTCAGAATAATCTGTACATCAAATTCAAATATAACAGCACAAAGAAGGGTAGAGAAAAATAATCATTTAGTATGGTCTGGAGTGATAACTCAGTTTAATGTGATACAATTCAGCAAAAGAAAATGTGGGTTAAGTATCAGAAACCATCTTCTAGCAGCAAGAACTATGAGACTGAAAAACATCCCCGCCCCATAGAAAAGGTGGAATCCCTTCTTCTTGCTTTTGAAACAAGATGGAGTTTGGCAGCAGAGAGTATAACATATGGAACCATTTGCAAAAGGAAGGTGACCCAAACCAGCTTCCACTTCTCCCCTGTTTGAGTGACTTGCAACTGAATGGAGGAAAGCCTTTAAGGAGCATCTCATAATCCACCTCTGCTGACTGCACAGCCCAGGCTGCCATGCACAAAAGGGCCAGAGCTTGTCGGCCACCTTGCAGAAGTCAATGGTAAACACCTTCATCAGTGCATTGACACCAGGAACACTCAAACACAATCTCACATTCCAGCAGGAAATGGGTCATACTGTGAACACATTTAAGGAGCTGATGCAAATTTACTCTAATTGCAGATGCTTAATTATACTGCCATCTCAAACTTGCTTCTGACTTCTGTGCCAAACTGTGCTTTCCTGAACTGCAGCCCTTCTGTATAAGACAACTGCAGAAATCATCTATCTATATGCATATATATATGCACAGATATGTATGCATAGACGTGTAGATACATATATATGCATATATCTATATATATGTATATGCACCCACATATGTATTTTATATATATGTGTGTATAGTATATATATGTGTATATATATGTGTGTATTAGTAAATGATATACAGTTATTATTTATTATTAAAGCACACATAATTTCTCTCCTGTAGCCACTATGTTCTGTGCTTTCTAATTCACTGAAGGAGGATACATACTAAGAACCTTTCTTTTTTTTCAAACTCTGTGAAGTTCACTAAGTAAGCGAAGACATGTCTCACATGAAGAAAAATACGGTGTGCTCATCCCCAAAATAATAATAATTTTAAAAAAAAGCATTATTGGGAGTGTATCTATTTATTTACATTTATCAGCAGATTTTAACTAACTGACTCCACAATAGCCATACAAATTTTCTCCTTCATTTTGCTTATGAGAAGACTGAGGCTCACAAAGACCAGACGACTTGCCCAAACACACAGAGTAAAGGTAGCAACGAAGATTCACATGTGGTTAGAAACATATCTAATTTATTTCTATCTAAGATTTTATTATACTCTGGAGCACTGTATTTTAGTTCTTTACAGTACTTGCAATCAATAAATCCTCCTATTTTTCCTGTCAGATGGGATTTGCGACTTTCACCATTACAGAAGTAGAGAAATGAAGACACAGAGGTATATGCTGACTTGGCCAAAGCAAGTTACCCAAGGGAGTTTATGCCTGAGGCAAGAACAAAACGGGACCCCCAGAGTCCCAGCACTTACCTTCATGTCACCCCTTCCGTAGGAAATGCCTTTTTCTTATTCCCTTCTTCTTTTCTAAGCAGCTCTACTCTCACTATACTTTCCATTCTCTCTCTACACTTTCCATTAAAAAGGCACTGATATGTGCAAGAACAAAATCAAATTGATATCTGAAAAACGTGAAAGAATAGCATCTACTCACGAGACCACCACCAGAAATTGGGAAAGAGGAAATACAACAGCCTATATACATCCCTCCAGATCATCACCACCTTGCACTGAAGTTTTCTCTTTTACCACTGCACCATTATTTTCTGGATTATTTTCTGTTATTCAGAGACATGCCTTGCAGTTACGGAATGGCTTTGTAACTGAAGCAGCAGGGACAGGTTAGAGGCAATCCTTCTTCAAGCCCCATTTCTGAGTGTTTTACATAAGCTTGTCATTCCACATGGCCACTCTTTACAGGATGAGGGCACAAGAAATCTGGGCTATCAAGTCCTGCCTGGCTCAAGCATCACTGCATCACAAAGTGTTGCATGTACGACAAACCCCTTAATCTAGCTGACTCGCATTCCTACTGCTTCTCTTTAACTGTCTCACAGGGTGAGCACAGAAAACTCTGGCACAAACAGACCTAAGGAAGTCTGTGCTTGCTGCAGAGTGCCTCAGAGACCACTTCCCAGCCTCTGGGTACTAAAGCACGGCGTAAGAAAAATTGCTATGCAATAGTAAAAGTTGACACTTTTTTCTTTTAAACCTTTTACTCCAGCAAATAGCTCACAGAAGACCAAACTGTTTGATGTTTTAATGTTGCAATATATATCCTACGGCACGAGCTGGATTTAAGGAACTAGCTACAGCTTTACTCAGTGCTTACAGTAATCAACCTTAAGTAACTTCACGGTATAAGGATGGCAGAGAAATAGCATTAAGATGTGGCCAGAGGAGAGTTTTCCTAACTGCTGATCAAGGAAGAAAGGCAGGCCTGCAGCCAGCTTCTGAAACACCCTCTGGGACCACAATACATCACAGTCTGAGTCCCTGTGTAGTGGCGTTACACAACACACAGCTGGCCTACAGGAATGAAACATCCTTTCATACTCCTCTGCAAACACATCCCCTAGTCCTCCAAATCACCTTTACTGCATGGGGAAAGGCAATAACCAGCTCCTCCTCTGCTGGTTTAACCCTTATGCCATCGTGAGCATTTCACAAAGCTGGAGATGGCATTGCAGCAAGAGTAGCCCCTAAAATATAAAGGCACGATTTCAAGACACAACTGGCTCTATTGTTTGGTCTTCCTCAATCCTCTCACTTAACTGTACAATAGGTCACTTCAGCAGCTGGCAACCACAACTGACCTTCTATCAGGAATCCTGTCCCCAGCCTAAAACCAGCGTGAGCTGAGCAGCAGTGGTCCTTCATCCTGTAATGGCCAAGTACAACATTCCTAAAGCAGCAGCACACGCAGCTCAATGTGATGTTTGGCAGGACAAAAAGGAGGTGAAGTAACAAGATCCTCTGGTAGAAATGGACTTGAAAAAAATGGCTTATTAATAAAGAAGCATTGAAAACAAGTTATGCGTGTGTGTTGGTATAATGGCACATTTGAGTAGGGATGGGAATTTGGAGATACCTCAGTCATGATAATAGAGTTGAGGCACTGCTCTGGAAATTCTTTTCTTGGCACAGAAATTGTTACTCACACCCTACTTTCAGGATCTGTGCATGAAAACTTTCAGTGGTGACGGGCATTTCAGTTTCTGAGGAAAACCAGAAAGATGCATAACATCAACGTTTTGTGCTGGTATAATCTCCCTTTGAATTACAGCCCTTAAGCAGCCATTTTATGTCCTGTTTTTCATCTATAGTCATTTGGCCAAAAATTAATCATTTTCTTTTAATCACTGCCATCAACTCTAACCATATATTTTCAAAAGTACTTCCTTGCTTAGTAGCTAAGCTGCCCTCATGCAGCAAGCCTCTGTTGGTGGTTAGTTACCTGTTCTAATTGCACTCTGAAGATGAGGGGGAGATTTCAAACTCTTCCTCTGCTGTGGTGCCTGATGGGCTGAAGCTCATTTACAACATTAGGGTTTTATTTGTAATGCAATACTTTCATTACACATTTCCAAACCACAAAACAATTTAATGATAAAACTGTCAACATACAAAACCTGCATTTTTAAATCTGCCTTCTGCTACAACCATCTCATTACGTTATAAAAATGGAAAAACTATTAAGATTAAATTATGTTTTACCATTTACTTGCTGCCAGTTGATTATTTGTCATTTTTTCCTCAACTTAGACAATGGATGAAGACAGTCACATTCATGTTTGTTACGTTTTAAGCACTGAGCTGTATTTCCAGCTTTACAGAGAAATACTCAGACTAAAATCTTCCAAATTCTTCCAATCCTCTGTGCTCCCTACCAACTTCCACATGCAAGAAAAAGTATGCCCATTGTAACTGTAGATTTATTTAAATTCTTACCATGAAAGATGAATTCAATCTTACAGAGCTTTGAAGATCCAATTCTGAAGCCTTATTTGCTTTGTTTGATACTACAGCTAGGTAGGCAATTCTTTGGTGCCTCAGTTTCCCCAATTACACAGAACGGCAAGGTTTCTTTTTGCACCCTCCAGTTCTCAACACGTTCTCTATATAGTATCAATACAGTGTCAACAAAATAATCACCCTATGTGATATTACCATTTACAAGCTAAAACCAGGAATTTTGCTTTCACTAATCGCATTGCTCCAGCATCTCAAAAATACAAATTCACCTTCTTACTGGAAATAAAAAAGAATAAATACCCAGGACACCGAAGTTTTTTTCTGGATTGACTGAATCCACAGAAAGTACAGATTTAGAATTACAATGACAACTCAAGCATAACTGTAATGAAAACTGACAGTAAGTAGGTGTATTCAATCCAGAAAAGATAAAAACAGCGAAGCGTGATATAGATAGAAAACATTCTGAAAGGTAACCAAGAAAATAAAATCAAACGAAGGATGATTCTTGTTTGTAAAGAATCTTTCCCAGCAAGAAATGGAATCAGGACCCATGCATCCAAAAGGAGGGAAGTAGCCTACTGAGCCAAGCTAAATGTTCCTTTTTGGCACAAGAGATCTGAGACCCATAAACAGGAGCGTAGGAACAAAAGCTGCATATATGAATGGACTTCTTCTTATACCCTACAGATTTCTTATCCAAGTACTATCTGGACCAGACACTGCTTTTCATCTTTAACTAACAGAAACCAGAGACACTCAAAGCACAGCCTCATTCAGTCAACACATTCCCTGCTCTCACCTTCCGTGTGCGATGGGCTGCATTTCTCAAGCAGGTCTTTTGCCAGACTTCAGTAGGTGTTAAGACCTAACTCCGTACAGCACATAGGCACACTCCTCGTGCCAATCCAATATTCAGCTCCCTTGTTAAATAAAGATCTAAAAAGTTATGGAAAATGACCTATAGAGAACTAGACCGCATCATTCACAGACATCCCCTAATTTATGAGATGCACGGTCTGTGCAAAACCATGCATACTGTTATAGAAGGCTGTAAAAGAGGCAGTGCAAAAGAGCTCCATGCTAATTCTTGTCCGTGTGTACCGCTGCGTAGCATCAGGTGAGATCCATCTCTCAGCAAACTATTTTCAAGCAAATTAACAGAAAGGAAAAGGTGTTTATCTACCTTCAGGATTACAGTTCTAGTACTTCCTGAGTTAGTTGATGCCTTCCAGGAAAAGAAATAAAATTTTTAAAAAATCCAAGATCTTACCATTGCTATTTTTACGAAAACTAAGTTTTTCATCTTCATAGAAATCTACTTGTTGGCAAAAAGCAAATACAGAGATTTCAGCTTGAGGAGTATTGCTCTGGGAAAACTGAAAATGATAGCTTGGGTTGCTGATGAAAATGCCATCTCAACCTTAAACATAGCATTGCTAGAGTAGGACTGTAATGAAATGATAAAGTGGCTGCTGGCTGACGGGAGACAGAGGATTGAGTCAAGTAGAAAAGACATACACGAAAAGCCATTTCTTTGCTATTCAAATATTTGAAAAAAAGACCAAAAGCATTACTTCCCCACATGAAAGAATTTTGTCTCTGTACAATAAATTTCAAAATGCAAGTGTCAATACCACAAGTACTAACATGACTTTCAAAGGTTTCAAAACAAAAACGGGGGGTGGGGTGGGGAGAGGGCAGAATTAAGTACAGGCTTGTAAGAGGAGGAATCATGGAAATTTACTATTTACTTAACAGCATGGACGTGGCACATGAGCAATACTCACTATTTTGGATGCCAGAACTGTTAGAATGCCAAAATTAATATCGTAGAACTGTCATTAGCACTATTAAACATGCTACACCCATTAATAAAAATTGTTTCCTTCTCTACCATTAAAACTGCTTTTTGCTCTCCATGCAGCTCCGTGACACACTTCAAAACTTCTGTTTAATTTTTACTTCTTCATATGGAAAAAGAAAACCATTCCCAACGCTTTGGGCGCATATCACATTTTTTGGCTTCATGATTTTTTCAGTTTTATGATTCCTTACATTTAGACTAACAGCAGAAGCTGGAAAGTAGCAAAGAGAGAAGAAACAACAGAGTATGGAAATAGCAATTGTTACTAGTGCAGGTCTCCACATTCAACTAAGACACTTACAGAGAAAATTTAAAAGGCTTTTCTCACCTAAGAATGGACCTAAAGTATAACTCCATGGCAATATTTGTACAATTCTGTAGGAAAGAAAGGGAGCTCATGGTGTCAGGACCCTCCTGCAATTTAACAAGAGTGAACAGCCCCTCCAATCTGCTGTCATGAACTCCCAGCACTATGGGCCTTCTGCTGTAGCAATGTTCTACTACTGTTTACTAAATTCCAGCAGAAACACTACAGCGTCTGCACACCGCAGGAAGCACAGGGAAGTCAAACGGACCTGTGGTGGGTCAATCTGCTCTCAGATGGGGACAGAAGAGCAGGTAATTGCCTGAGAGCCAAGTGACCACGGCTGAGCAAGGAACTGCATCCACAGCAGCAGCGATCATCGCTGTTTAACTGGGAGGAACTTGAGAGTGCTTGGCAGCAAACTACACAAGGTTTTAACGAAGTTTTGAATTATTTCATACTCCCACAGGGCTGTTTCAAGAACCCATTTGCTACCTTACCATGAGTTCAGAGGATCCAGAAAGCTTAGACAGGGAGAGATTTCCGATAGCACACACTTGATGCACTTTTCATAGGCTGTACTCAGTAGTCTTCTGAAGACATATAGCTTTTGTGGCCACGTGCTAGTTTTCTTTTACCTGTTGGTGAAGTTGATGTATCTTATATTTGCCTCTTAGCATCTTTCCTGCATTTCTCTGGAGCTGAAAAATATGCTTTTTTTCTTTTGTGTATTCCTTTATTCTTTTTTTCAAAGGTTTTTCCCAGATGGTTTCAATTACCCAAACAAAATACTTGAAAAATCTGGACAAAAATAAGAGGTTCCTGCACTACAGGTAACACTTCTAGCCATCATATCAGAGCAAAAGGATGTGAAACAACATATGGCTCTCAGGTTGCACGAGCAATGAAAAGCAGCAGCCAAGGCACATTAGTTGATGCAAAAGAGAAGAAAAAAATTACCTGAGAAGATGCTTTAAAATATTTTATTGAGGACATTTAGATCTATTTTTAGGATCCTTATGGCAGAAGTTGAACTCCAAATGATTCAGAACATCTTCAACTTTAAATAAGTCTGACAGGATAGTGTTACGAATTAAGGATGAGCAGTAAAGAAATGAGAGAATAGTATTAAAACGTTCAAAACCATGCACAAATAATGCTGAAAAAACAGATACGGAAAGATGTTAAGTAAGATTTTAGAACACTTTTCCAATAGTATTGCTGTGGACAAACCACCAAGGAAGTAAGTGCCTGTTGAGCTGAAGCCCAATAGATTTTTGTAATAAGATTGGCTGATGTGGTTGTCTAAAATAGTCAAGTAACTCCAGTTACTAGAAGATTCTTTCTAACATCTTGGTTTAAGCTATGATATTGTCATGATTAGGGATTTCTGTAAAAAGAGTAAGTTGAAAATATAAAACTTTGCTTACTCTTGGAAGACTATATTTTAAAAATGCTAGAGGAATTACTGGGATAAGCAGAACTGAGGTTTAATTACCTCTAGACAGATGTACTCCGGAGTTCTGGGGAAAGTCACGATCAGAGACACGTTTGTATATCATCCATCTAACCGTCCAGCTACACCGAGCTTAAAACTTGGTAAACCTGCATTCTTCTAACTAAATGACAAGGCAGACATCAATCACACAAGGTAGAAAAGCATGCGTTTGTTTGAAGAATGCTGGAGCATCTAGCTTAATTCTGGTAGCAGAATTAAGATTTGAAGAAAGACAAACAAAAACTCCAGCTGGAAAAGGCAAGAGAATTTCTGATCCTGACAGCTCCATGCACAGACAGAAGACAGTGGGCAGCAGCAGGCTTGGGCACATTGCCATGCCAGTGACATACTGCCAATTACTGCCTTGGTTCACGTCAGTGCAAAGAGAAACCTACCTAGAACAGTGGTTGGTTAAATGCTAGTTTCCAAATGCAATTATTTGATGCAAACCTAAAATCCAGGTCAATGGGGCATTAGGAAATACACAGTAGTTGGGATTTACTACTATTAGTTACTATTTTGTTTAATTTTCTCGACACAAATCTCTTTTCCACAAGCAACGAGAGCTGAGACAGCAATACTTGGTATCTCTAGATGTATTTACTTGATTACAGCAAACTGTATTTTTCTTTCTTTCTTTCTTTCTATTTTCTTCCTGGAAAAGAAAAAGGACTTTAAACTTCCAAAAAAAGGAAACTCCTAGTCCATGATTCCTCGTTGCTGGTTATTGTAAAATCCACCTTCCAAAATCAGAGGCTGAAAGGTCAAAACTGAAACCTGACTTTTGAACTTTCTATAACCACAAAAAATTGACTTGGATGAAAGACTCAAACTTGAGCTGCAGTAACAGCTTTCATGAGATGTGAGTAAGGAGTGTGAAAAATCCATCTCTGCTTAATAATAATAATAATAGAGGGGCAACTATGTGGTGGAAGAAATAAGGCAAAGGACTGAAGTGTCACTCGCAAAACGCAGAATTAAGAAGCAGTATATATTATTTCAGCCCTTGATTCTGTGCGGCTTACCTCAGCCTCTCACATATCCATATATATATCCCGAAAAACAAATTATTCTAAGAAGCTCCACTGAAAACACCAGCCAAGTACTTGTAAAAGAATGACAGGACTGACCCTTGGTTGTAATAAACTAGACTGTCTAAGCCAAACCAAATGCTACAGATATTTCACTTTTTCAGAGCATTTATTCTGTTTGCATTAAGCTGATTACAATAGAGAACTAGAGAATTGGATGTCGTTGAGCTGGACTCAATGATTTTATGGGTCCCTTCTAGCTGAGGATATTCTATGATTGTATGAATGCTTCTAACCACAGGTGAGCCTCGAACACCAGAGCGTACAAATAACCTGCTTGGAATACCCACTCCTCAGAGCCAGTTAGAGCTTCTGGACCTCTGTAACTCTACCTTACCTAGAGTTGTCTTAATTTTTTTCTGTTGTGTAACACAATTTTTAGCCAAGCAATTTCTAAAAACTAAAAAGATTGCCTTGAATGGCAATTCACACTCTAATGTTTCTCAGCAAAATACAACAATGACTCAGACTCAGAAAACAAGTTACTTCCTTCAAAGAGGGGAAAACTGAATCAGAAAATAAGCTGTGGAAAAGCATGTTTTGTCCTGCTGCTTGCCGAATCCTAAGGAATGTTATTAATCACACGATGGCTGCTACCATGAGAGGACTTGCCGCCTGAAGCACACACACAAAGGGATCACCAAGAACTACCTTCATAGCCCACTAATAAGCATATTGCTACAAGGGACCTGTACTGCCACATTGACTGCATTGAAGTTAGAAAGTAAAAGTAATTGTTCTCTGCAAGCAGTAAGTTGTTCTCCTAGTCAAAGAAATTAATTTCTGTTCCAAAGGTTTACTTTTTCTGATCTTGTTTTTTCATTTGTTTGTTTTGTTTCTCCCCTTCCCTTTCCTCGACTCACTGGAATTGCTTTATAAACCTGTAATTCCCTATTGCATTAAAATCGAGGAAATCTATTCCCAGAAAGGTACAGACAGTTACTTCTTTGTTTTCCATTAAAAGAAAATGAAACCAAATTGTGCTCGTTCAAGAATATGGAATAGGAGAGTATATAATTAAGTCAGAAAACAGAACACCTCCTGCTTTTTATATTTGGTGAGGTTCCTACGTTCCTGATGCAGCTCTTTTATACTTATTATCTTTCAAATGAGCTCTTGTTCTAAAGCTAGCTTCTTTT
>JAOWBP010002559.1:11238937-11274996 GCA_028571105.1 Tragopan temminckii
GGGGAGAAGGAGGAGTGAGGACTATAAAGCCCTGAGGCCTCTAGACAGCAGTGCAACACAACCGTCTGCAAGCCCAAAACACAAAGTTTCCACTATATCCCAATAAACTCGTTAAGATAAACCAATAGGCACAAAGTCTAGACACAATCGGTGGTGGTAGCTGCAGCAGTTGACATCTTGACTAATACTACAAAGGCAGCGTTTGGCAGATTTAATCATGCCACTAAACTCAAGGGGCAACAGAGGTGTGAGTAAAAGTAGTTGTGGCCATAGTTCATTCCATCAGTTAGGCTATGACCAGCTGATACAGAGGCTCACAACTCTTTCTTGACCTCACTAGAAGGCTTTCATATATCATGAAATACTGTTGCCCTATTCTTGAAAAGACAGCAGTTATAAGGGAAAAAATGACATTAGCTACTCTTACATACAAGTTTCTTGCGTTAATGTTTCTAGCTCCCATTTACCTTGTTAATCTGGCGTATTCTACACTGTTGTGTTCCTCACCAACCTGCAGTACTGAGATGCTACAGCACAGTTGAATTTAACCTCACACAGTAATAGATGCAATGATAAAATAAAGTGCAATGTTGTAGCAGTTCTCCCAGCCTGCAATGCTGGGAATGCAATGCTTCTCTCTGAGAAGTATCCATCCATTTTCAGGCAGCACTACTAGAAAATGTTACTTAAAATACAAGAAGCTGCTTTCATTTGTATTCTGTTCAAAACCACACGCGTCAACAAAGTTACCTGAAATGTCTGTCAGTAAGGGTCTGATCCTGCAGTGCCATGGACATCAGGAGGAGCGTTTGCACAGACTGAGCACAGGCTAAAATCCTGAAAAATACTGCTGCCTGCTGAAAAGTGACAAATCCATCTGGTTGCCAGAAAAAGCCCTGATGCTTCAGTGCTGTGGCATAGACATGGAATCAACACTTAATGAAACAGAAAAAGTGTTAGACACTACACAAGAATAGTTTTCATAAAAAGCTGGAGGCCATCCCATACATATTCAAAAGGACTTAGATAATTTATTTGACCTATGCTCCAGAGCACAGAGCATTGCTTCTGGTTCATCATTTACAATACATAACGGCAAAACATCTCCACTCGGCACAGCAGAATGAAAGTAGAATACATCCTACTCAAACATTCTCTTTTTTCTAACTGAGAGAGGAGAAAAACTAGGAAGGTAATTAAAAACCAGTAATGAAAACAATATAAATTACAAGCTGTATGAGGTCCTGATCACAGCACAACTTCAAATGTAGCATTAGAAGTCCAGAGAAGAAGAGAGATCTAAAGGAAATGCAAATATGAATAAATAAAATCAAGCACTCACCCCACCTTCTTCTTGTTCATGGGGAAAGAATATTGCTATGCTACATCCTAATTTAGTATGGGTTGTATAAGTATTCAGGGGCTGAAATCTTTGCAGATGTCTTCCACTATCCAGGACAAGTTGTAAATTAGGAGATAGAGTAAATGAATTGTTCCTGATTAGTGATGGGGCTCCAGAAAAGTGATGGAAGATATGGGTACAGCAACAAGATAGGAATGACCACCAATTGACTTAGCTCTGAAGTCTCCCAACCGTGCTGCTGGTGCACCCAATGTTTACAACATCAGGATCACTGAATGCAGCAGAGCAGCAAGAAGGCTTCAGCAGCAGGGAAAAGCCTGCTTTGACTCGCAGTGATCGTGCACCTTCCCCAAGGAACCCATGGCAGTGTGGGCAGTGTGGCAGGCAGTGCACAAGAGGTACCTCCTGCCAGGTACCAGCTCCGTCAGTATTAGCACAGAATAGGACATCTGGTGACTGACAAGGAGCCACTGATCCTAAACATGCTGTGTTAAGCTATTCATCATCTTCTAACTCTCTTCTGCTAAATGGGCACAGCTTCCAACAAAGCCTTAGCCTGGGTTTTGCAGTCTGCGTCGTATCCAGGGCAATGTGTGCAGCACTGATGATACAGGCCAGCAGTTTGTAAATGCTGACAGATGTGAAAACTAGAACTCGGACTTTGGTGCTTGATAGTGACAGTACCTCCTTGCTAAATTTGGTATTTATGCCTTTAATGCTGTTCTGTCCCTCTCACTTCTGCCTGCTCACACTCCAATGAACCTTGGAGGAAGAGGTGCAGCTCTTAAGTCATTACAAGACCTTAAGATTAATGAAAGCTAGGAGCAAACACCAAGGAGAGGCAGAGGTGATATACTCAGGCCCACTTGCTTCACTCAGCCAACACAAAGGAACTAGGATAACATGGGGAAATTTGTCTTAAAGTCCTAAGCTAATAAACTTCAACAGTCCTGCAAGAAGATGAGGAACTGCTGACTAGTCTTATCTAGCAAATTCTCTAAACCTGTCAGGAGAAAAATGCTCTCCCTCTACAGTTCAGAAGGAACAGATAAGGACTAAGAAAACTGCAACTGGCATCTATTTACTCTTACCCATTGAATTCTTTACACATGCACAATGCCTGGCATGATGAAAGACATGAGAACTAAAGCACAGAAAACTATTAAATTAAAGCAGCAATCCTATAAAGTACTTTATTCCCACTTAACACAAAAATGAGCTCATGGAAATTCAATGGCTTACTCAAGGATTACACAGGAATTTTCCAGAAACGATGAGGAGAGAAACCAGAATTGAAACCTCTATTTGTTTCTCCTTCCCAACTGCCCTTCAGCATGAACAGCAAGATGGCACACGTGGCCAGTAACAAATGTTGTGAGATAAGAAAAGACACTGGAATAAGGGAAGACAATCTACAGTTCCCACGTAGGAAGATAGAACGTTCCCTTCCCTTCTATTTGCCACGAAAAGCAATAAGCATTCCTTGACACTTCCTTACAACTCTTCCTATGTGCCAAGCAGCTAAGTGAAAGCATAATAATCAGTGTAAAACAAAATATGATGATAACTTCCATCACACCAAAAGAAGGACAAAGCCTAAAGTATGGTAAAACAATTTTTAAACATGCATTTCACAGAAATCCAGAGGACATTAAATTAGAAGAGCCTGCTGAAAGAGCACCAAGAACAAAACGCTCTGAACGACGAAAACAAGGTAAATGTTGTTTAACACACTTCAGAAGCACTGCATGAACTCTGATGGCATTCTCCCGTGTTGTTCAGCAACAAGCAATTCCGCTTTTCAGAGAAAAGAAGTTGTGCTCATTAACAAAACATCAGGAAATAAATTGCTACATTGCTTCCTTTTGTTAGACATCTCTGGTTATTAATTGTTTATTGCTGAGTGTTTCACCAAGGAGGTCAATTCCACTACTAAAATCAGTACAATTTCCCATGTAAGGGCTTGCGGAGATGCTCAGGCAGCATGGCAACTGGCCATCTTATTAAAATGTATACAAATACACTTAAATATTTAAATAAAGGTCTAGACCTACACAAGTTCTTTGAAATAAATCAACTAAAATATTCAGTTTTCTTTTCCTGGAAAGCCTTCAATTACACAATGATACAATGAAGTGTTTCATATAAAAAAAATATGTTTTAACTTATACAGAAAATAGATTTTGCACGCATATTATCAGAACAGGAGACTGTGAAGATGATTGAGCAGCCATGATTGTAACTCCTGCAATTCTCCCAACTAGCCAAGAATCACATGAAGCATGTCACCTAGCACAGATACCTCACAATGCAAGCAGAGATGACAGTCAGGCAACCCATTCCTTTTTGTCTGCAGCTAGCAAATCTCAAGACAAAAGGTCCACGTAAACTGCTGCTTGTGCACAGAGGTATTTGTGAGCATTTTCCTGCTGTCAATCTCACTCCTATTTTCAGTTTGTTTGGTTTATTCTAGAATTCCCATTACGTTCCAGCCCACAGATTATGCGTAGCAGAGGAAACTGAGACCACAACCCATGGCACTGCAGAGGAAAACTCGCTGGCATCTCAGGTGCTTGATTTCAACAGAAAGAGAAGCCAAAGAAGAAGTACAATGACTATAAATAGAGCACTGCAATTTATAGGCCACATTAATTATTAAATGCTGGGTGTGCTTTTAGCACAGTCTTTACATCCCCACCCTGAGGTTCTTTAATTGTCCAGTATCAGAGAACTCATATTTCAGGATATTTGTTCTCAGTGCTTTGTGCGGGGCATAAAACGTTACCCCGTCCTGCAATGCGAGCCTGCGTGCTGGAAAGAGGAGAGCTCACCATCCTCAGCAAAAAGAAACAACAGACGTGAGCAAACGATGACATACAGAGAGATCATCCATGGTAAAACAGGCAGTGGCCATTTGACAAGCGATATCCATTGCACCAGAGACAAGAAGGGGTTCAGACCGATGTTTTGTTGCCCTCAAGGCTACCAATGATCACTTCTCAATGAAGAAAATCACTGGCTTAATTAGGCTTCCCTAGTCATCTTAAAAAGGGGGCTACCCATTCTCCACCCACCCCTTACAGCAAACACTTAAAACACTTTCTACAAGTCTGACAATGAAGGTGTTTTGCTTTGATAGGCTCGCAACACAGCAAGAAGCCAACTTCAGCCTGTGAAGACACAGGGCAGAGGCTGATTAGCAATTCTGTGCAGGTTTCCTATCTTCCATCACCGTTCTCCCCTCCCCCTTTGCACTCCCTAGGGAGACCGGTTCCATATTCAAAGCAGCCTGGGGTCTTCAAGCAGAGAAATGTGCATGATTTGTACTTGGCATTAAAGCAGGGAAAGAACTCCAAAATTATAGCAGCTGCATCCAACCCCTGAGACAGCCCGGCACCGATAAGGGATTCAGAGGGTTGCATAATTCATTTCACCTGCAGCAGTAGCATCAGGGGAGGTTAAATGTGTCACTCCATCACAGAGAGGCGATGGGTTGGGGGAAGCCTTCATCATTCATCCTGTCAGCTCCACACCTCCCTTCGCCTCGCATCAGTGGGGGGAAATGGGGAAGATTTTCTATAAGCATATGAACAACTCAGTGGGGGACGTGATGACCTTATGAGTTCCCCCTTCTAATTCATGAATTAATTGTCAACACCTGCCCTGTTTCCCCAGCTCACTCCCTGTGCTCCATCCTTCTCCCAGTACGAAGGGCCTGATCCTGCAGCGCTTACTCCAGTACAGAAACTCGGTGCCCTCCTGGGATGTATGCAAATGACATTGGAAAAAGGTCAGTGCTGCAGGATGAGATGCCCCATCCAGATACCAAGATGCATGTTCAACATTGCAGGGACATTTTTCCAGGAAACACACATCTCTCACTTGGTTTTCCTCGAAAACAAAGGTTGTTTTTTTTTTCTCTTTTTTTTTCTTCCTCCCCCCCCCGAATCATTTCATTGGTTCTTGTCATCCTGAAGATGTGGCCTTCCATAAAGAAAATTTTCTAAGCAGATCTTCTCCCCAGCCATATTTCCACATAGGCTTAATGCTGTACCCTTCTTTGTTACATTATTTGTCAGGGTTCAACTGTGAGCACTTCAAGACAGGATGCGTATCTCCACACGCTGCACCAGCTCACCAATATTTGCACTCATGTACAATAAATAACAGTTTGCCCATGACAGAGCCTTTGGGAATGTAGTGATCTCACCTCTGGATTTGCTCTTGAGAATTCAGCTTTGAAGGGATTTCTGAGACATGTCATTGGTCCACGATCACTGTGCAATACATGTAAAATTGATACCAAAGTAAAGGAAAAATAAAGGCAACACTTAAGCTTGCTGAGAAGATATCATCACGAAGATACGTTTGATCCTCTTCCTTCAAAATACAAGGGTGATTAATTCCATCTCACTTATTGCATCAATGCAAGTAAACCAGAGAAGGTTTTTATAAGAAAAACAGACACTTAGATGGTTCAATTTCTGCTATAAATAAATGCATGGAAAAGCAGCAAGTACTTCGAAGTTTTTAGAAACTAAGAGGAACATTTTCAGTATATATTCACTATATATTTCATATGAAATATATTTCATATGATTCAAACAAAGCAAAACCAGGGTCAACTGAATTAAGTCCACAGTTAAAGATTGCTTAAATTCAAAGACTAAAAAACAGAAAGCATGCAAGTCTTCAGCAATTTTTTCCTTTCTCTTCTATCCTATAGATCTTTCTAAACAAACACAGGCATTAAGAGATGTGCTTATAGCACTATCTGTACCCACAGTTTAAAGCTTCACGCCTTCATGAAAAATGAACAGCTCCTTCTGTTTCATTCTAGAAGTTACAAGCTTAAGAAAAGAACTACTCCACTAGCCTCCTGCAGGAGAACTCAGCATAAAGCATTTTTCTATGCCTTGCCAAAGATAAAAAACAGTCTCACCTAATGCTTTTAAACAATAATTTAAAAAAAAAATGTTTCAAGAAGTTTCTTTTCATTCCTTAAGGCTATATCTTTGGCTGATTCTCCGTGTGTTTTTTCCCCAGTTCGAGCTGGAGATTTTGGTAGCAGTGGATCTGTGGCTTTCTGTTCTGACCTGCCACTGGTACTAACCCAACCACCACAGAACACAGAAAGTAGAAGAAAGCACTCATAATGAAATGACTGCTAGTAAGAAAGACTTTATTGTTTCTGCCAGCTACCTACAGCTCACGCACACATAGCCATCAACAAAATGATACATCAGCAGGTCTTTAATTCAAGGCATCTTTTACTTCTAAACTCACTTTTCACTATTAGCCCACAGAACAATAGGCAACCTGAACACGATAACCAGTGGAGTAAGTTAAAAAAGAGACAGAAATGGACAGAGGGAAGAACAAAATGCCGTGCTACTTCATCCTTCAGAAACCACTTTTGCTGAGGGCAGGCCCGGTGCTCTCACTAATGACAGCAGCATTGTGACCCACAGCTGTGAGCCCCCTCACCAAACTCCAATGGGATTTCAACAAGGCCCATGGGAAAACAAGCTCAGATCTGTTTCATGGCACATACATGTTTAGAGGTTCCAGTCTGGCAAATGAGGACAGCGATATTAAAAAATTACTTCACGACGTGGGACAGCCTTCAGTTTATTTCAAAAAGGGATTAAGCGGCATTACAGGAGCACGCATGGCAGCCTGGGACTGAGCTCCACATGGAACCACGGAACTGTTGACCCAGGATGAAAGCAATCAACCCTTTTTTCCTGTTGCCCATGGAAAGTATTGAAGCATGCAATTTCTTGAAGCACGGCATGCACTGAGAATGCTGTCCTAAAGCCTCGCCTCCACTACAAGGACTGACTTCATTCTCCACCAAATGCCCCGAATGACACCGTTATCATGCTCCACAAACGTCCCCCTGACAAACCCCCAGCATCTCACCACGTACAGTAACTGTGGCTACAGTTTGCTCAGATCATCTGCATGCCTACATTTTTGAAAATCCCAGAATACTACTGAAGTGGTGTAGCAACACCCATCATGTATGTCATTAAACTAAACCCTTCTAATTGCAATCAGGACTTCAATATGCAAGGAGTGAAAAGGAAAGACCACCGACTTCAAAAGCTTAGAAAGGAATCAAAAAACAAATGAAAATAAAATACCTGAATACAGAGAGAGAAGGAGATTAAAATAAGGGTAAAGTTATATAGATCAGCTAATCACAATCAGCTGCATGTTTTAGCTTCCACAAGGAGCATGAATAAATAAATACCATTAGCAGTCCCTGGTCTGCTGCTAAACCAAGCCATCATTAGCAATCTGATTGCTGCTAGGCACTAAAACAGGAGTCAATCTTAAGGATGTCTTGAAGGAGGGGAGATGATGTCAGGTGGGCAACTGTGCATAAAGGACACTGCCACAGGCAGTGAAGGAAACCAGACAGATAAACACAGCCATAGCAAAAAAAAGAAGGGGAAAAAAAAAAAAGAAAGAAATAGAAGGAGGAAAGACAATGGGCTCTGAAGGGGGGAAACAGAAGCTTGAATTTGATATGGTAAAAAACAGAATAACTGGAAGATTCGGAGAGACTGTGACATGATCAGAGTGACAGGCAAGGATGAGTAGTTTAGCACACGCAGAGCAAAGTGGGGATAGCAGAGGTGGTAAGAGACCAAAGAGAAAAAGGGTTTTTTTGATTAATATGGGAGGGGAGAAAGAAAACAGAGCTACCATTTAAAAAATGCAGGAAGATTTTTCAGAATAAAACTTGCAGCTGAAAGAAAGAAGGAAGCTGTTCCTCCCTGAATTTGCTTCATAATGTTCTCCCTTGAGAAATGCTGGGCACTTAAAAGTTCTTATGTCAAGATCTCTTCAGCATCTTAAAAAGCCTTAAAAAAGGCAAAACATTGAATCTAAAGTTGGTAGTAGGCAGCTTAAGAGATCTTGTATGAGGATCAGTTACCTGGGGGCATTCTCTTTGGGTGCTTTCTTTGTTCAAAAATCTTAACAGCTCAATCAACAAACTTCTTCATGAAGAGCTATTCCAGACAGTTATACATAAAGATGATATGATGGGTAACAAAATGCGTTTTACACATTTTTTATGTATTTATTCAAGCCTGTGATCTTCCAACTACATTAAATGTTGTCTCATTTTCAAAGTGATGGAACGTGAATAAGAGAAAGAAACAGCAGATGAACATTGGTTTCTCTTCTGTAGTACAAACTTGCCAAGAAAAAAGCTCCATGAGAACCCAACCCACTACATATACAGAAATCACAAGAACAGTAATGTGAAAGTTTGCAAAAATAGACAGGTGTCATGGACACCTGAGAAAGAAATAAGGGGAAAATTACATGGAATAATCTTTAAAGAGATGCTATTGCAAGAGAGACTCCAGTGAAGTCTGACTGTTTCTGATTGCCTCTTCTGTTTTGATGGCACCTTTACTGCTTCTGCATTTTAAAACTATTTACTGTACTATTTACAGTCTGCTGTGAATGCAGTATAACCCTGAGCCTTAGACTTACTATTTTAAAATAGACCATAGGTGCTCATCAGATACTGTAAAATTCCTGTGGGGAAGCAAACAGAACACCCACAAAGGCATAAGAAATCCAGGAGAGGGTGACCAATGTGAGTTTTCACTTTTCTCTCTCAGAAGCACTGCAGTTGATGCACATGATGAAGTGAGGCAAACTTACTGTTAACAGCTCAGTGATTTTAAGTGTCTTGTCTAGGCGTGTGTCTAGGACTGCTGGACGGCATCTCTTCTTTATTTGTTTTTAAAACCCTCTTTTTTCTTCTTTCTGAAACTCATCTCTGAATGTCATGCCCACAATCATCTACGTATCC
The DNA here is from genome assembly GCA_028571105.1 of Tragopan temminckii. Taxonomy (NCBI): domain Eukaryota; kingdom Metazoa; phylum Chordata; class Aves; order Galliformes; family Phasianidae; genus Tragopan; species Tragopan temminckii. The sequence continues at coordinate 11,248,144 of JAOWBP010002559.1, forward strand.
AACCATGACCATGGATCTTCTGCTCTGAGTGGCTGTTCTGCCTTCTTTAGCACTGCTGATGGGATGGCATTTAAACGAAATGCTAAAAAAAATATCAGTGCACACGAGTAGAGAGAGTCCAACAATAAAGCAAGCAACTCACCCGTGTAACTCCAGACTCAAGCCTGTGAATACATTCTGCTTACTTTTCCCAAGGAGGAAAGCAAATGCGAGATACTGAACAGTAATCAAGCAACAACAATTCTAGTCCCAACAGGACAACTTTTTTATTATCACTGTTCTCAAGTCACTATACACAACCACATTCACAGAAGAACAAAGTCTACAGTCTCTTCTATGGTAAAGAAAATGACATATTCAACATGAAATTATCAGAGTCAGACTGGAAAGCTGAACCAAGAGGGTCTGCACAATTAAGAATTCGTACAAGTGAAAAATACAAAGTGCCCCTCTGCTTCAAAACACAACCACATGAGCATTTAGAAGCATTTGACTGACACATCAATCCCCTTGCAGTGCCAGCAGTTATCATCATTTATTTCTGCACCATATTATCCTTAACAAGAGCTTGTGGGTTCTCATGGCAGTACAGGCCATCAGGAAAAGACAAAACCTGACAACAAATCCACTAAAGCAGCACAGTGTCAGATTGCTAACATTTCACTTTGATTCGTTCAACTGCTTCAACAGCCCCCCAAAAACACTGCAAGTGCATAGCCTTCCATGAGTAGGACTTCAATTAGATGAATTAATGAAGAGTTCATCCCTGCTTTCCCTGACTAAGTGCATCATTTGCAGAACTACTCCCACAGACAGAAAACTGGGAGCCTTTTGTAGAGAACTAGCAGCAATGATATCTGAAGACGTAAGCTTCTGGCCACGTGGTGAATTTGTTACATAAACACTTGAATTCATGGCTCACCTCCAACCACAGCAAAATACAGGTTGGCAACTATTTGTGATCAAACTGATTCCAAGTTGGGAGATGTTACCCATGAACCACTGGTTATGAAGGAATAAGACTTTGAGCTTGAAGTTCCGACAAACAAGTCAGAACCATTTCTCTGGTCCTCTCTGTTGTGCATCCAAGAGTAAGTGCCTTCTACTTGAAGTTCTCTGGGTTCTTCTTCCCTGCTTTTGGTTTATGCACATCAGCAGTTTCATCTCTAATTATGAGTTTAATTTCCCAGTATCCTAAAGGAGTATGAAACGAAGTACTACCAACATTTTGCCTGCGTTTCACAACATTAGAAGGACTGGCTAACAAAAGTAAATGAATCTTAAGAGATGTACCAGCTACAAAACTAATTCTACCTCCTGCTAATACCTTTATACATTTAGTAATCTATGTATCTTCTTCACAGCCCTGACACACGAGCGGTACTGATGCTGGACACCAGGATCTACTTTGGAAGAAGCTTTTCAGAAACACTGAAGGAGACAGCCCACAGCTCTATAAACACTGATGTGACAGAGCCTTCCTCATTCACAGAAATGGAAAAGGTTGGCATCTACCTGGAAGCGACTGCACAAATTGTTCACTTCTTAAAAGCCATGTGGATCTATTGATGTTCCCTAACTCACAAAGCTCTTCTCACTAATACAAAAAGTCATGGAAGACAGCTTCTGCATCCTCACCACACAAATCATAATGGAGAAAAAGTAAAGGGTTTTGAGCATTCTCCAAAGCATTGTTCTGAATCACATTTCAGCTCCATTCATGATTACTTCAGAACTCTTGCTTACTTTTCTTCCATCTCTTCTTTCCTTTTCCCAAAGCCCCTGGGAACAAAACATTAAGCGTAATAAAATATCCATACCTATTAACTAAACCAAAAAAGTTCCTTTTGTCTGGGATCTGGATATTGATGAACAGGGGCCTTCCAGAACCTTCTCTTTGATGCTTACAGAAACATCAAAAGATCAGGCTTGTTATCAACATCATTAGTGCAGCCTGAAGATATTTAATACTCCAGCACATGCAGATAATGCAGCACAGAATGCCCCAATGGACTTCGCCTTGTTTTTATTCCTTCTTTTTAAATTTTGTTTTTAAATGCTTAGCATTTCTCATTCCAGGCCCCTTGTCTCTCTCCCATCCTGCCCCATACTCTCATTAAATTCCCCAGCAAAGTGTTCCAGTGCTGACCTATTCCTCCTTCCCGAAGGGAATTTAAAGAACTCTGCTTTACTCCTATAACGACATAAAGTAGAGCAGTTCTTCTGCAAGTGCTTACTGCCATACACTGAAACATCACATACCCCTTCCAACATCTTGCAGAAATTAATCAGAAGTTTGGGGTTTGTTCTCTTTCAAGTCTTGTTTTTTAATGAAGTTATACATACCAAAAAGGATTTGAAAGGAACACAAGGGGAAAAAAGTAGAATTTGGAATCCTCCACAGGAAGAACCAGCAAACCTGTTCAGTTTTGCCTTTTAATTTGGGGATCTGCTTCTAAGCCTCATTTCAATTTAGATCAAACAGGCAGTTAATACAGGAACAGAACACACAGGTATTTCTTTGATATGAAAAGCACCATCAAGCCCTCAGCTGTACAGATCAAATGCACACTAACAAAGATCACTGCTGTTGTCACAAAACCTAGGGAGCGGTCATGACACATACATGTAACCTTTTCCATGCATGCCCAAAGGGTGGTACAGGTATTGCACGGTCAATATACAACACAAGAGAGTTTCAGCACATAGACTTCTCTACAAAAGCTCAATAGTACTAAATTTGCTTACTGTGTGAAAGTCCTGCAGCTAGGCTCCTCTCCCAGTCACCCTCAGGTTCCTCAGCAGACAGAAACATGACATGCCAGAGATTGAAATGTGCTTCCTAAGCTCTACCTCTTGTTTGGCGCTTCCAGGTCCCATACTTTTCCCTTATGCACAAAAGCATGGAGACAGGTCCACTGATGTCAACCAAACCATGTGCTTTAATTTTAAAATGCTGGCATCAGGCTGAGCTTGTATGGTGATGATCATCCTGCTATCAGCTAATAAGAATCAAAAAATATTCTTTGAGGACTGGCCAAGCAAAGAGATTTATTTCAAACTATCAGGCTTCTTTTATTGCAAGCAACATCATTATAAAAATATCACTGCATGGAAGGATCTACCAGTGACAAAAGCGATACAGGCCTTGATTAAGTGGTTCCATGTAATCATCTGAAAGAACTAACGCCTTCTGTACTCCTCTGCCATGAACAATGTATTTCATCCAATTCTCCTCCATAAAGCTATCAAGATCTATTTAGTTACAAGATGCACAATATTTTTATAAGGCTATAACTGCTTTTAAAGGAGAAAACAGAGCTGGTCATCATATATCAAGATAGACTTCAGAGCAGCGCAGAAAAGCCAGGATGACGATGAAAAAACAAATAGATTCAATCTCTAATTTATGGGGTTTGTAGGCTGCAATCTCTCACTGCTGTCTAGAAATCGTGTTGTTACATTTACATAAACTAATGAAAGCATAACTGTAACACTGCCCCCCCCCCCAGCTGCGTTGCTCCATGAGCCGTAGTAGATGCATTAAGGTTGGTGTGAACATACTCCATGAGAAAAGCAGAAATCCTGAAACATTTGGGACAACTAAACTCCCCATATTTTTGTTGTAGAAACCTTGGGTTCAAATTCACTATAGAAAACAGCTCAAATGCTTCTGAAAGGTGTGTAGAGCACGTTTAAAAGAATATACATACCCTTTCCTTAGAAGCATGCTATGCTTCAGGACGAGCACTCACTAATGCCGCAGAGCAGAAAGGTACAGATCAGATCATCAGGGGGCCCTCTAAAGGGCCGGGGAGTAGCAAACATTGGACAGAGCAGCCTGTGGAGAAACTTGCACAGCAGTTGCCTGCAGGACTATACGTCTGACCTTGCAAAGACCTAGAGTAAATATTTCTCACTTGAAATTATCCCTCAGACAACAAAATTCAACCACAACACTTTAAAAGTACAAAAGGAAAGACACATAGGACAGAACTTTTATTAAGCGATTAGGGGAAATTATTACTGCAGAATCCATCTGTCACATGCTTTTAATAGCACAGTGGCCATGATTGGTAGCTTCCAGAAGCGTTGTCTTGTTACAGGTGTAGCTCTCTGATATAAATAGATCACTCTGTAATGTGTCTGCACTCTGCCCTTTGAGGACTGTGTTCTTCCTACCGTTTGATACACTCGGTTTAATAGCACATTGTCCAGAATTGCTGAACAACTGGAAGGCTGCCACTCTGCACACCCCGCACAGATACTTTTGGCTGACAGAGTGAGCAGCAGCACAGCTCTGCTGCTCGAGAGGATGGGCCAAATCCAGAGCTTTTTTAGGCTGATGTACACGGTCTGCTGATCTCTGCGGAGTCATGTCTCTGCATACTGGAATCTGGGACAGACTCTGGGTACACAGCAGCATCAAGGGCAATGCTGTGAAACACGTATCCATCTCAATACTAAACAACGCGTCAGAAAAGACCATGCGGTGTGCTACGCTGTTTGTAACAGTGGTTAAGAATGCACACATCGGAGCTACAGTAGAACAGACCTCACAACCCCCTGACCTACACTCTGACCTTAAGCACAGCAGTGTGAGCTGCTGTCAATAGGCACGGATCACTGGACTTGAGACCTACGTTTTATCTGTGCTTGTGTCAGTGGCCTGCTATATCACACTTACCCTCCATAACTCAGTTATCTCATCCGCAGAATGGAATTAACAGTATTTGCTTCCCATATTAAATGCTTTGAGAGCTATCTTTCACAGCTGCTACAAAAAAGCGCTATTACTACAGTCACTGTTAGGAGTATATTTAGGAGCTCCACATGTGAAGTGCCGAAGTGCATTTCTAATGTCAGCGGGGTATCAGAAGACCCCTTGTCTCATTGGAACAGCTTTAATGAGCTACTGGAAGTAGTTCAGTACATGTTTCTGTTGCCACGGTGCTGCATAACTTCTCCGCACATCAAACAGTCTTGGAATATTTACCTTTTTTTCCTCTGAACTCTCTTGGCTGCAAAGACACAAAGGCTATTCGTACAACTGGCAGCATGCCCGTATGACAATCTGGGCAGCCTAACAACTTCCTGCAAGACGTGTGAAGATAAGGTGGCATACAGACAATGGGAGGCAAATTAAATTCCCCAAACTCAGTCCGTCTGTGAACTGGAAATTAAAGAATTACGGTTTTGTTGTGGAACCACTTTCCGGATCAAAGATTTCATGGAGACATGAGAGGGCACAGGTTCCTATTTCATTCTCCCTTACTGGTTGTCATAGCTTGATGAAAAGATTAAGGAGAAAGAATAGCCAAGGGCTGTTACTATATTATTCTGAAATCCTCTTGTTTGGATTATGCTCAAGTAGTTATTTAAAACTGTAACAACTAGTGAGGCTTGCTACAAAAAAAAGAATACTTCTGTGACAGCGTCAGATTTCCAACACAAAGAGAAAAATAGTCTCTCTTGTTCCTACACCCCACAATGCCCTGATGCTGCAGGAAATGGCAAAACAGATGGTGTAACAAATAGGAAAAAAATCACGCTTAGGGCAAAGTGCGTGCTTACCCAATCTGGGAAAGACTTTACTAATTTCACAGTTCATTCTAAGAAATCCCAGAATAAAACCAAGAAATTTTCTCATGTGCTACCACAACCAAGGAACAAACTTTGCACTCACAAGAGACTCCTACGGTGTTTTCACCTGACCACCTCACCGGCAGTGCCTTCAGGCACATTTCTAATTCTCTGCTCCTGACGTCTCACAGTTTCTTTTTAAACACTGCCCCACCTAAATGCACAAGCAGATGAGCACATCCTCAAGCAGGTCAAACTGCTGGCTGCTGCGTCAACAGCCATCCAGGAGGGAGAAGCAGGTACCAAAGGAGAGAGAGAAGGCAGCAGACATCATTAGCAACTTCCTCCTCTGAACATGTCCGCGGTGGAACTGTTTACTTGTAAGACACGGAAATGAAACAACGAGCCTTTCATTAGCATTCAGAGCCATCTGAAATCCAAAGATGTCGTTGCAAAGCCTGTCAGTACTAACCATCTGCATCTGTGCTAGGAACAAAACACACAGACATGAGAGAGGGAAACACAAATGGGATTCTTTCTGCTGGAGCCTGCAGAGGGAAGGAAAGGGAGGCAGGGGCACGTCTCCCCTGTGAGATGCTTGCAAAGACTGATTCAAAGGCAGTATGCCTGCAGATTCCCTCCCCCCGCAACAAACCTCGGGGGGATTCTTGAATTGAAACAAAATCCATCCTTCCAAGCTGTTCAAACAGTACTAGCACAGAAAACGGTGCTAAAATAAATACACAAATGAAATTGAAATTACCTCAAGGCAAGTTAACTGAAAAATGCAGGCAAAAGAAAAGAAATAGAGACCACCAACTTCAGAGGAATTACACCATGTTAGACCCGTTGTAACAGGCCTAACTGTGGACAAAACGCAAAGTTAGGCTGGAGAATACTAAACAGCATGTTTTATGGGGCAGGGCAAAACACAAAACCACAGAAGTGAATTTTTTTACTAATATCTTCTTCCCCCAAGGTCTCTCTAGTTCAGTCACTCCTAACTCCTTGATTTAATCTCTCGGCTCTTCCATTTGTAATCTAGAGAACGCAGTACTTTATTTAATAAAACTCTTCAAAATGTACAGATAATAAAAATGCTAATACAAATGTAAATTTTTATTACTGTTTATTATTGTTGCTCTTAGTGAGGATACTTTAAGCTCCTCTGCTCATTCGCAAGCAAAACTAATCTTATTTTTGACTCTAGTTAGGACTTCATGCTTGAGCGTTTAGCTATTTTTGCACAATACGTGATGCAACGCAATAGCAGCAAGCTAAGGAGATCCACAATTATATTACAATTTCTTGGAAAGATAAAAAGATTCTTAACTCATCATAGCAACTACTATTTGAAAATATGACAAAGTTCACTAGAAGCTATGGACTTGAATCACCCACACAATCCTGTTACCATGTGACAGCGCAACATAATCAAAATCGGTGCTTTCACACAAACATTAACAGGATTAACATACTGGTTTATCAGCCGCTACACACAATTCCCTATACAACAGACTTCCCATCCCTGGGATGAAGCACAGCAATTACTTAGCAATGCATTGCAATACTACATGGCCATCTGAGACCTGGGATCAAGGCTATTACACTCAGGAAATTCTGAGAGGGAATTCTGGCCAGGTAGAATAGATTCCTTTCAGACAGTGAAGTTACTGACTCGCCAGCAGTTACGTTACCTTTTGATGCCCATGAACAGACAGAACCTCAGCTCAACTTGTCATTTAATGTCCCAGGCTCCTGGATCAGATTGTCATACTGAATCCATGTAAAAAGTACTGCCTTTTGATTCAGTGACCCCACTGCCAAAAGCAGAACTTTCTTTCAGGACAGATAGGCTAAACCACCACTGACCTCAACTAACCTTGTTTAATGTATAAAATTTTAAATCTGAGGTTGTCTGTTGTCTTAAAAAGGATCACAAAAACAAATTCTAAATACTACCAGAATCCAGAGTCACCTTGTCACAGATCTCGTTCAAGGATCACTGCCATCACAATCACAGCTTCTATATTGTACAAAAGGATTTTGGTTAAGTTCCATGCAAGTAAAGCATGGTTGATAACACAAACAAGATGGCATTTTCCATATACACAGTCAGCACTACTACAAGTCTGCTTGGTGCACAGAATTGTCAGTTGGATGATTCCTCTCCTCTAAATGCAGGCCTCTCCAAACTCTCTGGTTATGCAGATCTCTCCCACTTATGTCCCTGTACTTTGCAGCTCCCTCCTTAACTCCCCCAAGAAGAGGTGTGTTCCCTTCTAAATGAGCTCAGGTCTTTGCCATCATCAGCATCTACCAGGTTTGCTCACAGAATCACTTCCTGCCTGCCCTCCCAGATGCAGCTCCTCCCAGAGACAGTGATGGCATTGGAGTGCGGGTTAAGAAAGTAATGTTAAGAGAGTCATATCATTGCTCTAGGCTTTTTCACATTTAATATCTAAGTACTGGAAAGGAATCCATGACTACCTACCACAGAGTCTTCCATAATGCCACCTGTGCAAGCAAGACAGAATCATTGATGGGGTTTTCAGAGTTTAAATTAATTATTTTATAGCAAAATGAACTCTAGTATTTACTGTTATAGTGATGTCTGCCTACAGATTCGGTAACTACGACACATACCCTCTAAATAAACAAACAAATAAGGACACAAAGATCAGTCATTCAGCTTTGTGTTCACAAATGACTTCCTGACCTGGCAAGCACAGGCACAGTACTGTTAAGTTTTATCACTAAATAAAGGGCAGGACTGAAAACACCTGTGACAGTAAACTAAATACCAGTAAGCAAGGACAGATTTCAAGAGTTTATTCTTCATGTTCAGCAACGTTAGGTTCCTAGCATCCTGCATGCCATTAAAATAAAGCATTAAGAGGAGGAAGTTGGCCAAAATCTAGATTAGTACACGTCTGACTTTCGAAAAGTACCACAGAGAATATCTAAGATTCGTCATCAGAACCAGACTGTTTGGTGAGCACAGGCTGCCACTACAGTTTGCAAAGTCCATAAAGCTAAGCTGACCAACTCCATCATTAGATGTCAGGATTGTATTCGCCATTTTGGGCAATACTAAGTTCTTAGTGTTTACTTATGCTTCGGTTTGGATCTGAAGGGTGAGGTTTGAGATACAAGGGACATAGAATATGTATGTACTGCTGTTAGCAGGAAGCCCTGGAGCTAGATGATAAGTGGTGTTATTAGAATATGTTATTCTTAATTTTCAGCAACCATGAGCTCCTACTTTAGGGAAAAGGTTAGAGGAATGCATATTAAAAACAGCATTTAGGACAATCAAAAATGCACAGCCAGAGATGTTGCTTTCTATTCTGAACTTAGAAGAAGTAAACTGAAAGCACGCAAACAGTAAATTTTAACATTTCATCTGTAATCTCAAGGCAGCACTGAATGCTAGTAGGTTTGAGTTTGAGACAACTAGGAACGAAAAAGCTTGGCTCACTTCCCACTTAGGAAAATTTTGTCTAACAAGCCAAGGGAAAATTCCAATAGATTGTATTCCAAACTCAGGAGTAGCACCAGTGATCAATTGCTCAAAGCTACATATATACTGCTATTTTACACTCAACGTTGGAAGAGCAGTAAGGTACCTTCCACAAAAGCTAGGCTCAAAGCCTAGGTTGAGTATTGGGTCTTTGGCAACGGAAGCAAGATCACAACTTTACGGTTTAAAATTCTTAGAATTAAGCTGAAGATGAGCTTCAGATGACATAAATACCTTACTGTTGATATATACGAGCACTTCGTATATTCTCAAGCCTAGTTCCCATGAAAATGAATTCCCAGCTGAATCAGACCAAGAATTAGGTTTTGGGTTTCACACAGTACAACCTGCATGGCTGGAAATACTCCTCCCTTCTGCAAGGTCTGAGGAAATCAACTCTTCTCTTTAGGGAGAGGGTCATCTTTTTCAATCTACCTTATTTTTTAACCTGGGGTTATGGTCACACTCAGAATAATTTGGCTGCAAATATGAAGCACTGCTAATTTTCTTATAGCTGCAACAACTTAATACTAAATCTTAAGGTTAGTGCTGCTACTTCGGAAAGTAGGAACTATAAAGCTGAAGTGCTTCTTTCCCTTCATACAATACAAAGTGGAAAGCAGACATAAGCAGATTTAAACAAGAAATTTGGGTCAAGTCTAGCAATTTGAATGTATATTCTGAACTAAAGTTATAATTAATGTTTGGAATTGGGTGCTGCAGAGTGTGAATTAATACATCTTCCCAGAGAAAAGAAAGATTAGGACAGGTATCAGATTTTTACACCTGATCATTAATTTTGAATAATCAGGCTGTTGTCCAGCTCACACTCACACCTACTATCAAGGTTCAGGTTTAAAAAAAAAAAAACCCTGAAATTACTGTTTCATTTTGAAAGGTACAAAGATGTAATTTGTCTATCATACTTTTAATGCTGGAAGACTGGTTGGTACATATTTTTATTGACCAGAAAAGACAGGAATAGGTTATGATACCAGGATGGAAAGCCCTGAAAATTTCCCTGAAATCCGCAGAGGTAAATTGAGAGAAAGGATTATTGCATTTAAGTATTTTATTATTGCTAACTTGGAAGTAGCTGTAGACACCTCAGGTTTTATTGACTTAAATGTATAGATGGGAGTACCAGCAACATCAAGAGAATACAGTTTGGGAGTTGGTGGATTTATTTCACAAGGCTATAAAAGAAGGTTTTATTGATGCATAAATTGTTACAGTAAGCTTAGGGCTCCTGTAAATTCATTTGCATATTAAGATCCTAGTTTTTAAGGCATCAAAATATTTTTTCTACACATTCAAGACAAGGGTTTGAAACAGGTAGCAGGCTAGTGGTAGTCAATGTCTAAACTGTTTATTTTGCACAAATCAGAAAAAAATCATCTCTATCACTCAGTTTTCATAAGGATAAAAATGGATGCAGTAAGAACGCTTTACACTACAAAATTAGTTCAACACTGAAGCTCTAGATGGATAAAATTGCTATAGGTCCACTCTTGGCATGTCTGAAATCAAAGAAAAGATTAATTCACATATAATTGAATTTAGTTCAGTGTTTTGAAGCCTGTGAATCTTTGAACTTTCTTTCGTCCCTTACAGGAAGTTCTTTTCAAATATTTCATTTTTATCATAATTTTGTGCAGTACGATCACGTCTTTTTCTGCTTGAGAGATGCATGGAATGGCAGAGGTCGCCTTTGGATTGCAATAGAGGTGACAAAAAGGAGAAAGAAGGGGGTGCCAGAAGGGACAGAAACAAGAAGTAAAATTACATTATTCGAACCACTTCTGCAGGTGTCCAGGCATATAAAAGCCTGCACAAACCCACGGGAGTGCTTTAAGGTATTCTGACTTTTGACATGAACCAACTGGGGAGACAACAGCATAACATTTTTATGGTTCTTTAAAACACCAAACTCCTTATAAGCATTTTACGAAAGAAAAGTCCTTCCCCAAAAAATTATCAGCAAACTTGATCTCCATGCAGCTTAGGAACAGACAGAAAATGAATTGAGAAATGCTCAGCAAGTGAATGAGGTCACACGCTCTGAAACACCAATTAAAGTCTTCAAAAGCTAAAACAATAACATTCTGCTAAGTGCTAATCCTTCTATTTAAGAGGAAGAAGGCTGAGGGGTAGGACTGTTTAAATTATTAATATGACCCCATGCTAGTCTGCTTCATTGGAACAATGAAATGAATTATTGTGGGGGCAATGTTATTTTAAATTACTCTCAACCAGGTCTGGAGTACTTACTCATTCCCATGAGTTGATGTTTACGTGCGTTCATGCACTCCTCTCACATATATGCATATATATGTATTGATTAATTCAAAACTATTTAATACGGCTAGAAGAAAAAAAAAGTCAATTATTCAAAGGGGAGATTCATGCAAGAAAAGTAATCTCTACAGAAATGCCTTTGTCACAAAAAGGCTACAGCTCATAAGCCCTGCAGGCAAAGCCCTGCATGACAGGAGACAATGAACTGCTATGAAGGATGGCTCAGTGAATGAGACGTGAGGTTAGGATTCAGGACACCTGGGTTCAAGCCCTCTTCAGTTAATGATTCTCTCTGTAACTTTGAACAAGTTGCTTAATTTATTACATCTTTTAGTTTCCTCTTTGTGCAATGAAGATAATGGCTTCCCACCGCACAGGGTGGTAAGTAAAATCTAATGATTCAGTGATTCCAAGGCAGTAAGACTATTGTAAAATTTGTTCGGTCAAGCAGGCTTGGAAATGCTCTTCCAGAAATACTGCCCTGGATATGCAATGTTTTGTCTGTCACAGTTTCTACCTATATGTTCTGCATTCCTGCTGTTTCTTATTCTGTGAACAGCTCTCCAAATTCAAGAAAAAGTCTTTTTGGAAGGATAAGATGCAGGCTGAATTTCTTCATATTTGTACTGATGCAGGTAAGAAGAAGACCAGGTCCCACCCTATTGCTATCTTCCAAGATACTTTGAAATAGTACATATATGCCTCAAAAGTATCAAACATGAAAAAACTACTACTACGTGTAGTACACCACATGTCAGATCAAAGCTATAGTATGCTCTGAGAAACAGAAATGAATTATATTAAGCAAAGGCTGGGTTGTATAGCATCTATATTCCTCTTCTGCTTCTGCCACCAGGTTTCCAGATGACTTGAGGCAAGTCACCAACCCTTTGCATCTGGCACTCTGCTCAGATTGTCTCCTACTTTTACCACCAAAAAAATATAAAAATACTTGAAGTACTTCATATTGCAGACAGGAATACACAAAGCATGACTATCTGAACCCCACAATAACCTCTGGCATTCAACTTTTCTACATCTGTCATACAGGCTGACTCCCCCTGATGAGATCTCCCCTTCAGCTTGGTTCCACTTGAGCTGAATCCACTTTCATGGAAATTAGCTTTGCTGGACCTGCTTCTTCAAAAAACAGTAAACAGTCGCAGTAAAAGTTGTATAACCCAGGGGAAGAGAGAAAAAGCTGATAAAGCAGTATATATGTGTAGTGTACGGGCATATATACATATAATGTGTATATACTCCCTCGGAACTGCAGATGCCCAAAATAATTATATCCGAAAATAGTAACATTTCAACCAAGCACTCCATTACAAAAGCAGATGATAGCCAATGCAAGTGCCTGCATTCACACTACTGCCTGAGCAGGGCAATGTCAGGCACCCACAACTTTCATCGTACTCCTAGATACATGTAATTAGGCATGCCATTGATCTGGCCCCAGAGTCGTTCTTGGAAACATCTACAGTTTCCCAAGATGGAGAAGGTCCAGGAAGTATCACTGATGCTATTCCTGTTGCTCAACATACTTAAATCCATTTTTCTCTGTTCTTCAGTACATCATGCAAAGATGACGCGTTACATACTGCCAGCACTTAACGCAAAGATCAAAACTAGCAATACACAAGCTGCAACAACATGTTTAACAACAGCAAAAAGACAGCTCAGCTAGGAATCACAGTGCACAACTACTCAGCCACTCTCTTTCACACAAGTATGTGTGTTTGTGTGCAAGTAGAGTAAAACAATTATTTCTTTATTTTTTTTTTTACAGCTTTTGTCAGTGCAGCACATAGTGGCATAGCCTATTCTTTTGGCAGAATGCATATTAGCATTCCAGCGCATCGAGTGCTTTCCTTAAGACAGCTTTCACATTTTTGATCTCCTTTTTGGTGGTGTAGAACGGATATTAATGTCCAATTCATATTCTGTACATAAAACAACGTTCCCATCATTCCTCAACCAAACTAATGGAGACTAAAAAATCACAATTTTTTGCTTGTTTTCATCTGTACTTTTCTGTTCTAACGCTACTTCTCTTCAACCTAAAAGAAAACTCTAAAATAGTGCCACTATCTTAGTATGACTATTTATCACTTTTCAAGCTTGAATATCAAAACCAGCAAAATGTCGAAGTATTTATTTTAGTTTATCTTTTAGTATTTATTTAAAAGAAACCTGCTTTTTAAATTCTCTGTCTCCATCGTTATTTGCACTTTTACAAACCTTGAACATCTGCCAGAACTGAAGTATGAGGTTTCAAACTGTTATTTCACAGACTGAGAGGCCCCTCTCAACCACCATGGACCATTCTTCTCAGTCCTCACAATGGGGGGCCTGTGACTCAACACATTTGGCACTGCATCAACTCTAAGAATAAAAGGTGAAAAAAATATCTGCACTGAACTATAAAACTGCATCATAGAAGAATCAAACTGTTTTATTGCTTTGTTTCCATTTATCCCCCCAAATATGCAAACACTACAAATTATTCCTGAACTAAAAGTGACTCCTGTGCCTGTGGGGACAGCAGGGGATAGGGCTGCCCACCGAGCAGTTCCCAATCCATCCACGTCAGCCACAGATGACTGCAGCAGTGCAGCAGTGTAGCTCTGCCGTGACTCGCCGCCTGCATCGCAGGGCCTGTTCCTGCCTGAGGAGCCCAGATGTGCACGTGAGCACACTCAGGTCTCACATGCCGCTGACTGAAGGCTCTTCCATGAAACAGAGCTGCAATCTCCAATCCCACAGCTACAGAATTCTCCCTTTGCTTCTCTGTCACCTCCTTAAGTGCTACCCATGGGACAGAAGGAAAAACAGACCCTGTACTGACAACGTACCTTGAAGAATTTATTTTTTTAACCCATTTTTACCCTTTTTTACTAAAACTTACTCCCACTTAAGAATGCTACAGTCTGTAGCCAAATTGTCCTTAGCCTGCAGCAGGCTGCCCCAGGCTAAGTGCAGTACAGAACTAGGCAGTATATCAACAGGGCATCTACAGACCCAGTCTTTCACAGGGTAGAAGTGTTTTGTACAGCTCAGCTGATGGGTCTGTATGTTATTGAAAATATATAGCGGGAGCCCTGACCAGGACTTTGTATTCATTTGTAGTTTCCTTAAGCACCATGGCCCAAAAGTAGAGTGAGGAATGCAAGCTATATTTATGAAGTCTCTCTTGCTGCTTATCCTGGTTTCCTTTTTCTCCTAAATGTGTGGGTAGAGCTAATGACACTGCTCTGATTCAGTAAAATGGTTTCTGATGTTGATTAGAAATTCCCATTTGAGAACTGTCACAGAAATGCTCTGCAGAATTATACCAAGATACACCAAAGCCCTTCTTGCACATACAGGTGTGTATTTCTTTCTATAACTATAACTATAACAAGATTTATGGTAAAGCAATTGAAAACAGACTGGTCTCATACAGAAGAAGGTGTATTTTGAAAAGATTCCTGCTTCTTTCCCTCTTTACAAATCCATTATACATTTAGTTCTCTTCCCATCTCCCTAGCAACAACTTTTTCAAGTAGATGCCCTCAAGCAAACAAACTTAGGCTCTTAGTTGCAATTTTGACTTGCATAAAAAGCCATAAAAGATCCAATCTGACTTCTGAAGTGAGGATTTATGGTTTCAAAGGAAAGCCAGCTACAGTGTACTAAATTTCCCAACTGGCCAAAACGAAAGCCTTAGAAAGTCCTGACAGAGCACACTTAAATAACGCTTCTCAGTATGCACCTAGATCTCTCCCCACAGGCAGGATGCAATAGTAACATGTGCAGGAAGGGCCTCTTACTCCCAGCTATTGGATGGATGACAGGGAACACACCAGCATGCTGTCCACCAGCTATACAGAACGCAGATTGATGAAATGCAACATGGTTCCAGGAGCACAAGGGAACCTCCACTTACCTTACATCATCTCACGCAAAGTTATTCAGCGGAACCAGCTTTCTCATTCAGCATTCATTAATTACTGCCTTCACATGAAACACCCTGTCTCTTTTGGGCAACAACTTTCTTAAGCAGCTACCAGTCACGTTAAACTCACCAGCTCAAGAAGGAGCGTTTTACCAAACGAGCCATGAAATCCATTTCAGTTTCCTGCCACTAGTATGTCAGAAACTTTACGTCACTTTTAATAAAATTCTCCAAATGAGCATGCTGATAACTAAACAACATGACATTTCTAACAGTGAGAAGGCAGAAAACCAGAAACAATTATATTAAGAAACGAAGGAGGAAGAGGAAAAGCAGGATGGAAATTTCTTGCTTCAAGTAAAATCTTGTTACATTAGGATCTCACACTCTAAAGCAAAACAACTCTTAGGTCTATGAGTAGTCAGGTGCCAGGTTTCCTATTCCATTTTTAAGGAGATTATTGTAATAAAGGACAGGACTAAGTGTGAACCAAGTGGTTCACACCACTTAGTGAATTCTCAAAAGATACCAGAGTCGGAGGATTTTCCTTTGGAGCAACCCAAGCACTCCCATACAAGAAGAGAGGAAAGGAAAGCAGCAGCTTCCCAAAGTGATTTTCAAAAGGAAGGTGAGAGTGTAGGGAATTCACTCATTTTATTGAAGTGACACCCAGGTCACTGCCTTATAATTAGTGTAGAGGGTCCAGAAAAATTAGTGTAAAGAGGTGGAAATGAGAAAGGCACTTGATATTTTGGGTACGCTCACATTCAAAAGATGTGGTTTTTATATTGAAAAACATTCATTTGTACTGAAAAAATTGTAATAGAAGGAATCTATAATTCCACAGAAATGGAAAATTTCAAATTGAGTTCTAATCTTTTTATTCCCAGACACTCTCTGTTCCTTCATATGCTTTTATACCAATAAAAATACAAAAAAAGCAGGCCTAACAAGAAAAAAAAGTGACAAGTATAGCACAGTGCAGAAGAGAAAATATTAAAGTAAAACAGATCAAAATCAATCCCTTTTCCCCCTCCAAAAAATATGGAGTCTCCTCTTTTTTTGAAATAAATGTGTCTAAACCAAAGTGGATATCTTCAGCTAGTTCCTTTTTGTTGTTGTTATTTCCTGTTTTTCAATCAGCTCTAATCCTTGGCTGGAGACTTGAATGGAGCTATGTCAATTTATATTAGCTAAGGATTTGGTGCACCGTATTAAGTATTTCCCAGTGCAATCATCTCTCTAAGTAATTAAAACGTTCCATGCAAATAGCAACAACTCTACGTTTCAGTTTCTTGACTGATCCTAGCACAGCCAAAAGGGCTCCGATTTTCCTCAAATGAACAAACTGGAACATTTATTTGTACACTGAGACTTCTAGTCCCACATCCACGGTGTCTAGATACTTTTGCACACTAGGTATACTCCCTAGAGGTACAATGAGATGCACTGATTTGTAATTTACAACATTGTCTGTTTTTATAAAGTCATGTGAGTATCTAATGAAGCAGTTCCCTTCTGCTTGTCCAACACACTGCACATCACAGAATCCAGATGTCTAGACTAAATCTGTACAATACCACCAATTACAATGCTTTCCTCCATAGAATTCATTACTACCTCTCTGATGCTTCAAAGTGACCTCTGTCATGAGAAGTGAATAATAACAGGGCAAGAGGTGATATGGTTGGTATCTTGATGACTCCCAACCAGCAGCAGCGTCGACTGCAGGGATTAAAGTGATCAGAGTTCAATTTCTCCAGGAAAAGGGCAAAGAGAAGGCAAAATCAAATATTTTCAATTTTTATTCTAGTTTTGTTTGCTTTAACTCCATCATGGGTCTCATTACAGTATAGTGAAAGCTGTACATAAAAAAAGGTTTTAAATTTGTTTTAGGGTCACTTCTTAATCACTGGCTATACTCACGCATTCTCACCTAGAACAAAAATTTAGTCTCTTGGTCAACAAATGGAATAAACTACAAAGGGAAAAAACATTATTTTATTTTACCCTTATTATGCAAAATACACTCTGGTAAATCTTTGCCTCACTGAAAGAACAGAGGCCTCACTTTGAGTCTGAAAAAGAAGGTAGAGAATGATTTAAAAGAAAAATTAGCAGAACATCATTTTGGATTTCACCCTAAGCCACAGTATCAACTGAATTCGTATTTATGGTTTTTTTTTCCTTTGATCACTTTAAATCTGGATCCAGCCCTTCACAAGCAAGATATTTCCTGAACATTATATTCTTTATTTGATCTACCTTTATTACTAACATCTAATCTTGATCTGTCCACTTCTCCATAACGCAAGCTATGGCAAAACAACTGCGTAAATAAGCAGCCCAAATCAAGGAAACAGTAACAAAGAGATGGGAAAGGATGCAAACCAGCAACCACTGCCACCCATCTCTGGTGAGCAGCAATGAAACCTCTGTCCTCATTATCAAGGGAAGAAAGGGAAAAAACCAAGACTGATCTAAGATACCACACCCAGCATAATCTGCTTCAGGTCACTCAGCACCAAACTGTTTCAAGAGACAGAGACACCTGCTTCCAGCTGCTATTCAGGGATTTTTACTGGGCATGCATGATGATTGAAATAAGCCCCTAAACACCTACGCAGTGTATCAAAGAAAGTAGTCTCTTATCATACAACTGCTACAGGAAGAGCCAGATTGCTGGATTTTTAAATCTGTAAAAGGTTATTTTTACATACATGTGTGATTGAACTCATTTACATATGGAAATAAAGGCTCGGAGCACATAAAAATAAGACAATGAGTTACTCTTTGAAAACCTGGCCGTGGCATGCAATTCTCTCTCTCAAACATAAACTATATGACGCTGTTCAACTACTCAATAGGGAAGTCAGCGTACACAGAAAGTTAACCCTCCAGAAGAACAGCAACATTGGAATTGCCTTCATGCTTCTCCACACAACTTCAGTAGTTTTACGATCTTCTCACCGTATACAAGACTGCCAGAGTTTTCACAGATGCTTGCAAACAAGCCAGTGAAAAGAATAAGCACATCAGAAGCCAGCTGTGAAAGGACACTGGCATCACTGCATATTCTTCTGTGTGAAAAGGTATATGAAGAAAAAGGAATCGTGTGAACCACGTGAAGGATGTCAGAAAAGGACATAGCGGCATGTCAACGAGAAACAAAAATTTAGTATTCAACATGCAGTATCAGAAAACACCATATTTTGTGGTTAGATTCATTGGTTTGTTCCCATCTTTGTCACTGATCTCCAGTTTTGATCCCACTGCCCTTTTCTATCAGTAAGAGTCAAAGGTTGGGCTTCACTCCTCACTGCGTAGCCACCAACTCATGGGTGTAAGGTCTGAATTTCTGAACTGCTGAGCACTGTGACTCCAAGTTCAGGCAACATGTGCTACAGGTATCCAAAATTCTCTGGGGGGAAAAAGAAAAAAAGAAAAAATACAGGAAAAAAAAAAAAAAAAAGAAAGAAACTAGGTCTCTAATGCTTACTTAAACTCTTTGGGATGTTGTGAGGATTAATTAACTAATGCCCATAAAACCTTTAGAGATTCTCAGAAAAAACCACCGTAGACGTCAGAACAATAACTCAAATCAAACGTCACATAATCTCCAAATATGTTCTGGGGAAAATACCAGGCTTGCAAATGATGAAGAAAAAGTATGCTGCCTAGGAGAAAAGGAGAAAAGCAGATAAAATGCTACAGAATTTATTTCATCAATGGGATGAATGAAAAGCTCAGCTATAAAGCTAAAGAGCTCAAAAAGGACTTAGTTTGCCTCAAATACGTAGGACATTCTTCCCAGAAGTCAAAGTTCAGTGAAAATTAGAAGAATAAGACCCCTGCAGGAACCAGACCTTATTTCCCATGACAGCACAGAAGCAGGACAAAAGCAGGAGTGAAGGAGAGGACGGCAGCACCAGCTGCCCACCATTCCCGCCCCCGCCCCTTCCCTGCACGCACGTAGATTGCCATCTTTCACCCGATTAATCCTCTCCCAGGACAGATTAACGCTTATCTGCTCAATATCCATCTGCTTTGTGATTTCTGTAGATTGTAACCAATCCCAAGGCCTTATCAGCGCCTCTCCCCCCACAGGCAGATGGGAAAAGATGGAAATCATCGTGTTCTATTAGCGATGGCAGTGACAACAGGCTGACGCAGCTGCCTCTCCCTCTTGTTTCCTCATTCAGGCTTCACGGCACAAAGACACAAGTATGGCAACACAGGCAGAGCCACCTTCTCCCTTTGCTAGCTCTCTACCTGAACAGCTGAATTTACAGAGAAGAGCCAGAGCCAAACACTCCTTCCAAGATTTCATACAGGAGCGCTGCTGTCTCCGCCCTAGCAAAAAGATCAGAACGGCTTACAGAGACAGGAAGCAGAAAGGAAAGCTTTGAACTATTTAGATTTAGGCATTTCAGGCATCTGTAGATGTGCAGCACAGAAATGGCAGTGTTATGGCATGACGTTATGGCATGATGTTATCCTCTGACAGCCCATGCTTGTACGTGAAACAACATAGGCCCATCATCTGGACTCCCTACCTGTAGGTCTCTTTCTCCAGCTCTTCTGGGCTGGGATGCACACGTCCTTTAATTCAAAACAATTACAGACAAAGTGGGAAAACACTATTTTAAGTTGCGTAGTTTATCTGCAAAGCAAACATGTCTTCAATATACACCTAAATGTAGCTATGGCCTTTACGTCCCCACAAATGAAAGAAATTGATTTCTGCCTTTCCATGCTCCTTGCCCTTTTGTGTTCAGTCTCTAGGAAGACCATCGTAACGATTTTACTTGCAGAAATGGAAAGGGGGATGTGAGGGGGTATAAACATTTTAAAGGAACATAATCCTATAAAAAAATCTCACTTCTCTTCAAAAATATCTTAGAGGGGCCTAAAGCTTTCCTCGATAGTGTGCGTTCCTCACGTGTTTCCTCTTTTATTCTGGAGAGTCAAAAAAAGTACTTCAACTAAATCTCACCCTGCAATAAACAACATAACTAAAGTATCCAAACAAAATTACACAATCTGATCAGGTTTCAAATACTGAATACTTACATCAAATTGCTCACAGTCCACAGACAAAGCAGTGATTTTTAACATGCACTGCAACAAGCAAGTGCATACTAAATATCATTTTAGCTGCCCACTGGTAACAGAAATATCTACAATCCCAGTGCACAGACATGGCAATATTTTAAACCTACATGAATATATTCTTAGTCAGTGAACAGTCCTCACATCCAGTAGGATGCGTAAGCCTGAAGTCATATCTAGCACTTCTTCTTGGAACCAGGATGAGTTTCCTAGTTTGAAAAAATGGCTGATTCTCAAAGTGCCTTTTGAAAAGTATTAGAACTGCTTTTTCTATCCATGAAGTACAGCATCTTTCATGGTGAAATGTGATGGGTACTTACTAAAATAGGGCAACACTATAAAACTGCTGAAGACACAGGGAGGAAAGCATGGTGTTCAAGTAGATAGGCAGAAGAAATTAAGAGGTTAAAAAAAAAAAAACAACTTCCCATTCTCAAATTCTTGCCAGAAAATGATATCTACAATCTCTTGTTAAATTAAATAAGTCCATGGACTTATAAAACCAAGGTGGGTGAGACCTCATCTCCAGACCTCATCTCAGTGGTAAATGTGCTATTTAAAATAACAAACAAAGATCAAAGGACACTGTATGTAAAGTAGACATGCACTGTGTGAAGAAGCAAAACAGAACATGAGAATCTACCATATGGTTTCTAAAAATGTCTTCTGAACATGTGTGTAAAGCTCTTTTCCCAGAAGGTCAGCCGTGTTCTGCAGCCAAACAGCAGAGCCCACAAAAATAGGAAATACTGTGTTTTTAATAACGTAGAAGGTCACCGTACAGCAGGTCAACAATCCATTAACTTGTCCTGTGACAGTCTATTGTTGCAGTTCCTTATGAACTGAGGTAGTGTTTAGCTGATACAAGTAATACGGTACGATATTGATCTGCTGCTGTTCTAATAAATATGGACTCCTCCCTGCCATTGCCAGGGTAATAGAATGCCTTACAATCTTCAGTATACTTATCATTATAAATATGAGGTATTATTTACTCCTTACTATTCCCTAAAGATGACGAATGAGGCGCTCAGGCAGCTGTATCTCACTGTTTTTCATAGAAGAGACACTTAAATGCCTTCATGGATCTTGGATTTTGTGAATATGAGAAATAAAATCGCAAAATGGACCTACTGACAACCAGGGTGCCCCACACCCTGCTCACCAGTGTGGTCCTCACCTGCTTTTTATCATGCAGTGAAGGCTGGGCACAAAACAGTCATGTTAGCTCCTTCCAGTGATTCTTCACAATCATAGACTCAAGGAGCAAAAGGAATGATGGATAAGGAAAGGAAAAGTAAGCCTGGAGATCTCTCTTCAAAGAGAGCCCAGAACTAGAATCCTGCACTGGGGTTAATCTTCACAAAGGAAGGAATCCAAAGAAATTTGGTTTCACAGTGTGTTTTTATCCCGCGACATAGTGAACAATAGGAGTAAGAGGGAGCTATAAATTATTCACCAAGGAAGAGAACCAAGTTAGACGTTGTGTACATGTTTAGGACGAACTTAGCCTTAATGGGCATTCCATGAGGTAATTTAGATTCCCTGTGTGAATAAAGAAGCTGTGCATGGGTTTCATCTTGATTTAGAAAAGCACTTTGGTATGCTCACTTTGCAAGTGCTGCCCACCTTCTCTTCTGAGATGAAAAGACGCAACTCCTTAAAAAGCCAGCCTAGAAAATAAAGTACAGCTCTAATAGGAGCTAGGAGACTTCATATTCCAGCTTAATGTCTCCCCTCCACCAGACAGAGGAAAAACAGTCTCACAGTAGGACACTGCAGCTCTCAGAAACACAGGTATGCATTATGAATGACTGATTTATGGAGTCTCAGCAGAAGACATCCTCCACAACATCGATGGATGTCCCTCCTCACTATCTGTTTCCCACTTCAAAGCTTGCAAAAACATCGTAAATAATGAGTAAATAAATAAGTATATATTTTTAAAGAGATTTTATCAAAGCCTGAAAAAAAAAAAAGGCTTTTCTTTGAAAGAATGTAGGAGAAATTAAGCTTTAATTCTTGCCAAGTAACTTTAAATGTTGTGAAAAAGAAGACTGTTGGAAGAAGAAAGTCACTCACCTACAAGTCAGTCACCTAGGCTGCAATACCTGGTGCTATCCTGCATATCTCACTGTTTTCAGGAAAATTTCCACGTTTTCCTCAGTCTAAAAACTGAACTTCTGATTGTAGCCCATTTCAGGCACGTGCAGGTTACTATTACGTGTAAACGCCCTGGCTGCTTTTTGCTTTGCTTACCCGTTACCTGGTAAATAAATCTTCTGAAAATGTTCTACTATCATATAGCCAAGCTTTAGCTATGGACAAACTCAACCTTACATAGGTGAAGCAGAATGTCCTTAATGCCACCTGCCCAGGTTATTCATTTTTCAATTAGTTTGAAATTTTCTGGAACACGGTTGATGGATTTTTTTAAATTTTTTTTTTACCCTACTTTACTGGAAATAGTTCCATACTCCTGTCAATAGCGTTATGCTAATTAAGAGCCACCCCATGTGATCTAATTCAGTCTCCTTCTAGTACTATCTTGCTTTCTTTGCTTAATGGGACCTACAAGCTACAGATTTAGATGCTCCATCTGGTATAAGAAGGTGGACAGAGTTTGAGGTTACGCTGTATCTAGAAAATAATCCTGTGGGAAAGGCTATTTCACACTTTCAGTGGGCTCTTTTGATCCACTTCTCACACTGAATGTTCTCTTTTGCCCCGTTAATTGACAGTGCTCAAGCAATGCTCACGGAGCACAACACTGCTGCCACGCTCAAGCTCTTGATTACAACTTCTACTGCCCTACATCATTCATCTGCAGCGAGAATTTCAAACTATAAACACAGCGGTCAGTGCTGCATGGAAGCATCGGCTTCAGTTACGATTACAGCTGCCTTCTGCAGGAGTATCTTTCCACCTTTTCCCCCCTCCAGCTCTATCTCAGTCTCTCTGAAATTACGTATTTCTTCCTCAATGATATCTTACTCAAGCCGTGAGATAACTACTGTTCCACAAACACTTGACACCCAACAATACTTAATCCATGCCTTTGTGACAAGCCTCTGCCTTTTTTCTATCTTTCATCACTCTTCCTCAGTGTTCTTTTCTTCCACACCACCTTCTTGTATAGCAGAGCCTGTCAGTTAATACACACTGTATTCCTCCCCCTGCACTTTAATTAACATCTCAAAATGTAACTAGCCTAGCAAAGATGTCTGACTTCAGCAACAGCACAACACTGAGGTTGTTTGTGTGCGTCTACTGCCCTAACTTGTATCTTTAGTCTGTCACCTTCTTGCAGTCTTTGTCCTTTCCCTCCAGCCTACCATCTCTTTACACAGCTAGTAACGCTACATGCAAGCAACAGCACAGCTCTCTTTGTTCTCATTTTCAATTCACCAGTGTGAGAGATGCACAGTCTGCTGCACTGCATGACTCGTCAGGTCCTCCTGGTCACAAGTGTGTCGTGATTGCTGAAGCTAAAAAAAACTGGGCAGCTGTCAAATTTCTACTGCCACCAGATAAATATTTTCTCCAAAAAACAAACAAGACTTTTCAGATGACAAGTTTTATATTCTAACTCAACGTATTTTACATCTTCTCCTGCTTTAGAATACTACACTGAGCATTATTTGATGGCTTTGTCTAGTGGGATCCTTACTCTTGTTAATTCTCCACCGTAGTTTTGGCATAGAAATTGAGCTATAGGCACTGGTCCATATTTCCTACTCTCTCTGACTATGGTTTGTGACTTTTCCATCTGCTCACCTGACTGGATGGATGTCTAGGAACAGTAATGGTTCTGACTACTTTGTCCACATCCTACATATTTTAAGGTCTCACTGAGGAGAAATGATGCCTTTTTGCACTATTTGTGCATCAAGGATAGTGTCAAAAACAGCAAGACAGTAGCTGGCTAGCCTCTTCAGGAGTTTGGCTGTACTATTTCCTTCCTCCTCACAGAAAGTGCTGAACGTAGGATTTTTACTTCCACAGAGGAGAACTTGATAATCCCCTGGTGGGCGATGCCATCTGTCTGCTCAGGAACACATCCTTACATCAGAGATATGCAGAATGGCACGATACACAGAGTTCTGGGCTCCACAGAGTGCTCACCACTGGGCATCCTCCCCATGTGGAGTGGTCACACTCACAGGCACAGCTTTATCTTCTAGTAGTAAAACAATTTAAAGGATTTGAGTCCCTTCCTACTCACTGAAATCAACAGGGTGGTAAAGATCTGAAGAATGGCTAGAAGAATGGGCTAGACAACTCTTGCATGGATGCAGAATTGGGCTTAAAACAGCAAATCCTTGAGAGGTGTTTCTGGGTAACTGCAGTTCTAATAGAATGATAGAATGGCCTAGGTTGAAAAGGACCTCAACGACCATCTAGTTTCAACCCCCCTGCTATGTGCAGGGTTGCCAACCACCAGACTAGGCTGCCCAGAGCCACATCCAGCCTAGCCCTGAATGCCTCCAGGGATGGGGCATCCACAGCCTCCTTGGGCAACCTGTTCCAGAGTGTCACCGCTCTCTGCGTGAAAAACTTCCTCCTAACATCTAACCTAAACCTCCCCTGTTTCAGTTTAAAATCATTCCCCCTTGTCCTATCACTAACCACCCTCGTAAACAGCCATTCCCCCTCCTGTTTATATGCTCCCTTAACAGTCGATACAATCAAAGGAGTGAGGGGATGCAGTTTAGAAGAGAAGAACAGAAAAGAGGTGAAGGCAACAGAGAAAATGTTAATATTCTGCAACGGCAACTACTAAATCTTACTTTCCCAATGAATATTCTCAGGTGCATGTTTAATTGATATTCCTACACACCTCTAGCTAGAGCACTTACTGCTTTATTACGACTCCCAGTTTACAGCATGACAGTATATGGAGAGATGAAACAGGTAGGATTCAGCACTCATGGAGTAAATCATCCCTGCATTCCTACCTTTCTCTGTATCTGCGCTTGACGAAACAGTCAATAACACTATTGCTTTTCATTTTAAAAATTATATATAAATATATGTAAAATACAGAAGTATATTAAAAATATCTAGCCAATAAATAAGCAACATATTGTTTTCCTATTGGAGTTGGTACACAGCATGTCACCGTTAGAATGTTTAGATTAACTTCTGAAAGAAACCTTTCCTTTGCCATGGAGCACAGAGTTACAGCTCTCCTATGAAGAAGGGTAATCAATAAAGAAATTAAATCTAAACTATTTGCAAGGGTCTAACAATTAGAGCTTCCAAAGTACAAACCGCAAGTAAGTTTGGAACAAGCAAAGACTCCTTATCTAACTGGCTTGTTTAACCTCTTATATACATGGACATCCTTGATAGAGCCAGACAAGAGTCAAATCTGCACAGTAGTCTCTTTGAGCAGTCTCAGTGAGAGAAGTGGCTGGCTGCTAAAAGCATTAGAGCTGTTAGCCAGTGTCCAAACAGCAGTGGCAGCCAAATCAAGCCTGTAAACACTGTCTACAGCTGACCACAACCACTCCCACCACCCTTCAGTTCACTGTGCTTTACAATAAGATGCTGTAACAGGGGCAGCAGGGCCTGTTAAACTTCTGTGCTCATGGACAACAGGC
Organism: Tragopan temminckii; assembly: GCA_028571105.1. Lineage (NCBI taxonomy): Eukaryota > Metazoa > Chordata > Aves > Galliformes > Phasianidae > Tragopan > Tragopan temminckii. The sequence continues at coordinate 11,274,206 of JAOWBP010002559.1, forward strand.
AAGGGAATGCAGGCAGACTGAGAGGAATGGCTGGACCCAGCTGCCTTTCTAACCTTTTTATAGCGACAAGTGAGCCCAAATCAAAGCTTTTTGTTTTAATGCTCCTTAATGGCATTAAATGGGGACAAATGAACAAAGCAGCAACAGACTAACTTCTCCCACTGACAATGTAAGGCAGAGAGAACTCAAGGCAGTAGCTCATCCAGCTTCAAAAAAAAATACATGCTCATTTCTGCATTTCTTGTGTTCCCATGTGCTCTTTATTATAATACTTTAAGAGCAATTACTGATATGCCCTTATAAACGGAGGACTCCAATAGACATGCGCCTATAAAAAATATTGAGGAATTGCCTAAATGACCTTGAGATTTAAGAAAGGGCTCACTGACAGGCAACCAGATGCACACACACTGTCTCACTGAGGAAGTCCCAACACTACAGCATGATGCCTGACAGAAAAATGTTCACCTTCCTGCAAAACCAATAGGTTCACTGTCTAATGGTTAGCATGCTACTGTTTAGGTTTCAAAGTGTAAAGTTTTTTCCTTTTATCTTCTGATTTCCCAGAGGATTCAAACTTCCCCGTGCTGCAGTAAGAGAGGAACATAGCTTCCATGAAATCAGCAGATGCAGTCCAACAGGATTGTCAGGTCAGGAAAAAGGACCAATCATTGTAGCAGCAATAAAAACACACACACACACACACACACACACGATCTTCCCATAAGGCTTGACCACAAAGTTACTTCATTCATTCCCAAGTAAATCCTTTTGTTGACTTCCAGTGAGAA
>JAOWBP010002559.1:11279877-11293231 GCA_028571105.1 Tragopan temminckii
AAATGCCAAGTGAAACTCTCCCAAATGTCCTGTACCTATGAAGAACACAGCATCTGTCTCTGAAACAGAAGCTACTCTCCTTTAAACATAAAACATACGAACCTGACAAGTCTTCTTGCACTGTATGTACAATCAACAAAGAAAATGTATTTCAGGTTTAGAAGCATAAGTAACATGCTATGCATTGGGAACTAAAATGCACTTTCAAAAATAATCCACTGCTCAAACAGATCGAGTTATCCCACCACAATTCTTTCTCCACTTCCAACACAAGTGCTTCTAAAGCTGTTTTAGGCATGCATAAGGCATAACAAGAATCATTCCAAAAGAAATTTTGAGTTCTTGCCCACAGTCCTTCAAGGAATATTTTCCTTATCAGGTATTCATTTATACAGTTGGTTATGAATGAGTAATGATAGTAGCACATACGATGCATTTGGGACGCTACAGACCAAATCTTCATTAAGTGGAGAAATCTAAGTAGACCAAGTGAACAGCAAATTTTTGCATACTCGGCAGTTCAGAATGGCTTCTGAATCTATGCTTTGAGATGCTGTTTTTGGGGTTTTTTTGTCTGTTACTGTAAACCTTTCCAAAATAATAATTAAAAGCAGCTAGATTACGTGGTATATCACACTTATTACTAGAAAACAGGGGTGGATATCATCTGTCCATTTTATTACTCATAGCATTGCTGACCCCAATCCTCACCTGAGTGCTATTGTACTTTAACCTACTGTCTACAGATTGGAGCCAAACGGAGTAACAACATAGCTTACAACACAAGTCATCAGTAATGTGAGCTTGGATGCAGAAAGTAGTACTGATTGTGTTCTCCAGCTGAGAACTGCAGTACAACATAGTAACTGCACCTCCTGCAATAGTTGTACAGGGTATGAAAAGGCTATTTCTCAGTTTTTTCTCTCCACAAGCTCCTTGGCACAGCCCAAACATAGGAAAATGTAATCCCAATGACAACACATCTCATCAGTTTGTGGAAGCACAATAACATGATTTGCAACGCTGCATGCAAGCTACATTCACTGTAATTTATATTTTCTGAAGATATTTGCTGAAGAACTGTAAGTCCTCAGAACTGGCTGAGAAGAGATGAAGAAAAATAAAAGGAAATGTTCAGTGGCAGGGCACGTCTGAACTGTATCTGCTGAGTAGTATGACACTATCCACGGCAAAGAATTTAGCCTCAAGTCAGCTAAATCCCAAGTAGTTCACACAGTATCAAACTACAGTGCTGAAACAAAAGACATGAATGACAACAGTGTTTGAAAATTACCTACGGACAATACTATTTCTCTTCTCTGAAAAGTACCTAATTGTTTTCTAATGTATACCAGCCCCTCCCCAATGGTTACTTCCACATTTTCTCACGTTATTTATCAAGAAAAAAATCAAAATATTGCAGACGATGGAATTGCAACAGTTTATTGCAACCCACCCAATCGCACAAAAACAAACCCTGAAGTGTGCCCTGCACATCTCTCACCGCTCCACAACTAAAGGGGAAAAAGTTGCTAAGACACACCACAAGATTTCCAGTACATACATTGTAACTAAGTATGTGAAACACAGCATCAGGCTACAGCAGTCCTACAGCCCTGGAAGCAGATGGCAAGACACTATTCTCTAAACCTTGAATTGCCAGGTGTCAATAGGGTTGTAAATCACTGCTGTTAAATCAGAGATTGGACATATAAATGTCCGTTTTCATTTTTCTATCAAAATGCACAGGATATATCTGCACTGTTACCCATTACTGTATAAATATGTTACTTTCAAGGAGTTCTTCATGTTTTGACTTCACACCTGGCCAGCCTCAGGTAGACCAGAGAAGCAGCAATTAGCCGCAGTTACTAGTCAGACACAGTACCACACTGCACGAGGAAGAGACTGGAGATGGACTCCAGTTTCTTACACACTGAACTCGGCTCTTAAGTCACTACAGTCCTATGAAATACTCTCATGAAATACAGTAGAGGAAACAACTTTCTTTCTACTTCTCAGAACATCATCTTTCTAAGCCCTATAACCTTTCCTGCTCATACAACAGTCTAAGCTATAAGTAACTCGAGACTCCAATCGCTGCCAACTAGCACTTTGCTGGTTACCTTTTTGTGTTCAAAAGACAGCTGAGGTCAGTAAAACACGTTCAGCCGAGACCAACAGCTGTGGATCAAGATTTGTAGATTTTGGAGAGGCCACACACTGAGATCTGCTGTTTTATTTCAGCTTTATTCTAGATTAATTTAGTCCACTTGACTGAGGAGCTTTAGATAATACTTATGTTAATCGCAAAGAAGAAAAAAAAAAACAGAACACAAGAAGTCAGCACTTAATTCCAATTATTATTCTGTTAATATTTCACAATGAAAAGTTTGAAGCCACAGAAAACAATTTGACTCAGTTAGTTTAAAACCAGAAACAACCAACTTCAGAGCTCCTGTAACTGTTGCTCAAGATGGCCCAAAGACACTTCACCTTTCCTTTTCATTCCCTCTTCCTCACCAAGAGGTATAAATGTCACCTTCATTTCCTTCTGTCTCCACAAGGTCAGGGAGCTCAGCACTCTCCATCCCAAGATGACTCCCCAGCATGCTGGTTAGCACGCTTCCACATGGAGACTATTGATCTCTGCAGTTGCATGAATGTCAAAGAGCCAACAGAAATCCCATTGCTGCAAGAGTGCTATGGGCTGGGGTCAGCCCTCTAGGAAAGTTACTTGCACAAGCCCAAGCAACGAGAGCGATGTGGATTGGAAAACATTTGGAAATGTGATTACAGAAGAGGCTAAGAGAATCATTTCACAGCAGAATTTGTGGAAAGAATAACCCAAAACAGAAAATGTAATCAGTTTCTTCCATGAAAACAGGATGCAGTTCAATCAACATCCAAACTGTCAGGAGGTTAGCCCAACAGGGCATCACAAAGCCTGCATTTCATGCACAGCCACTGCAGCAAGTTTTAAGCACAAACAGCTCCAAAAATGTCTCTCTCTCTCCAAAAAACAGAGAATGCAAACACCAAAAGGGCCAAATGATAAGCTTCTAATGGCCAGTACTTGAATCTTTTTCTTAATCACTTCTTACTAGCAAATCGGTTTTCCAAAGTATAATAACTAATCATCATGATTTAAAATAGTGGCCTTGGACGAAAGATGTTTTAAGATTATTCCTGTCTTTTATTATTAAATCTATAAATAGACTCAGAAATTAGTCTGGTTTCTAATTCTCATTGATATGCCACATAAAGCAATTAAATGATTCCTGCACATTTGTAACAATTAAGACACCAAAATCTCCAGTCACTACATAGCTGCTTCATTAGGACATTCAGCTTAGCAAGTAGAAACAACTGCTTACTGCAATTGTACCCAAGTTCTTGTGTTTCTTAGGAAACCTAACTAAATGATTAATTCATATTAAATGCATTTACAATGTTGCTTTATAAACTCAGAATAAAGATGAAGAGATCCAGAGAAAAATACGCAAGAAAAAAAACAAGTTCACCAGCATCCTGTTTCACAGAAATCAACATAAGCATTAATCTGGGAGAATTAGTCAATGAATCAACGTGTTGGCTGGATAAATCATCTCAATAAAACATACCAGGTCTTCACAGCAGTAGAGCACCTAATTTTCAGTTTACAGCATAAAGAGAACAAGCAAAACTTCAGAGAAGAAAGTAAGGATAAGCTTATGTTAGGATGGAAAGGGAAATGTGGATTTTCTCATTTGTCACAACAAAAAGACTCAACCCAATTTATTCCAAGCATTCTCACACGGATGACACTGTGACATTAAACAATAGCCAAGTGTATCATGTTGCACTTGGAACGCGGCCTACTCAATTGCATTAATATTCACACTCAGTACATTTCAGATTAGATTCACAATTCATCCTAAATTGACTGCAGAAAGCCTGTCAAAGTAAAAACTGAGGCTCTGACATTGCTCTACCAACAAAAACACAAGAACAGTAGGAATTCCACATCAGGTAACAAACGTGACTTTTTCAGGAGCAGACTAGAATGAGAGCACACACGCGTGCTTGGTGGAGCAGATGGGCAGCCACACACAGGGACACAAAACTACCCTTGTGTGCAGTCACAGCTCTGTCCTCCAGAGAAAGCTACACCCACTTCTGCTGATTTGATCTGCAGGCTCTTTCAGAACCAGACCATGCTGTGCAAGTCCACATAGCCTCACCGAAACCCAGTGGGGGCAATGCCAGCTTAGAGCAAAGGGGAACCTGGATCTCGTGGCACTGTTTGAATGAAGGGTTTTACAAAGGAGGGAATTCCTTTTCTTTCAGTTTATTTAAATGCTCTGCAGTTACTATGGTTACTCTTAAGGCATTTGAAATCTGCCTGCATGATGCGATTGGTGAAATGACAAGGCACAAAAATTGATGTTCCTGTGAAACAGGCTGTTCATCCAGGACGGAAAACTGAAGGGTTGTAAATAGTTGATGCCGAGGATCTCAGATTTAGCCCACCAGCTCCATCTCAAACACCAGCAGTGCTATCAAATTAGCATTTCCACTGTAGCTCTCTCAGTGACGTGGGGCACAAGTGCTTTTGTTTCAACAAAGCCCACTGTGTTGAGTTCACTGCATTGAGGCTTTAAGACAATAGAGAAACGTCATTCAAAGGGCAGGAAACAATGAGCTGTTATTTATCTCGTTGATCTGGCCTATCTATCAGACAGGGAATAAGAAAATCTTGTTTCTTTCACAGATTATGTCATAAACTGCAAGAGACGCAGCAAACGCTTGCTTCTCACTCTGCAATGGCTGCAGTAACTGACTGGAAAGAATACATCCTCTGAGTATTTGTGCTTGCCAATTTTCCTCCTGTATTCCAGGATAAGAACACCACAACCAGCGTTACAACAAATGCACATTAAGCTGTAGTAAGTTAATGAACAAAATATGGAAATAGACAAATACTCATCCTTCCCCAACACATATCTACCTTGATATTTGTATACCTTTATATGTTCAACCCAATAAATCCCGTTACTTTAACATTTTAGAAAGTATAGGAGAGGCATTTTTCTCCACACACGTTTTAATTCACTAACTTGCTGCAGGACGACTACTCAATAACTTGCTTACCATTGCTTCTTTATCTTTAGCCTGGTGCCATCTGCGACAGCAAAACAAGTAGAAGGGTGGAAGCAGAAGGAAATGTTTGCTAAATAAAATCTAACCAAGGGATTCAGGTAAGTGTTTTCTATTATTAAAAGAAACCAAAGTGTTACTTTTCTAAACTAGAAACCTGCAATATTGATTTCAATAAACACAAACTGAATACAAAACAAACAGACCTGCTTCTTTTACTATTAGGAACTAGGTTCAGAAAGCCCACATTCTGCCCTGTAGCAGAAGTTGTCAAGACAACAGGGAATTTCATCAGGGCCATTCCAGGCCTTGATCTTACAACATTAGTGCCCCTGCCTGAGAGCCAGGCCATTGACTTCACAAGACTAAGGATAAAGCTTCCAGGTGTCAGCTCAGTTATTACATCTCACAGAATAAATGCCAACAGAAGGTTTCTGGCAGAAAGGACAACATCTCATGGTTAAAAGCTACACATGTGATCTTCTAGAACTTCTTATGATATCATCTCTCATGAGCTATGCCATGTGTTTGCGCTTCAAATAAATTCGGAGTTAATAAGATATCCACCACGGCCCCAAACAAGCCAAAGCTTCTGAACCAAACCAACGTTTCCTTTAGTGAACTCTGCAAAGAGAGAGGCTATGATTCCTTTTGACTCCTCTCCAGTACACGTTCCTAATTCATCTAGCATCATTTCCATCTTACATTCTGAGCTTTAACAGCCTGCTTTTTCCTCTCTTATGATCTCCTCCCTTCCAAAATTATCTACGTATATCAGGATAGTTGAAAATCCTCATATGCAAGAATTCTTTCTAGACATTCATGCTCGAAAGACTAGAGGGGTATATATTCCCTTTTTTTTTTTTTTTTTTTTTTTTAATACAGCACTTACATCAACAGCAGTAGCAAAGCCAGAATCCACAAACAAAAGCCTTCTGTTCCACCAGTCTCTACAGTACCAAGAAACATTCATACTGCTAGGTTTCATCAGATACATACAGCTGCAAATAAGGTAAAGTTGACACACTTCAGCCAAGCCATTTGGGCTGTACACTGGGGGCTGAATGACACTCTGAACTAGGTGGCAAAGCATCAACCACACTCATAGACACACCTCCCATTCTTAACAGTCAATGAGGTTCAAAACCCTTTGCATGCTTTATGTAGACATCTTCATCTATGCACACACAGGTCATGTAAACACAGGAAGGAAGTCTAAGTGGAGAGGTCCTTCACATTTCTTCAAGTTTTTCCATAGCGTGCCGTATTGTTAAGCAGCAGCAGGATTATGAAACTTTACAGCAGCTGTTCCTGCTCAGCAGCCAGAAGATGGCTGGCAATGTAGAATAGGCAGCAGCAATCCTTGCATTGCCAGTCCAGTCATCCCTTGTAGAGAAGGAGCCAAGCAGGAAGTTTCCCAATTTCCTGAGCCCTGCAAGTTACTGCAACATGAAGATTACATTCAGTTTTTCACAGTCTAAGTGATTCTACTTTGGAGGGCAGCTGGCCAAATGACAGTCTAGAAAGATTATAAAATGTTCAGGGAAGACACCACAGAACGAAACCTTGTTTCTAATAGAAAGAAAACATACATATAAATGGTGTATTGGACACCATTAAGAGACTCTCCTGCACTAAGAGCATCACTGAAATTCTCTGTGTTTGTATATTCTCTGGCTTACAAGAGTTGAATAATTCTTTAGTGCAAAAATAAGAATGATATTTCCCAAAAGACATGGTGAACTACTATCATAAACACAACTAGTATATTTGATCACACGAGTATTACCTACAGTGCCATCTGTTACACATTCTCATCTACAGATCCTGCCATGCAGTCCCATAGGTTCTTCAAAACCATAACGTTAGAGCACCAGGGAAAACTAGGAATAGGCATTAAAAGAAAACCATAGAAAAAAAAATCCCTTTAAAAATACCCCCTGTGAAGCAATTTCAGCAGCCATAAAAAAGGCAGAATTAACAGTGAGTTGATTTAAGAGAGAGAATTCCACAGGATTACAGACAAAATAACCAACTTTCCAAAGAACTATTTGGTAACTTGAGAACTAAAGACACTGCTTTCATAACCCAGACCAGCAGAAACCCTGCTGCACTTCAGATTTTGTTTCCTTCAGAACAGTTTTATGGCCAAGGCTTTGGAATACAATGGAGAGGTCACCATAGTCACTGAAAAAAAAAAGAAAAAAAAAAAAAAAAAAAGAGAACCCAAACAAGGTGCTGGAAATTAAATGACTAATCAGCCATCAAGCAGAAGCTTCAGAGGAAATTTGTACCAATGACACTGAATAAATCCAACATATGCTTACTGCTCCTTTTTGTCTGTATACGGTTCTTAACCTGAAAGAGCAGGTAACTCGTCAAATATTTCCTATGAAGCATTTAAGAAAATAATTTGCATCACCAGAGTCCCCAGAATTGGAAAATAGCTTTTTTGTTGCATTTGCTTCTTTTTTTTTGTGGTTATTTTAAGAATTAAAGCAGTATTTCTCCCCATAGTCCTAATACTTTCATCTCACATTCCACAAATATCTCCTCATATGCTGCTTATCTGCTTCTCAGATTCAGTTTGTTTGCTCCGGCAAAACTCAAGTTGGCACAAAAGGAAATTAAGCTCATGTAGTGTCTACAACCTTCAGTTCAAGATCATCAAAATCACTTCACTCAAATTAATGAAAACTGGAAGATTAAACTGTTGCAAATGTCTCATTTATATGGAGTTATGTCAGCAGGAAACACTTTAATATTATTGGCAAAATGAGAGAACAAAGGACAAGTGACCCTCCGAAAGGCAGGGCATTGATAGAGTAAGGAACTCTTGATGAATGCACCCAATGAAAAAATTCAAGATTTTGACAATTCCATCCTCATTCAAGTCAGTATGCCCAGACATAATTATGCTATGAGTATTTGCTTATATTTCAGTATCACAAAGAATCTCTCAAGGAGCTGGACCATAAGTGTAAAGACAGGATACTGAGCATGCTTCCATGCTATAAATCATCCACTCTTAGAAGATAGAAATCTGAAAGCATCTGAATTTGGAGCACTCTACTGCAGCCTTTTTGGTAGGATACTGAAAGCAAAGGTTCTTGCCATCCCTTTCTTAGAAAGCTTATACTTAAATATTGTTCGGAACTAATAGCTACAGATAATAAGACATAATAAGACATACAAAAAATATCTACGTAGAATCTGTAAGTACGTGAGCTCCCTTGTACTACTACACTAGAGATGCAGAAATGACTGTGTGCATAGCAAAGACTTCATGAAAATACAATAATTATGACTGAGAACCAGAGTATTACTTAACTTTTCGTCTGACCCAGAATACAAGGGATCGATGCCTACGCCTCCACACATGCGTGTACACACACATGCACACATTTTTCCTTGCCTGTCAATAATAGAGAGAGATGTCTCAAGAAGGGCTCTTCAGTCCCCTGACAGCTTTGACAGCCACTGTCATTACAGCTTATCAAAAAGAGGACACTGTATGATATCAGTATGTTAAAATCCCTTCCTCACTTCTGCCCTTTCCTTGACATTTCTTATCATTTGCTGCCAATACTCCTTCACTTTGTAGAATCATCACTGACACATCATTTCAAAGTAAAATTTGTAACAAATTTAAAAACTTATCTTCTGTCATTTATAAAACTCATGCTTCTCTAAATTAATGAGTGCTACCTTATCCAAACATGAAGCTGCAATGATGGAAGCTACAGAAAAACCATGAACTAGATATGTTTGTGTTCATAGAAAGTTGAAAAGACAAAGCAAGTGAAATAATACTTGTCACAGGTTTAAAGCAGAGCTATTCTGGTTTTGATCAGGATTGAATTCTACTGCCTTTTCTTGGCTGGATGTAAATGAAGACCTGGAGAGGATCCATATTTGAGGGCTCATGCCTACCTTCTGTGAAAATGAAAGCTGACATTAAAAGCTAAAAGAATTGCTTACTCTTATATAAGATACTACTTCTACTACAACAAACCACGTTATATGCAAGTTGGAAGAAAAAAGGCTACTTTGATAAAAACAGTTTTACTTCCAGCAGTTAACTAATCAAAAAGAAGGTGGGGGGGGGATTTACAAGCTTTTTTTTCCAACTCAGATTAAGTATACACATTCCTTTAAATTGCTTCTCTTAAGTCAGTTCCAGAGATCTTTCCCCACCTCACCAAATTCTCTCACAGGTAAGAACAGCCTTAAGCTCCCGCAGTGGATCTATACATTCCACCAACGAACAAACTTAGATGCACTGACAAAGCATTCTCAAATATACTGACTTCAATAATTACTATAAATGTCAAATACATTTAGGCATTAAGTCTCACCAAAGCTTTATGCAATAGAGAGGATTTGGTGAGAAAGTAACAGAGTTCCTAGCCCAGGTATGATATTTAAAGTCAATGTAGCACACAGAAGCTCCAGCAATCAACATTTTTATAATTTAGAGAAAAACAAACAAAAATTCTCCAGAAAACTGAAGTTCAACTCGTAGCAATGCCAGAGGCTTCCTCAGAGGGTCTGAGAAGTCATTTATTGCCCTTTGTAATCAACATAATCAATGGTATTAATTTCCTTTTTTTTTTTTTTTTTTTGCAGTACCTGTTTGAAAAAGTAGTATTTGTTCATTTATGAGGCCTAGCAAAACATGGACTGAATTACGTTTTAAGCCCCCCACAGTGATCCTGTAATACTAAGTTCTGAGAGCAATTGCTCACCACGGGAAGTCAGGCAGGAAAGGAAGCTGTGTCTATAAAGGATGTCCATGAGTGTTGTTCTACAAAACTAGTTACAACTTGGCTGCCCTATCAATAAGAAAGGGACAGGCTCAGATGTGCTGAGTGATTCCCTGATACAATCCATCCCTGCAGCAAAGCCAAATAAATTTACAGTGCCATGACCACGCACCTAGTATAGTTCACTAAGTGCTGTGAGAATGGCAGTTCAGTAAGACCTTCAGGCCTGCAGTGTATCACACGATACACCAGCCATCGAGCCACAAGACAAAATCCAGAAAGTTGTGAAAAAAGCACGTCATTTCCACCAGCTATTCCAAAACTGTTGTTTCTCCCTGGCATATCAATGTGCAGATTACTGTGTGAGAAGACATTAATTTGCCAGACACCATAAAGCCACGACAGATACAATACAAAGAGAATCCACATGAGCTGGTTCCAACAAGAAGCATATCTCTGAAATGCCTCTGATGGCCACACAAGCACTGCGCTGATTTCTACAGGTACAGCTCTGTTCTAGGGATGCTATGCAGCTGGCTGGAAGAACAAGTAGGACCATAAGAAAACAAAGTGATGAAGCTCAGTGATTTTGTGTCCCAGCTCGTTTCCCACAAGGAGCAAACCTGAAGTTAAAATTTCCTTTACATTACTGTTCTCACAACAGAGGTTTTTCATTTTTACTCTCTATTACCCTGTACAGGTTATATTTGTGATGCTTTTTCTCAGAACACTAAGGGCATCCCCTCCACTCCACTATGAAGGCTGTTAACTTTCTTGTCAAATTTGGACTAAATTGGTGAACGGGTCCACAGCTGGAAGGTAAAAAAGACAACAACCAAATACAGTAGGTGTAAAGACAGGATCAGTCCTTCACAAAGCTAGTTTTAAGATGCTACACAGCAAAGTCACAGCATTTTAGCCTGGTAATCTTAACTCTTTTCTATAAGACCTCCAAGGTTCCCAAAGATGGTTCAGTGGGACTTAAGGTGCAAGTAGAAAGTGAACTGAGGAGATGATGGGAACAGAAACAAAGGAAAAAAAAAAAAAAAAAAAAAAAAGAGTGCTCTGCACTACCTTCTGCTTCCATTTGTTAACCTGTTTCTCTCCACTTCCCTTTAGTTACTCACTACCAAATAAGTATTTTAATAGCCACATAACTAATGCCATCTTTCTCACAGATTTATGGAGAAGGCCAAGCTGGTGCCTGGGAACTGCAAGCCCTTTGGTGACAGTTTAATTCTGGTCAGAGAAGTCAATAAATCATTCTCACAGAAGTTGTTACTGACCTTGAGCAAACCCTGGGAGAAGAGATACAATCTTACATTTCATTAGGAAATAGAGGGTTTTTCTGTTTTTAGGTTGATTAGTTGTGGGTTGTTTTTGGTTTTGATTTTTTTCCCATTGTTGATTTAAACTTTTAGAAAGAGAGCAAACAATAATAAAAAAGCAAAAAGTGCAAAGCCCAAACTGCAAAGGAGAGGGGAACATTAAGTTCTGTTGCTTGACAAACACCGTACTGACTCACCTGGACAGCAGGGAGCAGAGCTGTGCTGCCAGCATTTCAGGATACTGACCTGAAAATCAGGAAGGCAATTAACATACATCCACAGCCTTCTTGCCTCACCCCCATGGATGCTGTTTTTCACAACAACATGTGAGTTTCTACTGGACAAATTTTCTTCCTTTTTCAGACAAATTTAGATAATTTTTTGTCCAAAGTCTGAAAATGTTTTTCAGAACTTGCACATTATTATTTTAATGGAAATATGCTAACTAATACTAGCTAAGGCATACTCTGAAAGAGTGTAAATAAATACCAGTACACTTCACAGTTCTACCTTCCTGTCCACAAATCCTCTTTGTGATGTTGGGTGAGAGTGACAGTTACACCTCCAGCCTCTTTTATATCCATATTTACAGAGTGGATTAATATTAACTTAAAGCACTTGTTTCATACATACATATTACACACTTTAAGTTAACGGTCTTTGAGAATAGGTGAAGCAAGGAGTCACCAGACTGAAAACCCCTCTCATAACAGCTCTATTTGTTGCAAGTATCAGCTAGCAAATGCCTTCTATCAGATATTCTGCCAAGGTGGACATACACCATGTATCTGCACGAAACGCTATGAAAAATCTGCACAATTAAGTTGCAGGCATTCTAACTTTTGCTGCATTAATAAAATACACTTAATAGACAGGCTGGTAGTACTAGCTCCCAATGCTAAACAAAGCAAGTTTGAAATACTATTATCATAACAGAGACAAGGTTCCTATGGAAATGTAAGTATATAAGCAACATTTAGTAATGGATGTAAACACAAACACAACCTAAAAATTTCATACTTGTACAGTATTTATTTTAAATATTTGTATCTGACCTTTCCTTTAACCAATATGAATTCTAGCACTGTCTTCACCAGAAACAGGAATAAGCCTGAAGAAAGGCCCAAAGCCACGTTTGCATAATGCCTAAGGAAAACCTGACATGAGGAGGATAAGGGAGTGGCACATAGCTGCAAAGGACAAACGCAGCAGCTAACAGTAGTTATTGCCGTAATCCTATGTTGTTCTACTTGAGAGAAAGATTACTTCTCTACTACACTTGGCATATCTAAAGAAATTGTAACAGCGTGTCCAAGTCACAGCAGAGGTAAAGAAATCAAACCCAACACATACACGCTTTATTATCGCTTCACTTCATCATCGACTAGAACACGAGAAAATCAATAAAAATCCTATACAAACACATCCACCATAATAAAATATGTGGCTTACATATATCAAATCCTAACAAGTGTGCTTGCACGCTCAGTGGGGAAAATCACTTCATAAAATAAACCCAGGGGAGAACTAAAACCAAAAAAAGGCATCTAAGGAAGGGAAAAAAACCTGAATGATGTACCCAAAGTATTAAAAACAAGAACAACTCTATAATATACCAGACTTTATAGGCCAACATTCTTCGCCAACATTATTCTAAGACTCAGTGAATTTCAGGCTTCCAAAGAGCCGGACATATTTTTGTCTATGCTGGAATCAGTTAACTGAAGTGACCTCTATCTATTTGTGCCCCTCATTCATCTGATTTCTTACAGAAACAACCAGTTCAGGTCTCAGTCACCTCTTCTGTATGGTGAGTGTGCTGCAGCCAGCATCAAAAATTGTACAAGGAACTGCAACTCCACTGAACTGGAAAATTTGAGTAAAACCTCAGGCTTGCTTTAGAGTCCTGCTAGCGTCCAATAATTCCCATAAAACAAACGTAAGTTAAGTTCTTGCATAATTCCATTTAAAAAAATGTGGAATAAAATCTAATGCTTGCCACAGTGGTTTTCAGGTATGATTTGACAAATAATAATTTCCTTATTCTGTACACTGTGAACTTCCTGATTATTTCCATTATTTGAAGGCAAATTTTTTGACAGTATTTTTCATGTTGAAGTC
>JAOWBP010002559.1:11316136-11349768 GCA_028571105.1 Tragopan temminckii
AACAGGCTGCCCAGAGAGGTTGTGGATGCCCTGTCCCTGGAGGTGTTCAAGGCCAGGTTGGATGGGGCCCTGGGCAGTCTGGTCTAGTGTTAAATGGGGAGGTTGGTGGCCCTGCATGTGGCAGGGGGGTTGGAGATTCATGATCCTTGAGGTCCCTTCCACCCTGGCCATTCTATGATTCTATGATTCTTTTGCAAAAATAAAGTCAGTGAAACTCTCAACATGCATTTGAATCTTTCTATGCCAATAATTCAGTAGGTTCCTCTGAGGACTGCAAAAAATAAACAGCACGAGACTTCATGCGTGCATTCAGAAAAAGCAATAAAAAAGCGTGCTTTAGAAGCACTACAGCTTCTAAGGAACAGCTTTATTTTTTCATAGCCAGTTGAGGACAGCTCACCAAAACCTTGAGATCTTTCTGAATCACACTTATCAAAACCCAGGATTTATGCAAACAAAGTTGCAGTTCTGCCATTGTATCCTAATTATTCATTTTGTGATATTTTACTCAGTCAAGAGTGCCTTGCATTGGAGCAGCCTAACATGTGCAAGTTTATTAGCCGAGCAACTGCTATAAATTTAAACTTTCATTTTAAGATGTTAGCTATTATATCACAACATATGCAAATAGAGAAACAAAAAAATATATAATTTTTAATTACTTTTACATAAAACATCACATTTTCTCTCATGTAACATTGAGACAGAAGGGTATTATGAAACTTTGCCAGAACAGCAGCTGGATGACTCAACTCCAAAGATACAGTAAGATTTCAGCCCTTTGTCTGTCACACCTATGGCTACGCAACAAAAGGTACTGTCAGAAGTAGCTCTTTCTCAGCTTTCAAGGATTCAAAAACACGGTCAAAGCTAAACTTTCAAAAAGTAAAGCAGTAAGGGTTATACCTTGCACCTATATTGCAACAAGTATCTATTGCCCACTTGAACGCAATTAGAGAAAACAGCAAAAGGAGCCCAGACCTCAGCATTGCTTAGGTGTTTATAGCTCTGGTCAGGTTTAGCCAGGCCAGGTGTGCGCCATAGGTTCAGTCTGTAGATTGTTGACCCAGTAAGATAAAAGTTTAAGGATGCCAGCAGATTGCACTAATAGCTCCTATGGCTTCGTAGATGTACCACAGACTGCAGAACAAACACTGAAATTCCCAGGTGTGGATAGTCTATAGAGAGTACACAGAGGCAGGCAGCTTTGAAATGCTTCTTTCAGACTGCTGCAATATATTTGCAGGAGAAATTTTTTAGTACTACCGCCCATGCAGTACCTGCTTTAAAACTTAGTTCAACCCACTGAACAACTGTCAAACACCAAGATTTAGGACAAAAACTTGCTTAAGAATCGTACACTATTCTCTTCTCTTTCACTAAGTACAAACAACACAGAACAAAAACTTCCATCTTCTGAATTACAAATACCACCCAGGGCTGTCTGACATCTGGTGTCATTTAGAGCAGCCCTGAGTTTTGGCTATTTCCTACCACATCATCTTGGCACTGAAAGAAGTCACGCTGTCAAGTGTGCTACTACCCATGCTGAGGTCAGTTGTACAGCCGAAGGGCATGCCCTACTCTATATTCAGCAAGATCCACACCCACTTCTACTTCCCCACAAAATACATGTAAAATGTCCTTCCTTGGTGCAGCAGAATGACCTTTTCCACATAAAATATGTATATATACTTATGTCCTTTTTATACACAACTACTTATATCTCACTATAATATTTTCCAGTTTTCACCATTTTTATTTTTTAAATCTATGCTATTTTATGATTAGCTGTAAATCCCTCTGGATTTTTTGATCTAAATTCAATAAATCACAAGTCTGAGAGCAACCCTGCGCCTCCTTACAGATAAACCAGCATGTAACCCCACTTCTTATCTGCTCAGAGCAGCAGCCTCCCATACAATCAGGAAATATATTTCTTATCAGTATGAAGTCAAGCCTCTGACAAGGCTTGTCCCCTTTCAAATGTCACCACTATTCCAGTCCACTTTTCATTCTCCCTTCCCCCCCATCTTGTCATTTACTAGAAAAACATTCTCCGAGAACTACTGAAAATTGCCATGTTCCAAAATCATATATGTGAGTAGCATTTCCCCTGCTTTTAGTGGTTCCCTATTTTGTCCTCAGCACCAAATGACAACACACAATGAAGAACCCTCAGTCATTCTGGCTACTGGGCTAATTTGTGTGTGGCAATAGTAATACGGCACAGCCAGCTCTCTTCATACTATCTACTCACACTAATGAAGATATCTAGGTTCACAACTCTTCATTAAGACATCCTTAAATAAGCAGCCAATTTGCCTCCCAGACTGCTTTGGTATAAACCAACATTTTTACTGCAGGGGGTAGAAATCACATTTATTTCCAGTGGAACTCATAACATGAAAATTTAATACCAAAGCAATCCACAGGATTCAGAATGACTGGAAGCCTATTTTCAACATATATCAAGGATCAAAAGCAAGCTACCTGTTAGTCCTAAAATTAAGAGCAACAAAAATAGGCTTATCCTACTTGGGAAAACGTGTATTTGGCAAAGCACTGACGTAAACTTTACTTCTCCAGCTGGCTGCATGACACCTGGCTCAGATGAGGAAAGTGGGAAGGGGGAGAGAAATCCAGTTTCCAGAACTGCCTTCAACCATTCAAGATGACAACTATGTTTGAGGACTCTGAATCTGACTTCTCATTCAGCTGTAACTTACTGCAAGTGAACAAACAAATCTTTATGTAACACATTATCATCTTACAATACCTAAGTTCACTGCAACATAGCTCCCACTTTTTTAAAACCCATTTCTCCACCCCTTAGTTCCTGCAGTAGTTACTCGAAAAGGAGTGACAAGATTTTAGATATTGCTATGACTAATATCTGCATAACATAAAGCAGTTGGTTAGACAGTTTGGGACAATCAAGGTTAGAAACTCTTGAAAGACACTAAAGAACAAGTTCTCCTAGAGTGATATTCTACATTACATCCCGCTTAACAAAGGATATCCTGCCACAAAAGCTAAGGCTTTTTTAGAAGTTTTGTGTGTGTTTAAAAACCAAAACAAACAACAACAAAAATAATAACACATAGAGATGCAAATACGAAAGCATTAGTGACAAACTGCCCACTGCTACACAGTGTCAACATGAAGCTCAGATTATCCCTGCTTCTCTTCACAAGCTATACTATTCAGAGGCTGCTGATTTAAAGCAAATTGCAGAGAAGAATTTGCTGCTGCACAACTCAGCTTCAGGTTTGATGAAAGCCTGATGTACTATAGCAACCTGTAGCTTTTAAGACCTTTATGAAATCGTCAGAAGGACACCAGTAAACCTTTAAGAACTATTTTGCAGGGTCATTCTTAACTAACAGTTAATGACATGCTCTCTCATCCTTATAACTAGCTGGTGATAACCAATTGAAAGAGGGAACACTATTTTATGACTCACTTGTTTTGAAATTTTTAAGATGACTTGATAACAAGCAAACTGAATCAATAAGCCAAGATTTTATCTATCTTTTCATCCTCACTGATTTTCTCAACTTAAGCCACAGCTTAGTCACAACTCTGTATTATTTAGTCTGCATACTTGGACATATCATAGCCCATCATTTTCAAAAAAGCATATTTTATTCTCTTACAAACTCAAAAGTTACTCAAATTTTCTTAAAGCTCCAGTCACTTTCAAACTGCAACTGCCAGAACTAGGCTACAAATAGTATTTGTCTTAGCAAGTATGCGTCATCTCAATTAATAAACATATTTAAGATATATAAGCATACATGCTCTATGTATAGATAAAGATTTCTAAGAGCTGATAGGCTTTTAAAGTGTTGAAAGCCAACATAAAAAGTCCTTTCAAGTCTATAAACATTTTAATAAATTCAGCTCGGAAAACGCTGGACAGTTCCTTCAGTTTGCCTGAAGCAGATTTCCAAATCTCACATCGTTTTCCCAAAGCAAAAAAAAGTTTACAGATGAGTTAATTCCTCATGGAAAAGAATATTACTGGAGAATTGAAAGCTGGAGGAAATGCAACACAACCACCACAGCACTAACAAACCATAAACTGTACGTACAGCATCATCCATTCCTACATTTAGGGCCTTCTTTAAGCAAGCATCAATGTAAAAATTAGTATTAATGCTATGTATATAGTCAACATGCAATGACAAGTAGAAACAAAAGGCTGACTAAATGATCATCAGTGGAAAAAGATAAAAACTCCTGCATTCTGCTGGGCACTCAGAATTAGCTGTTGTAGTTTAGGAAATTACTACCGAATAATGTCAGTAACACAAAAAGCATTGTAGTTAAAACAGAAAAATCATGTTAATAGTATAGTTTTATAGTAATAGTTGTAGTTTGACAAAGACGCAGAAAAGGATTTAGAACAAAAATGAAATTTTCTAACACATTTTTGAGTACTGGTAACTACTATTTCAAAATAAGTGAAATAATCCAGACAGTGACAAAAGTTGTTTTAAACATACTCATACTACAAAGAGTAGGGCATCAATATGCAAAGGTTTTTATGTTGTGCAAGAAAGAAAAATACATTTATTTTTAAATTACTCTTTTTGGCCTCTGGCATTACTTAATATCCATAAAGTTTAATATTCAGGAAGCCAGTTTCTCAGTGTAGCAACCGCTCAGCTAGGATAAGGTTCCCTTGGAGAGTGAATCCCGAGGTATTTATAAAGTACAGAAACAGTAACAATTATCATCAGATGTTTATCTCAGCTTAGTGAATTGATTCCAGATCTCTGCTGGTTGAACAGTTGAGAAAATTAAGTGTTCAAGAGTGAGGTGAGAAATAAAGAACCAATAATTTGTATTATCAACCTGTGTCAGATATCATCCTTTACTGTGATAATAACGTATCTGCGCTACAATTTTCTGAAGAAAGTCAACCTGCCTTCCACCAACCCCAAATCCAAAGGAGCCAAACATCAGGTACATCTACTTTATAACTCCTGGCACAGCTTCCTGCCACGCTTTTAAGACCGTACTCATAGATAAGATCCACAAGGACAGAGACACACAAACCATAAATTCTCATTATGAGATAATTTCTCAGACCAAGAGACAGAGCTTTAAGTAGCAATCCCTAGGATTTTTGACTTTAATTCCACTTCATTTTCTCCACTCATGACCAGGTATAAAACAAAGGAAGTCAATAAAGTTATAACAATCACATTTTGAAAATAATTTGTCTATGATTATAAGAAAAGTTATTATTGATCTAAATGACTGATTTAGTCAGCATTTGCTCATCCAACAAGGAACTGGTACAAGTTTGATCTGAAAAAAAAAAAAAAAAAAAAAAACAGCACAGCAACTACCTAAATATTCATCTCAAAAGCCAGCTTCACCATCATGGCTTACCTCCACTTAAAGCAGAAAATGAGGAATTACAATTAAATCAACTGCAGCTCCCTTCCAGCAATGCCTGGACTGCGATGCTGTAGGCAAGAACCAGACTAAAACTGTTCTCACATGTTACTGATTTGCTGGGGAAACTTCTATTAGTGAAGAATTGTCATGGTAGAGCTCTGCTTCAGCACTCATTTTCAATCCACGACACAAGACTAGGCTAACATGAACAGGGAAGTCTGCACAGGACCAGCCTTCAAAAGAAACTTCTCACTACACAGTGATTTTCTAGTTGACCAAAAAGAATTCAAGCCAAACTACTTCACAGTGAAACTAGTAGAGAAGTATTCCGAGCATGCTTTAGACTCTCCCTACCACTACAGGGATAAACTAGTTTCAAAACCTTTAACTTTACCATTAAACGTGGTAGGTCTTACTGGTGAGCAAGCACATCAGATATGACATGTAAGAAAGGATTCGTTAATGCTGGCTACATTTCAGGTTAGATGCAATTCCTCCAGGAAAAAAAAATAAACAAAAACAAGAAAAAATACAAAATGAACAAAAAAACAATAAGCCCCCTCTCGGGTGCCTCTTTATTACTTCTTTTTGTTAGCTCAGTTGCTGCACACAGCACTTACTCTGGCCTCGCATTTCTAATTCCCCTGCCACCCATCAGGTTCCTGTATGGCATTCCTGGTGAGGCTGCAAAGAGCCCTCTGGAAGCAGGAGCCTTTCAGTCCTTGCAAAGTCCAGAAGCACAACTCAGACACATAAGAAAGGATTGTATTTCAGTCACGGAAGCTAAAAAATCTTCTGATATGGAATCCACATAGGTGGGAACTCATTCCGGAGCTGACACAATCAGGACAAAACCTCCACAGTGAGAAATGTAAAATACTGTTTAAAATAGGAAGCCTATTAGGCTGTTTTTTCTTGTGTTGTTGTTGTTTTTTGTTGTTTTTTTTTTTTCTTCCAGCTCTACACTCATAAATTTCTGCATAGAAAACAGCATTTGCACACTCCAGATACTGTTGCTCTCCACTGTTGACTCTAAATCAAAATCTACCACAACTGCAAATGAGCTTCACCTATTAGTAAGTTGGAAACTGAAACACAACTTGAACCAGAACCCATCTAGTGTCATAAATAAAATGAATATTAACTACATGCAAGACAAGCCTAGGCCAAATAAAATAACTTAACCTATAAGTGATTTACTGAGTCCAGAAGCTTGCTTGCAAGGTTCTGAACTTGCTCCATACTGGATTTTTTGCAGTTCTTTTTCCAAATACTGACTATGATGAAGTGAAGCATCCAGCACAGCCTGTAGATTGTTCTAAGCTGCATACACAGCTATTTTCTTTCAGCAACAATTTATCCTATTTCTTTAAAAAGATACATCCATTTTTATTTTCTTCCTAAACATGACAGGAGGATAAAGAGACCGCAGGAGCCTCAAACACAGCACTTATTGGTTTTGTGCTGTTTCACCAGAATATTTAAGTCATGATGACATGCAGGATAGGCAAAGACCTTCTGATATGCAAGGTCATTCCTGAACCTCAAATAATATTACCAAGAGCCTCAAAGTCCCCAAAATGTCATGTCAGAAGGCATCTGTCACTAGATAATAGCAGCTACAGATTGTCATGTAAAAGGTCCTATGTCTCCTCTCTCCTTGCAATTTTATAAAGATTAAAAAATAAAGACTCATAAATAAATCAAAACAACATATAGAATACTCAGCATGTGCAGCAGGCAAACACACTAAGCCATGCTTTATGCATATCCTGAAGCCAGCTCTTTCATGGGGTGGGGAGAAAATACACGGGAGAGAAAGTAGGCGGTTACTCATTAAATAATTATGGTTTTTAGTCTAAATTGCATGTTTAGCAGATGCTACTGTGCAAAACTAAATCCACTAAGATACCAGCATGCTCCTCTCTTTTTGTCCCTGCTCAGCTTCATAAGGATTTCCACAGTCAGACAAGCATCCATCAAACAGCTGGGCACAGTTTGCCCATTTTATAGCAATCAGTGATCACTGAACCCACCAAGTCCTTTTTACAAGTTAGAATCACAAAAAATAATAACAATATTAATAATAATAATAAGCTTGCAAGGAAGAAATTCTCCCATCTGTTCACATATTTTTATGCCCCTCATCCTGCAATTTCATTTTGTTTCAGAATTTTTTGAAAGTAGGAAGATTTTCCCCTCATTTTGATGATACGGAGGAGAATCTTTTTTTAATCTAATCCATCAATTTGTTGATATTTTTGGCAAGCAACAAAGTTAATCAAATGTCAACAAGTCCCCTCATATATGATAGGCTACACTTCCAAAAAAAAAACAAAAAAACAAAAAAAGAAAAAATCTCTAGCTTCTGTAAGACACTTGCACTCAAAGCAGTTTGAGTAAGGAACAATATTATCCCTTTATAGGTAAGAAAATGGCGTGTCAAGATACAAGACTCAAAAATCAGAGATAACTAAAGAAAACAGAATCCCTAACTTGAATCTAGCTAAACTACCTACAAAATCTGCATGAAACAGCAAAAAAAAAATTGATTTTAGTTTTACCAAAGCAAGGAAGTAGACCACCAAACATAAGTAACATGGATTAGTCACTTCTGCAAAATTTCATTTCATATTTTAGGCCTTGGGAGAAACATTACTGACTTGCTTTGAAAGAAGATACATTAAAAATAGAAATACCAAGGAGAAAAAAATAAAAACCAACAAATCTCTCAGCACCTAGTCATAGTAGTTGTGACCTTTTCAAGCTCAGGTTACCTCAAGCATCCAGCAGATTGCTACTTCTGTGTTTTCTCTATGACAGCATACAGCTAAATCAAAACTTTTAAGCTACAGATCACAATACATAAGCTTTGTGGTAGACATTCTAGATATAGCATCACTTAATTCAGCTCTGAAGGGGTTAACAGGGAAATCTGATCCTTTGTGTTGCCCTAGGAAATGCACAGAACATCCCCAATTAATGTGACAGGGCACATCAGTTCATAAAGGGTGAAATTTACCCCTCACAGTAGGCTAGTGCAAGACCAACATATCACTCGAGTCACACTTATGCATTTAAAGATTAACAACAACACTTGGCAGACAGACAGCATGACTGTAGATGAAATTCAGAGTTAACAAACGCACAATAGAAAGAATAATGCGAATCTGAAATGTATTTTGTTGAGTTCTTAAATTAATGGGAGACATTAATTGACTTGCCATCACTTCAAACACTTTAATATCAACTTGATGTGCAGAGGTAACCAAAGCATTAAGTGAGATCAAAAATTATACCGAGAATGTAACAACAATGTCTAAATCAATTATACATCCTGTTGGAATATCCTCCCCAGAAAGCAATACAGAAATGGGTGACACCAAGATCCAGGCAGCAAAAACAAGGCATATATAAAGATTGTATCAGAGCAGAATGAAAAATGCCAGTCTGGAAGACCTGAGTAAAGACACATTGCATAATGTCAGACAGAATGATGATAAAGTAAAAGTAAAACAGAACAATTAGAGAAGGAAGTAACAGGATAAAAGTATTTCAAGTGTTCTTTTTCCTTCATTTGGAAGTTTACACAATACATAAGCACAGACAGTAAGTTGCTGCCACACAATATCACCAGGAGTTTAAAAGGATCTGTTAAACAGATGGATATTGGGAATAGATTTCTATCCCTGTATTAAGGAAAACCAGTCAAAAGATAAGCTTCCAGATGGAAGTCAATTACAAGCCAACAGATACTGGGGGAAAAAAACACCTTACTATTGGCAATTCTAAAGTCAGTTCAGAAGAGTTCTTTTAAAACAAGTTGCAGCAACTAATACCTACTATACCACACTGGAACAAAACAGCCCTTGAGTCTGATGCAAAATAACTGTTTTACCACAACATCCTTATTGTGCCTGTCAAGGACTGAGCCATTTAATACCCTATGATCGCAGCGCAGAAGTAACCAAGACACCTGCAAATTAGGAAATGCAGGTACCAGTCTGAATCACAACAACATGGAGTCCTTCTTCTCATCTGAGTACTAACTGCAGCGTATACACACCCAAAGTTGAGGTAGGAATGAAAAACTGACACTTGGACTTCACAGTGCCAAGGAACATGAGATTTTGGACAAAATCTGATGTTTGCATTACAAAACAGATCTCTATAGAGTTCTACATCTTACACAGTTAAAAACTAAGCATGTGGTTCTGTTCAGTTCTGGAGTAAATATTACTTTTTTCCCCTACAAGCATTCTACTGAAACCCAAAGGTCTTGAAAATCCAGATTTAAAGTAACTGACAGTACCTCTTCAACTTGGCAAGTTTCTTATCTGTTGCCGTTCATTAATGTTCAGGCAAAATTAACACCTTCTGGTTTTCTAATGAAAAGGAAGTACAAAAAAGTACAAATCCTGATGTGGATAGAACCAGGCACAGGAAAAAAGCTGAGCAAACCTCAAATGAAGGATTATCCTTACTTTCTCAGAGATTTATTTCCAGCAAGGAACTGAACTAATGACCTTCTCTTCCTTACCACCTCCTGCTGCCAACATTCAGATAAAGTAAACCTAGTCATATAGATTTTTATCAAGATCTCTTGGGGGAGAAAGAAGTCATTTTAGGACTACGGGCCAATTGTAAGAATTATTTTCTAAGTCCAAAGGTCAATTTTCTAAGACAACTGCAAGTACTTGTGAATAGCTTAGAACAGAGGCTATATAATAACCACAGCTTGTACATTAACATAGAAACACAGCTGCTATAAGTTCAACAACCATTTGCTTAAAAAATGGAAAGAAACAGAGGAACATTACAGAAAGGTTTTTTCAAAGGCAAAAACTACTTGCAGAAAGAGTGTGATATTTAAGTCTTCTGATGCTATAACCTTTCAGAGTACGCGTGGTTTTGTTTTTCTCTTAACTAGCAATGTCTGAAGACAGAAAAAACAATATTAAAGCCCTTTCTCACATTTAAAAATCCATACACTCTGCTTTTGTTAAGGTCAACCCATAACAAAGGTTAGCCAGTCTACAAACAGAGAGTATAAGTCCCTCCATCAATTGATTCCAGTTGAGGACCTAGTCCATGATGTCAAAGAATTAAACCCTTCTTTCAGTTACACTAGGGTAAAATAGACTAACTCTACTGAAGCCAGTAGGATACAAATTCAGATTGTTTCCGGGGTAACACATTGTCAAACTGTGTTTTCTGTGCAGCTGCATAACCTTAGAGTAAGACTCGACAGTCTCAGAACAGTTACGCCATTTTTGCTACAGCATAAGCAACCCACCAACTTGCCCGTGGAGAGAGAAAGGCTGTGGATTTCTTCATGAACTCACATACCCCACTTTTACAGCCTGTCATTAAATTAAATATCCTGAAGTTTTTCTTAATGGTAAGTGAGCTTACAGTCAATCAGACCCCACGATGCTGAGCTTGCAACAGCAGCACGGACTGAGATCTTTCCATTCCCTTTGAAATCCAAGTCTGGATTGCTTCAGCTTGTTTTTCAATAGACCAGTTGCTTTCAAATGCTACAGTTCGATCTTACAATGCTGCTGGCGAGGTTGGGAATCAAGCTAAATCCAGCTGCACCCAACAGAGAAAGTTGCCACAGGGAAAGAGTGAAAAATCAAAGGGTGAGCAGTAAGGTGATCCTATACCACTGACCTGCTGAATGCCAGACAATGAACAAAAGTTTAAACAAAGCATCAGATGAATAAATAAATAAAAAGTTGTTTCTGATGCTATCAATACTTGTTACTATAGGAGGCAGAGATGGGTTCTTTGGAAGTACAAAAATGGAAGTAAAAAAATGCTGCTGCATATGTATTACCTTTTAGTCATTCAATTTCAATTACTAAATGCTTCTTTTCAGCAGTATGTCATTTCAAATAAGCATCACAGTTGAAGATAAAATGTATAACGTTAGGAATTTTTTTTGGTACAGCTTATAAACAAATCTCATTTGACTAATATTTCTACGTATACTCCTTACATTAAAGCCTTTGCTGAAGCTGTTAAGTCCGCCCATAATTCAGGAGCCAAAACCATACAATGCCCTCACTTAAAACAGCTTTCTCACAACACACCCTTTCACATTTGCATACAGCACTTCTTATATAGACATGAACGAAAGACAAAAAGGTTCACACTAAGACACACTGCTCTGCTGCATCAGACTACCAGTAACCCAAAAAGTTCCAAGAAAAAAAAGAAGTCTACAAATTACAAAGTGACCCACTGTTATGGAATAATTTTCATATAAAACAGTCTCTGGACAGAAAATATATAATGCACATCAGATGACCAGGGAGAAATTCAGACTCTCATGCAAGTCTGTCATAATCAGAGGAAACAAGAATTCCACGATAGCAAGGCGTCTGTTTAAAACCTACATGTAGATATTGTTTTGTATATGAACTGCCTCACGTTACACAACTTGCAAAATGCAATTAAACAGTACACAGATATACACAACTTCACAGCAAGATAAGTATTAGGATGGCAAAAACTGCAAAGGTCATATTACCAAACACACCTAACTCACTAACAAAACCAGAGCCTGTAATAGGGCAGCTTCCTTTCCCATCTCAGTATTTTCAGGTTAGGAGATAATGGGAAATAACAATTAAAAAGTAAATTTCAGACAAACGTTCGCAATGTGAAGAGCACATCAGGCTACTGACACTGTAATTTTAGCTGCTTCTCTGTTAAGGTGAGGGAATAGAGTCTTACAGATTTAATTGCTCCTAAGATACATGCACAGCTACACTGACATCAACACCGATGTTTATCAAGTTCAACACTTCTAGCAGCAACCAAAAACTACTTGCTTTCATTTTTAGGCTAGAAATAAACAATTTGAGATTCTTGCTGGTAAAAACACCTATTCAGAATAATGGAGGGGGATACATTCTCTACTTTATTTGAAATAACTCCCTTTCACCTAATTTCCAGATTTGTAACTTGAAGTATTTATTTTTAAACATTTTGAATTGGCGTATACTTGAAGAAAAACTTTACTCTTAGAAAGAAATAGAGAGCTGAAAGAGTTCTGAAGCAGCCTAGCACCATCCCCTTCGGTGAATTTCATCCTTGGTTTACTACAACAGCTAACAGAAAAAAGAAATTCTCATTTTTAACAGATGATATCAGTTCACCGGAAGACAGCAGGCTTCACAAAACTATAGGCCTTTTTGTTCACGTATTGATGATTCACTACTGTTTCTATAGAGAGAAAATTCAATTTCAAAAGGAAAAAAAAAAACAAGTTTCCTCATCCAGAAATTTGTACTCTTATTTTTATGGATTGAATACAAAAGTTAGAAAAAGAAATGAGACCTTTCAGATTTTTTCTGATGTTGCAGTTTGTTTTTGTTTGTTTGTTCATCTGTTTGGGTATTTTTGCTTGTTTTTAAACACTACCTGAGTTGGTAATAATCCATTCCTATTCTTCCTCCAATAAATGATCAATAAACTGCAGCAGCCATGTGTTACAGCATCGTGTGTTTTTAAGCCACACACAAAAAGCTGAGTAAGCAAAAACGAAATCATGTTTCAGAGACTGTGGGTTACTCAAGAAGTACTAGTGATGCCTTGGCCTCCACTTTCATGTTTTAAAAGAACAGCCCTAGGGTGACTGAAGCTCTGTATTTTACATTGAAAGATGATCCAAAAATCTCTTATTTGTCTTATTTTTTTATGCCAAGACACTTCCACTACTCAGTTCAGTGGATTTGTGCCAAAATTCATTTCTTTTTAATTAAAAGCAGTAAAATATCAACTAAGTTTTGACATTCACTGACATTCAAGATAGGGGGTTGGGGGAGGAGGGCACATTTACTTCTTCCTAGCTTTCTTCTTTCATTTTACTTACTTCCTTTTCATATTACATTAACTACAAGAATTAGAAATCAAAATTTGACCCA
This sequence comes from Tragopan temminckii, assembly GCA_028571105.1. NCBI lineage: Eukaryota > Metazoa > Chordata > Aves > Galliformes > Phasianidae > Tragopan > Tragopan temminckii. The sequence goes on from JAOWBP010002559.1 coordinate 11,329,489, forward strand.
CATCCCTGCAACATAAAAACCTATGTAAAACCAACATAAAAACAACAAATGAAACACTGCCCAAAAAAATAAAAAACCCACAAGTTGAGACTTACATCCCCAAAGTTAGCATGGTTAAAACTGTATTTTCACAATGCATCTTAGCTTATCTATTGATAATGACTAGTAATTATATCACAGGTAACATAAAGCCTTATCTAGTAAGGCACAGATTTGTACCATTTTCTGTCCACGGAATGAATTCAAAGGACACACACTATAACCACTGTCTATCACTTAAAATAATAGATAAAAAGTATTGTGATCAATACAAATAAATTCTATCCGTTGTTAGCCTTATTAATAAAAAAACATCAATGTACAGAAACAAATTCATTCAGTAAATTTTGTTTCAGCTTTCATACACAGTAGATCTCAAACATCACACTCCAATAGGTGCATTTTAAAAACTATTTTAAAATTGAATTATTTTCTGTTCAGCTTCAAATACAGAAAAGCTTGTTTTCTTCCCCTTTCCAAAACAACATAACTTCAGGGTTCAAACGTAACAGAGCCCTATGTCTTCTTACAGAGTGTTTTACAGTAATACAGTTGCAGATGCAATACGGTTTTGAAATTCACTATAGTCCTGAAACAAACTAAACACATCCCTGTTATAACCTTAGCTCCTGAAAAACCTCTGCACAGAACCCTGAGTTACCACCTCAGAAATGACAAGTAATATTTTACTTCATCTACTTTCTGAACTCCCGTTTCAGCTTCCCAATACATCACACAGTCCTTCAAAAGAGGGACTAAGTGGAACTCAAATGATAACTGACTCTAATGCTAACAAAAGGATGAAATTCACTTCTAAAACACTGATCAGAGCATTCTCCTTCCTCATTAGCTGAAATATTTTTCCAGGCAGTAACTTGAAACATAACTAACAGTAACACCCATAACAGACTTGTAAGGTCACTCCTTAAAAAATAAAAATAATTCTTTGATATTTGAACTTTTGAGTTCATCATTGGCCTCCATTGCCTCCATTAAGAATGCACTGGCCTGCATTCCTAACAATTCAATCAGCCTGCACAGTAACCCGTTAACCTCACACGCACTTCACACCAACCTATACCCTTTTCCAGGCAACAGTTCTGTAAGCTGAAGCTTACTGAAAAAGCATTTGGTAAATATCATTTGACCAAATAAGACCGTTGCTGTTATCAAGTGGGTGCATTTATTAACTTTGCATTTCACTTTCAAATTGAGATGGGGGTGGACGAGGTGAGGTCTGGAAAAAGGAGGGAGAGAAGACACAGGACTACGAAGGAACTTAGTTTGAGGCATTTTTAAAATCTTATCTGTCTGCCAGAATTCCCAATGACTCACAAGAGGAAAAAACAGACAACAAAAAAACAAGAAAACTCAACACACCACCAGAGGGCTGTTGCCTGCAGGGAAATGAAACTGCTGCACTTTAACACTGCAGTGTAATTCTACTGGTTCTACAGGAGCATAAATAAAAGTGACCAAGCTATAAATCTTTTATAAGTAGAACACAAAGCATCACATAAACACTGTTGGTTTTTTTTGTTTGTTTGTTTTTAAAGTCACTGACATTTTGTTTTGGAGATGAGGGACAAGTGCCCCTAAGAAAAAAAGTAACAAAAGTCAGCATAACCACACACTGTCAAAATGGGAGATCAAAGCAATTCTTACATTTTATTGGATAGTTAAACCAACTCTTGTTTCACACTGCAGTCAGAGATTTCAGCACTTATGAATCAAGACTACAACTGAAAGGGGAAGCTATGGAAAACAAATGCAGCAGAAAAAGGTATCACCTGGAAAGACCAGGCTATATACTGATCTCCTATGTCATCAGGAGATAAAAACCAACAGATATATATTAAATGAACTGAAGCTACAGACATGAACCCTTGAAGAAAAAAAAAAAAAAAAAAGAAAAAGCACTGGGTCTAAAAAAGTAGCATTATCCCAGGCCCTTCCACACTGCTTCCTATTTCTTAAAATGGTATCACTACTATCTGGCTAATCCTGTCAGTCCCAAAGGAGAACTTCAGCATTATCTTAGTTTTACAGCAGGGCGTCATGAAAAATAGACTAATTAACTCACCAGAAACTCCACCCCAAGTCAATGGGGGAGCCTTCCAGGGCCACTGACAACTACATCGTTATTGCTTCTGAGTAGTCTGCATTATACTGCATAAAGACATGAACAGAGCCTGTTTTGTACAAGTGTCTCTACTGCTCTTCCTCAAGAAATCACCAGTTTAGGACTTAACAGTATTTCAGAGAGCATAAGAGTACAAATAGGGATGCAATCCCTTGAGAAGCTGAGTACCTTTAATCCAATAGGAATTGAGAGCACAGAATAATCTTTCACAGCAGATTTAGAACTTTGCAGAGTAAAGCACAAGGTCAGTATTTTGAGCATATGAAGGAAAAAAGTAACCTTGCAATGAAATTGTACACACTCTTATCTGTATAGTCCATTGTATACAAACACAGCTTATCCACATCAGACATACCACCTTGACTTCTAGCTGATGGGTGTTTGTCAGCAGAGCATAACAAAGGCACAAATGGTGTGAGTACATCATCAGATAAAGATGGGGAAGCCTGGACTTCTGCACAGGGCAAAGGTCTGAGGTGCTCAGGTAGACTCACCAAAACTTCACACAGCCTGCAGTGCCCTATTTTCCTGGCCAGGAGACAGTGTTAGCTACTGGTGCTACTATCACTCCTCTGATTGCAAGATAGACATGTCAACTGATCAAAATCCTTTTCCTTGCATGTCTTCAGTTTCCACTTGTAAAGTGAGGAGAACAAGGCCTACCACACTGGGGCTTCCCCCTCTGACAGACTTCGTGGAAATGAGTAGTAGACACTCAAGAAACAAACATGATTCTTCATAGATGTTTGAGAAGCAATCTGTGGATGAACTAGTTCCCAGGCCACAGGTATCAAAACACTGAGAACGAATAAGCACTGGTGAAGATAAAGAGGCTCTCAGCTATCATTCACCTGAACTGATGGTGGTAAAAGCAATGATGATGAGTGTTGCAGCTCAGATCTAGAAATCACACCTACATTCGCAGCAATTCCTTTGAGAAGGAAGAGCCACTGGGTAACAAGATGGCAAATGTCCAACTATGCTAGTAGTTCGGTCATATCTGTCCCTAGCAAAGGTGCAACAATACTAAATATAAGGATATCTTCTATATTCTGATGCATAACACAAACTGGTCAGGAAAGACAGAATATTAGAAAAGAATTACTGCTTAAAGTATTCAAATCATTTGCCTACCTTAATTTTTCTGTTAGATGAGCAGGCAGATTTCTGCTTTAAAGATGAAAGACCGTAATTTCTAGAATGCTGTGCCTGTATTTTCAATGTGAATTGAATTCACTTACAGTATTATTCCACTTTGTGCTCTAATTCCCTTGAATATTCACTGTAGAGATGTATTCCTAGGCTGTTCTTAACTAGAACACTGCCAGAGGTCTGCCTCTACTATCATCAATGAGAAGCGTGCTCATGGGTCAAACTCCCCTCTCAGACAAACTTGAGCAAGGCCTTGAAGTCATTGGGGCTGCACAGATGTAACTGAGTGGGGAATTTGACTAAGTAATATCCTCAGTACAATCAGAAAACAACCAGAAGCAAAAAGAGATGCAATTTCACAAACACGAGCAATGAAATAAGCCACAGACCCAGAAGAAACACAGCACAGGAAAAAAAACCAAACACTAGGAGAGATCTTTCCTGTTGACAATTGCTATTTTCATCAAGCTTTACAAATTCATAAGAAAAAAAGGCATATATTTAACTAGTTTCAAAAGCTAATGAAAAACTGTTTAAGGCTGCAGCTCACACAGCATAAGGAATCTTAAAAGCTGTGCCACTCATGTCCATGCCTTTTCAAAAAAACAAATCCCCGCATTTAATAGGGCTGTGGCACTTGTGTCATTGCCAAGCTGTAATATAATACTTGGCTTTGTCTATGGTGACCATTTTTGTACAGACAGGCATTGCAAACATACAAACAACTCTCAGTCTTCCTCTCAGCTTTCTGCAGGAAAGGACTACTTCAAATACTGCCACTAGACCAAAATGGGTACATGGAGGAAATACAGCGAGGGCTCCCTTCTTCCCACACTGCCGAGTCATTGAACTCAGCTTGGAAAAAGAAAGGATCAATTTCAAGCCTCCACTACCCCTGCTTTGTACAGCCTCAGCAGAAGACAGGAAACCAGCTTATCAAGATGGATGGAGATTTTCACAGTGTTAGATCATAATGTGGTCTGGTCTAATATGACTTCTTCCTCTCAACTTGCTGTTAGTCTTTACCAAGGTGAGGGGCAAAATTCAAAAAGTATCTGTGCTCCAGTAAACTCAGTCTGCCACAGCAGCATCTCATTGCTTTCTAAACTAAATGCAATTCAAAGAAGCTGCACTGTTCATAACAGCTTTGTTTCAGCCTGATTTCTTAAGAAGACAAAATTTATATCTTCAGGCTGTTTGTCTGTAATTCCTCCTATATCATTAGAATAAGCTAACCAGTGTCAATGAAGTTTGAAAGTACAAGAAAAGCCTCAAAGATTCATATGTTTCACACTGAATGCCTGAGGAGAAAGGTATAAATGCTCCCACAAAGGAAGGAGAGACTGATTTAATACTTTATCTCTTCTGAGAAAAAGTAAGAAAATGGACATTTTTTCTCATCATTAATCACAATAGAGCTGAAATTATAAAGGGCCTCAGTCTTGGAACTGTAACATCACCAAAACATTTCTGAGAATTCCCTCTTAAGGCCTTCACTAATTCACCCGAGGAAACTGCAGCTATAGAAAGAACCAAACGTGTGTCTAGCATCTTCTAGATAAGGATGTTAACTTTTGAACTAGCTACTAGGTTGAACAGGCAACGTAACTGAAATGAAAGCACAGACAGTCCAAACTTCAAAAGGAAAACTGTAGCTCAACCCTGTATCTCATGACAGCAGATCACCTCAATGTGACAGCTAAAACTACCCACCATTTACAATCTGAAATGAAGACAAGAACTTTGGAATAGAGGGGATGAAGAGATTCCAGTAAGGTAAAAATCTGAGCATCAAATCGATTCACTAAACTTAGAGACAGGTCATAGTTATTAAAAGAAATCCATATTGTCACTTAATGAAGCTTACTCTGGGCAAATGGCAGGCAAGATGAATAACTCAACCTCCAGCTGGCAATGAGTCAGCACAAGGCACAAGAAGTTTTTAAATGTCACGCAGTCCATTTCACTCCACAAGGATCTAGAACTTGAAGCCTTCTTTTTCCTACTTAAACTGGTGTTTCAATTTAAATGTAATAAAACTTGTCTTAGCATAGTCATGTGATAGCCTAGCTCAGACTTCAATAGCACAGAATATTGTTTAAACAAAGGAAACAATATATTTCTAGCTAAACACGAGCTGATGTGTTACTGTGCTTCCTCATGATCTATATTATCGTAAGGCTGACAAGCCAGCATCACGAACAAAGTCTACAGGTACCTCAACAAGGACCAACTAAACATTCATTTTTACAAGGTCAGTATTTGAGTAGAAATTTACATTGCTAGCCACACACAAAAATAACTAAGAAAGAAAGTTAAAGAAAAGAAAAAGGTGTTCCACCAACAATCCCTGCTGGGTCAATGTGAAGACCCAGCACATTCCCACCTGCTGCTGAAGAATGACCCTTAAACCTTCGTCACACTTAAATTCACAAGTCCAAAAGTAGGCTTCAGAGGGACAGCAGAAAACTAACAGATTTTTTTGTCTAGACCAGTTTGCTTTTCCCAGAAAGAAACTCCTATTGTTTTTGTTCCAGTCAATAGTGCCTAATGCCTAAGTGACAGAGGCACTCAGATGATAGCATGTAAGGCTGAACACACAGAAAAATGATGCTGCAAAAAGCAGAACTTGTTAATACATATGTAATGTAGATACTATTTATAAATATATACATACACACACACATTACATCACAGATGTTTTTTCTCCAACATTAAACATACACTGCAAAAGATGGTAAATCAAAATTGCAATAGCCTCAGGATATAAAGAGAGTATGTTGTTTGTTAAGTAGGTGCAGGAAGCCAGAAAAGCACTTACTAAATGGATGCCTGAGAACAGTTTCCTATCCATTTATTAAACTGTAAAAGTTCAGTACTTCACTAGAAATATTATCATAATTTCCACCTAGAGTTGGTACATTTAGAAAATAGAGATGGCATTTACACATCTTCAGCCAGCTATGTTTGTTTCTCTTCTCATTGCCCCCTAAACCCAGTATCGGTTCATTTTTACTGTCAGCGTTACAAATCTCAAACAGTTTTGTTTGTTTTTACCAGCAATAAACTCCTTTAGTCAGTAACTGGAAAAATATATATTTTTTTTCCAAATTCCTTAATTATCAAATCACTCATCATCAGTAAGTAGATGGCACATAAGAAAATGCAGAAGAACCTGTTATTAACTGGGCAAGGAACAGTCCCTTCTAGACCATGAAGTTTAAAGAAGGAATTGAAAAATAGTTTTTAATATTAAATATGCTGTCATATTTACGCAAAGAAGCCAATTGAAGGAGCAGTAAAAGTTAAGCACAAAAAAAACTGGCCAACACTGAAAATTCAGCTACTAAGGCTCTGAAAGAGTAATTTAGGACAGCTTCAGTTTATGTCAGCTGATTGTGATCTGTGTGGTCTCGTGGAAATAATTAAATAATTTTCTCAAAATATAACCATTATTGCTGACAACGCAAAGTAAGTATTCTGCTCCACCCAACCCAGCACTGAGTGCATCAACTGCTTCCATCAGCCTGAAGGTTACTCTGCAAAGGGAACATATCTGGATTTGCTTGTATTTAAGTACCAACACTTACCACTTTTATACACCTTGCTCTTCAATTTTAGTTTCCTGATCAGAACTTAATGTTAACATTAAGCCAAACCTATCCCTTTCTAAAAAGCATATTTCATGTCCTCTTTCAATGTCCTTGGCAGTATTTTCAATTGCTGATATACACTTCTGTTTATTAAACTGTAAAAACTGCATCCCAAGGTCATTGTGAAATAAACAGCATATTCCCACTTGTACAGTCCATAGGACAACAGTAATCTTACAGGCATGCGTCACAAATGATGACTTCATAACAAAAAGTGTTTGCAGCAATATCAGTAGAGTATTACAGAATCACAGAATGGTTTGGGTTGGAAGGAACCTTTAAGATCATCTAATTCCAACCCCCCTGCTAAAGGCAGGGATACCTCCCACTACAGCAAGTTGTTCAAAACCCCATTCAACCTGGCCTTGAACTCCTTCACAGAGAAGGCATCCACAGCCTTGCTGGGCAGCCTGTTCCAGTTCTCACCACTCTCACAGTAAAGAATTTCTTCCTAATATCTAGCCTAAAGCTACCCTCTTCCAGTTTAAAACTGTCTCCCCTTGTCCATGTTGCTATATGCCCTATAAAAAGTCTCTCCCCACATTTCCTGTAGGCCCCCTTCAAGTACTGGAAGGCCACATAAGGTCCCCCCAGAGCCTTCTCTTCCCCAGGCTGAGGAGCCCCAACTCAGCCTGTCCTCATAGAGGAGGTGCTCCACCCTCTGACCATTTTCATGGCCCTCCTCTGAACCTGCTCCAACAGCTCCATGTCCTTCTTGTGTTGGGGGCCCCAGAATTGGGCACAGTACTCCAGGCTGAGTTTCAGGAGAGCAGAGTAGAGGGGCAGAATCACCTCCCTTGACCTGCTGGTCACACTTCTCTCAATGGAGAGGATACAGTTGGCCTTCTGAGCTGCAAGAGCACATTGCTGGCTTACACTGAATCTTTCATCAACTGACACTTAAATTTCTCTCCTCAGGGTTGCTCTCAAGCCATTCTCCACTCGAACACTTCCTAAAGGAATGAACACGATTTCTTCTGTTCCACTTAAATTCAATTTCACAACTTAATTTCCAAAAACACTAAAGAAATGAAGAAGTCGTATGGTGGTTTACTTTTTTAAAACTAGATATTTATCAGCAATGATTCTAATATGTAAACAGATTTGAATGAAATGAATGGGTTAACTAACACCACTGATACATTTCAAAAGTATGCATTTAAAATGAACTGAGTCTGATCTAATCACATTTGTGCTCCTTTGAAAATACCTGCGTTGGTCCTTGGAAACAGTTAAACTGCTTCCTATAAGTTCTTTGTGATACCAGGCAAAGTGTAACTAGAAATGTCAGTAATCATATACAGGAGAAAGTTAACTCACCCAGCTGGTGATGAGGGTCTCCGGCTACAGAACACTCCTCCTCAGAAAGTGGCCTTCACCCAGAAGATGCTCACAGGAGAGCTGGATCCTGGGTGCCCTCCCTGGGCCCACCCCTCCCAGTCAGGTGGGAAGTACAGGTAAATTGCCTGTCCCTGTGCTTCCTGGGCCAGCCACCCCCTTCACTAGATGCTCAATCATCAGTTCAAGCTGTGCCATAAGAGTTCCCTTACAATACCCTGGTGGAAAACTGTCTTCTAGGTAAGGGTGTTCATGGGAATTACGTCAAACTATGCAGAAAACTACATTTTCAGAGTTAGCACTTGCAAACATTTATACCAGAAGTGTTTGCACAACCATCCAAATGGAGCACGATCCCTTTACTCAACGTATCCAGCAGACTACAGTCAAGAATAGAGATCAAATCTTTGAATGTTGGCCAAGCACAACCAATCTGAAAGCGAGGTAAAGAGAGGCAATGAAAGGAGATGAAAATAGTTGTTTGTCAAAAAAGAAAAAACAACAAAAAACTGCAAAGACTTAAAAGAAATCACTCTTACACTTACAGACACTGCAGATAAAGACTGTTGAAGTTCATTATGAATAATGAATTATTTCTTGTATATGCATTACTACATCTACTATGGATATTTTGAAGAAAAACAGTACTGTTTATGCATGACCTGAGCAGCTCAAATAGTATTATCATGTAAGACTGTTAAACATTCTGGGTTTGTTTACAATAAAAACAAAACCAAAAAATTTCTTTGGGATGCTTCCTCACAGAACAATCCATGACAAATAAAAATTCCTTTACCTTTACCTATTTATCATGGGCTTGATGAGCTTCCTACTTAAGTCAGCACAACAGAACCAACTGACTTCACAGGGGAAGTTAACACTTAACAGCATTTGAAGAAGATCACTCCATAAGCACCATTTCTGTGTCTGCCTTGACTCCACCACTATGGAAATCCACCTCCAAGCTTCAATCGGTTCTCATTTTGACTGTTCTCCTATATGCACGGTAGGTTTTTCATGAACCAGTACTTCAGAAGGCATTAATTCCAAATTTCTCACTCCTTTTCAAACTCAGTAAGCTTTCATCACCTATGTTTGTTACATATTACCTACCTACTAATTTTGAAAGGAATATCAACATTTATTGCTGCCATTACAATTATTATTTAACTCTATAAAGTGTATAACATTAAAGACTCTGTAAAATACAATGTATGGGGTAAATCTGTGATATACTAAAAAAATATCACAGTGAATCCAAAACATTCACCAGCTGCTTCACTGCAATTCATAAAAGTAATCTTAAGGATTCATTTAAAATACTACAATTGCTCATCACAGATTTTCTAGGAAGAAAAATTTTTCCACTCTTAATAAAATTTGCCTCTAAACATTTTTCATTTCTCTATACCCTCTTACTATCCTAAGATAGTTATTCCCACTACAGTGACACTAGGACAGTGACAGAAAGAAAAAAAAGCACTTGAATAGCACAAGAACTCTATTTGAAAAATCACTGCTTCCATATTTCCTGCTGATGTCTGAAATGTTGATATATAAATAATCATCTAGTCCTACTCACTTGACAGTGTATCTGAATTCTAACAACTCCTGGATGAGAAAGCTTACTGTGCTCTACAAATGAAAACAAACATTCAGAGCCTACTCCTGTTTCAATAAGTCCCTGATAGTTTTGCTTATACCAGGATAAAAGATTGATGGCATTCCTCCACAAAGCTCATAGAAAGACAAAGGCTGTAGCAAATAAGGAGGAGTCTGCATGGGGAAAAAAAGTGCAAGTCAGAAAAGGGAAGTTTGGACTCGCAAGTCTGGACACAAGGCACAACTCTCAAGGTACCACCAGTATTATTTCAATCGTAAATGCAGGAAAACAGTACTTTCAAACAATGAGATCAAAGGTACCTAAAGTTAAGAGTTACTAAATCTCTGAAAATTCATAATCATTACTGGAAAATCCATTAAGTCTAAGTCACTATGACTTAATCTTCCTGGCAAAATTTCACTAAAAGATTTTAAAACTTTTAGTGCCCCCAGTGCATGCAATACTGTATTTCTAGCAACACTATTATTTCTAGTATTGCTGTTAATCAATCAAGTCCTCACAGACTATCAGACTATCACAGAAAATAGGGTGCAGATTTACCGTTTTGAAAGTGATTCTCATAAGGAAAGCAGAAATATAGATGAAAACGTGAATGGAATACGCACTTTAAGAAAAGGCCATGGAGAGAACCACAATGACTAGCACATCAATAACCATATATTCATCTAGATAACTAAACTGAATGACACAGAACTATTTTAGAATTCTCTCTGTATCTAACAAATGGGACAAAAAATAAATATATTTACAGTAGTATGGACAAAAAGGATACACTTTGTTTAGCCAAATAGCTAAAAAAAATAAAAACAACACGGAACAGGCTTCACTGTCTACGAAACAGTCTTCCGATAGGTTTGAAGCTTTCAATTGCAACCAAGTCTGACACACACAAAAAAATAACAAATTTCAGTTTCTGAGGATGTCACAGAAACAAGTGGTTAAGGCTGCAAAGAAACATCCTGTTCAAGACCTCACTGAATAAAAGACTACTGAATTCGCTGAGACTCAAATGTAATGATCTCTCTTATATAACTGAACAGCACACTGCTGAACGCCTTACTGATGGCTCACACAGACAAGACATACATAAAAGAAAAAGCTGTAAGTTACATAGCATACAATACAGAAAAAAGACCCCTACATTTTGTCAAAGGTCAAAGCGACGTGAGTTTCAGCAGTATTCTTTGTTCTGAATTGCCTGCACAACTGGGCTTAAAATGGAATGAAAGGCATAAAACAATAAGGATCAGCAACATTAGTTTTTCTCACTAAGATTATCTGAAAGTTAATAGGATAACAACCACGTAGAGTTGGTCTCTTATTACTTGTAGACAGAACAGTGTTTTGGAAATCAACCGCACATTGATTTGGTGCCATAGCAAACTATGATGCCAAAGTTCATAAAGCAATGTCCAATGAAAATACAAGAAAACACTCGAGTTCTGCAATCCTTCACAAAAAATAATACTTGAGTGCCTCACCTTTGACAATAGTGAATATTTACTAATGATTGCAATCCAAATCACTCTTCAAAGAGTTTTGAGGGTGAAATAGGATTAATGGGAAGAAAGAAAACTCATAAGCCAAAATATCAGTGAAATAAAAATAAATAAGAGGAATATACAAAATACAAAATGAGTGGCAACTGGAAAAAATGTCTGAGTTAGGAAAACTAAAACAGTATTTCGTGTTTAGGTGTGATTGGGGTTTTTTAAGGTACACTGTTTCCACGTGTGTTATTGTAACGTGACACACATCCTTTTCCTCATTACTGTTAATTACAATGGAAACCTCCCATAATTAACTGTAGTAGAAGGTAATTTGACGAAACTTTCATAAACCAACCTTTCCCCACACACTCATATATAGAAATCATCTTTTGTGCTAACGCTTCTGTAAAATAAAGTGTTTGGAGTATAATAATTCAAATTATGCTGCTGCTTCTATTCCAACAAAACCATTCATCCAGTTGCAAAAAAAAAAAAACAAAACACCAAAACAACAAGGGAGACACTCAGCATTTAACTTACTACAAAAGCAAGCAGGCCAGTGAAGACCATCTAACTCCAATACTCGCATTATATATTAAATTCTTATGCTACATTATTCAAAACAATTTTCCATATTTTCTCTCTATCATTTCTACTACCAGCAAAGGCATAAGCACATATATCTTTCAGCTGTCTCACGCAGCCCTTTTCTGACTTCTCCAACTAAGCGGTCTTCATCCTCTCTTTGTGGCATCAGTCACCCTCGGCAAGCTTGAGACACCAGCACAGAATGCTACTCAGGACAAATTTTGTGTATCTTATTTTGAATTCTAATTAGCACTTGAAACAACAGTTGTTACCCACCTATTTGAATTTAAGGCCTTTCTACGTCAGTCTGCCTAACCACAGCCAGATGTCATTAGGTTCCACTAATGTCAGAGATGCAGCATCTGAACCTCTTTGCAGAGACCAGTAAGCTGCTGGTGATAAACATTTTTCTCAGTTATTAAGAAGATCATCAGTGAGAACTTCATGGAGAGCTGGCTAGTTATAATTCTGCTTACCATCATATTACCCTTTCGCAGCACCCTCTTTAAGTCTGCCTTGAACTACAAACCCATGCTCCACTCCAAAAAAACTATTCTTTTGATCTCAGTAAAAGATGGTTAGAGTGATTAACAGATTCGTATAATATTAATATACCTGGGAGCAAAGCTAAAGCTTGCATTTCTGAAATAATCAGTATCTTACAGAAAATGAAATGAGTACAAAGATAAATGCAAAAATGGGTAGGACTTAGCAACACAACTTAGACTTTCTTTCCACTGACCATTACATTTTGCAAAATTTTTCTCTTTCCCATCCCACAGAAAAAAAATAAATGTGCATTCCAAGCTATTACCTCCTAATCTTCCAAGCTTTAAAGTCAACCTTTAAGGGAATAATTACAGTCACTGTTTTCCTTGAGCTTTATGCCACTGCAACCCAAATTCAAAGTTACACACCATGACGACACAGTATGGTGAATGAGGCCCTCATACTGCGCTTGTTGTCATCTCCCTGAAATGCTGCAGGTTGCTTGCTTACCCTTCAAAACAAGCAGGATGGGGACTAGCTACATAGCACACACTGTTCATGGCATTCTGCATGCTAGCAAATGTGATTAGCACAGAAGATGCGAGAAAACCAGAAAGCATCTTTCCATATTCAGCCATGTATGTTTAATACTGAGCTAGATTTCACCTCAGTGCATTATTATGTTGATCGACAGTAGGTATAGCAAGGAAGACATAGGCTGACATCAGCTACTTTTAAGCTTTTCTCTTCTTCCCCTCCCTCATTTACCACCTCCAGCTTCTATGACACCATGCATTGTGCATTTATGTGCACTCATGTGCACAGGCAGCAGAGACTTATCTATTACGATCAGTTACGTGGTAAAACTGCAAAAGGAAACTTTCACCCTTGTCCAGGTGGTTGAAAAACTGCAGAGGCCAACAGCAGCTTCTCAATGCATGCTCTCCTCCCTCCACCCCCCACGTTTCTAATCACTTAGGAGGAAGATAGGAAGATTAGCAGAGAGGAAAAAAATAACCAAAGCTGCAGATAACCCTTTAGGACCACAACGTCAGGCTATGAGATCTGGAGCGAAAGGTTAATGCGGTAGTATTTTCAGGAATCAGACAATTGTGTTTTACATGAGAGGGAGGGGTACTGAGAGGGTGAAAAAAAGAAAAGGAAATGGTGATGAAGACAAAAATGAATTTGTCATCCACAGCTGGATCTTTGATCACCTGGAGTATCTAGGAAAAAAACATTACTAAAAGAAATAGGATAGTTCTATTACCAACATACTGCATTTTTTTGGTGGAGTATTTTCATCATCATCACAGCAGATTTTAGTAAGAATACAGCTGCACAAGTAAGGGCTTATTGAGCTATGCAAAGAATAAATAAAGGTGGTACCCAAAACACTGACAGAAAGCTACCTTTAGCAGCTGATGTACTGAAAAGGATTAAAAAATAGAAATATAAATAAAAGTCACTTTCACTGGAAGACAATGTCATCCCCATCCCTGTCTCTGAACGGTTGCTATGGGGTTGTGAAGAGGAGGGGAAAGATGGGGGGGGTTATAATCAATCATCTCAGAAGAGCATTGCTTCTTACAGAGAAAGATCTGGATTTTGACTGTGTCCCTAAGAAAATTGCGGACTGCAGAGCTGCTGCCACGCAGGGCAATGAGGAAGCAGGCAGAGCGGAGGCAGCAGCTGGGGATGGAAACGCCTATTAAAACCTTTAGACAACAGATGGGCAAAGCTCGGCTGGTTTTAAAAAAAAAACAGAAAAAAACAGCACACACGCACACACAAAACCAACAACAACAAAAAAACCCACCCCACCACAATGCATCATGTTTTATTGTCCCACCATAACGAACTACACTTAATACCCACATGTCCAAAGAAGCCCCCCTATTACTAATTTCCCCTTTCCCTGAATTATCATCTCAAGACTCAATTCACTTTTAGGGGGGTCTCCCCAGTCCAGTGAATTTGCCAGATCCCACTGCTTATTGCACCTGTTACTACAAAAAAAAAATAAAATAAAAAACTAAAAGTCATTTGGGCTTCTTTTAGAGGTTTTCCTTCCAATTAAGGATCCCCTGCCCTTGAAGTGAATATGCTATCTAAGCAAGCAACAGCAAGTCCAGATCTTTAATGCATTTAGAGGATCTAATTATGTCATGTAGGGCAGAAGCACCTGCTCTCCGCTAATTCCCTCCACTCTGTTTCCTCTTTTTAATATTTCTTACCATTGTTCCATTCAAGCAGATCTGCTGGGGGTGAGTTCATAAACAAGCTTTAAGAGAAATAATTAAATAACCTCCCCTCCCCCTCATTCTTCCTACAAAAACACAGGATAACCAGAATTCTGCTAGTGATCCTCCATTTTTCTTTTATTTCAGATGCTACACAAAAAACACCAGCTCATCCATCCATATTTGCTAAATGCCCAATGCAGTGCCACGGATATACTGTATATATTTCCCACCACCAACTGCACCTTAAGGACTACACCCTTTTCAATCATGATGTCATGAAATACTGCTGGTGACTCCCCCACTACCACCACCACCACCACCTCGGTACTACAGGCTGTGAACCTTTCATTTCAATATAATTTGATTAAAAAGAAAAGACTTCTAAGTAGGGCAGAGAAGAAATTGATGTGAAAATCCACCACAAGCATCATCTATTTTTTCCTCTGCATGCACTCTTTTCGTCACCAGAACACCACCCATTAGAAGGAGTAATGAACATAAAGCATCTTCTTTTTTTTTTTTTTTTAAAGAGGAAAAAATAACATGAATATTAAAAATAAAGCAAAAAATTCTTTGTGAATATCATCTTCATTAAATCAGCAAACGGGAAAACCTGATCCCTCATATACCCCATCCCCAACACCTCACTGGCTGCTACAGCACCTTCCCCTTGGCGCTGGTGCTGCTGCAAAGGAACCAACCTGTCTGTCCTTTTCCTAGGGTTTTCTCCAAACGATAGGGTCCAACATATTGTGCATGTTGAGCTCCGCTGCCTTCTTTCCCTGTTGATGTCATTTCTACCTGGATCTGTAATTCTGCAATGTGTATGTGCTGATGAGCTGGAATTTCTCTCTGCAGTTCCTTAAATTCCCACTTTGCAGCTGTGCAAGCAAAGCACTCTTTCTTTTTGCTTTAGTCCACTTGGTTGCAGATTTTTCTCTTCCTCCTCTTTCTTTTCACTCTCTTTCACGTGCCTGTTGTCTCGCTGGGTCTGACTGGGACGATGTGCGAAGGAGTTATTTTAATGTTCAAAGAGGGGGGATCTACGATCCAAGCCCAAGGAGCATGATGCTGGTGATCTGGGCTCCGCACGCCTTGTTCTCTCTAGGAGCTGTTCAAGGGAGAGCCAGGGCTAGAGCAGCGGAAGAGCCGGGCCCCGCAGCTGTGATTGACATTGCAAGCAGCCAATCCCCTCGTCTCCCACCTCCTTCTCCCCTCCTCCTTCCAGTACCTTTTCTTTTCCATCAGCAGCAGCAGTTACTGCTTCTGCCTGCTACAGAGCATCATAATCAATAGGAACGGCAAACACCCAAGTTTATCAGTCTATTGATAAGGCACTCTTAAATATATTAGGGAGTGTGTTATTTTAAATCCCAAGCACACACATTTCTTTCTCATGAATTATACTCCACTATGCAGCTGTACCTCCATGGTACTGAATAAAGGATGTGACTGTGGCAGGAAGTAGGAAGGGAAAAAAAATCTACTTCAGAAAACGAGCTTGAAAAATTCATTAATTCTGTTTGATTCTGAAGGACCTGTATCTTCAGTGGGTTTTATCCTTTAAAGAGAGGCTTTGGGGAGGAAACAAAAAGAAAAAATAAAATGACAGAGAAAAACAGGGCCCATCCTGTAGCTATTGAACTCAGTGGCAGACGTGCTTTTAAATTTGATGGCAGCAAGCAGGCTTTGCATCCTTAGGTGAACAGATCAAAAATGGCATGGGTGCTGTCTTCATTATATCAAAAAATCCAGATGTTAAATGGGTATAGGAAAGGATTCTCAGATCCACAGATAATACTTCCATAGGCTCTATACCAACAGACTAAGGAAACCTGCATTGCTTACACGTATCTTTATATTCCTGAGGGTTTAAGAAGTTTGTTAGGCACAAACCTATGTACTTTCTGGGGCCATACAACAGTTTAGAATCTGGGCTATCAAACTGAAACCAATACCACACAGAGTTCCATTTTACCTTCTCTTCTCTGCACTGCTCCAGATAGCAAACTGGTTGGAATACGCTTTTTGAATTACAACCAAGAAATGCACAGCAGGGATTCTTCAGTCACAGAGGAAAGCCATGACAAGCCTGTAAAAGAATGAGAGAGTAAAGAGGACAAAACTTGGACACACCTTATCGTTCTATGTTGCTAGTTGAGTGCGAAGACTAGTGACTATTTCAGGGTTGTTTTTTTCTTTCTGAAAAAAGGATATATTTTTAAAATACCTATATCTACATGAATCACCTGCTGAAGGAAATTGCAATAACACTAGAAATTTGCTCTGTACCTGTAACACAGGCAACACAACTCCACCCAACAGGTTGCAGCAGATTAATGGGGTGAGGAGATGAGAGGAAGCCAGGCCAGCAGCGTGAAACTTTAAACCAACTCCAAGGTGTCCTTGTGTCTCCCTCAGGAAACAAAAACCCTAATGCTTGTTTTGGCCTTCCTCTGCATTGCTCTTTATGGTTCACCTTTAATTACTTCCAGAGCATGCTTTTACAGCCACCTGCCAGCATACCAGTGGTGCCCCCAGCACTCTGCTCCTCCTCAGACCTCACTCACCCTGTGGGGCTGCCTGCTAACAGCTGCCTGCTAACGGCTGCTCCTCCTCTGAGAGGACTGGCTCCACCGTCACCAACGGTACCTTCCAGCACCTCACAGGCATTTACTCTCCTCCCATTTCTCTTTTGCTAAACTACAAATTGTTATTTCTCCAATCTTCCCCAACACTGTGATAGCATTTCCCCATGTCTGGCAGAGCTGTGAAGCCATGTGTCTGAGGGGAGAGGGTGCAACAAGCCCTCCGAGTGCCCGTGGCAATATGGCGACTGCTCGACCCTGCTCTTCCCGCCAAAAGCGCTGAGGCAAAGGGACTGCATTGCGTCCCCCTGCGGAGCAGCTGTGAGGGCTGCAGGCAAAATGCTTTCAGAGGCTGAAAGCATGAGGCTCAAAAACATCAGAAGATCTTCAACAGGGCAACCAGGTGTCAAGAACACTTCTCCGGAACTCTTTCCACACGTGTGGTGCAGCAGAAGCTTTCCTTCGCCTAACCAGGCTGTTGTGAGGTGAGGCATCATGGTGTGAGGAGTAGGCTCCTGGCAGGTTGTCCAAATTGCCAAATTACCCACGCAATCATATTAGCAACATGCATTGCCAACTATCTTTCACACACAACAGCTTTTAAAATTTGTATTTTAGAGGGCTTTTGGTTGGAGATGATGAGGTGTTTGTATGTAGATAAACCATGTCTGGGTCACGATATAAATAGAAAGATGAGCAGTCAGACAGTATCGCCATAAAAGACCCAACTTGCATATTTTGCAGTTTACTTCCATTGTGCTTTGGGAAAAATAACTTAACAGTTCCCTGAATACTACAAATCCCCACTTTCTGACGCAAAATATATGCCAGTGTCACGGCTGGAATAAGAACAAAAACAATTCATTCATATGACCCTGACTAGGAGGTCAGTGAGTCTAAAAAACAAACAAAAAATTCAAACCCTTTTGGTGTAATTTGTTTACTTGCTATTTTGATTCCATAAGAGTATTCTGCTCTGTGACCTATTGCAGCAACTTTGACCTTTCATTCTCAACTCTTCTTGAAAAAAATATTTGGACACCTCTTTCTTCGTTAATAATCAAATGCTGTTGATTTCATCTGTTCATATAGTCTAAAACCCCATTTATCTACAACCCCTTGATATGAAACTCACTCTTTTGAATCTAGGTTATGTCCCCCTGGTGTGAATTACTTATACAATAACTCTCTCACTTATTTGAAGCCCTGTTTGTCCAAATGTTTTGATGTTCCCAAAGTATTTTGAATAAACAGGGCTTTGCTATCATTGGATGTATCAGATATCTTTTGGGATACATACAGGATGATTTCCCCTGACCTTATTTTGTATCATCTTGTGCTTAAACATACAAGCAACATAAACTTAAGTGTATAGTATGAGGGCACCATCTTCAGTACTTTTATTTCTGTCTGCATTAATGATTTTTTTTAGTCCTCATTGAAGGCCCACACCCTAGAAATTCTGCTCAGGAAGAACACGGACACAGATTCAAGTAAAAGTTTTTTCTTGACTAAAGAGTGAATATTAACAATAAAAAAGACCTAGAATTTCGCTGTTTTTTTTTTTTTTTTTTTTTTTTTTAAATAATTGTAATTTACACTAGCTTATACCTTTGCAAAGTCCTCATGTTCTTTTTTGTCGTTTGCCACTAACTTTCTCATAATATCCACGAGAATCTTAAGGGTAAAGATCATGAAATGAAGCAAGAATTGGAGGAAAAACAGGTTATAAGGACACTATATGCTGTTTTTCAATTGCTCATTTGAATGTGTTCATGGAGTTACTAAAGTAGTTGTCCAAATTCCAAGAAAAAGCATCAATAATTTTGTGTAATTAGCGTAGAATGAGTCAATAGTTTTCTCACGTTAAGAGCAATTCAACAAAAATTAGGAGTATATTTACAATTAGAATAACCTAATAGCTAATACCAATGATAAGGGCACCGTAAAGAAACAATTCAACAATATACAGTTTTTTCAATGTCAAGATCTGTTTTCATGCTATCAATATGACACCCACAGATCTATGAACACACAATACCTTTGATAAATGGTATTCAAAATTCAATATTTTGCAAACTGATGCCATTGCACAGGTACATCATCAAACTGAGCCAGGTATTCGTACAACCTTTAAGCATCAATGCTGTTGACAAACTGTAATATCTATATTAAGAATAATTATATAAGGCAGCCATATCTCCAAAGAAACAGCCTAAAATTGAGAGATTGTTCCCTTTGGAGTGGGTAGCTAATCAGCATCTTCTTAAGAAGCCTAAACAGACTCTAAGAAAAGAAAGGGATTTCAGTAGTGTAAGTAGATGTTTTAAATTTTTAGAATACTCTCACATTTCAGGCACGTTCCAGTATGTATTATGCACTGGAGAACTTAAACTACCTAGCATTGGTTGTTGAAAGACACTGCTTCTGCAAAGATTCCGTCTTTGACAGCTCCTGAACTAGTCCATTGCAGTTGAACTTGATGGTCTTTGAGGTCTTTTCCAACCCGAGCAATTCTGTGATTCTATAATTGTTGTTATATTTATTTTGTACTTAACAGTTTTCAGCAGTCTATATATTCTAGTACATCATTTGAATTTTCACCCAACAAATGAAGAAATGAAGTGTTAGTTCCTTATCTACATATCATCTTTTCTTCATACAAGGCTAAGGTAAAAGCATATAAAATATTTAATAATAAAACAGGTAACAGCATTACCAAGATTTTAAAAGGATGCTGGAGAGGTAGAGAGGCATTTATATTTAATCTAAACACTAAATACAAATGACCAATTTTGCCTTTCGTTTATGTAAATAACAAGCTATCAACACTTAAGTAGTATACCTAACAGCCATTTAGTACCGCCTTTCATTACATGCAGATTCTTTTCTCAGGAGAGTCGTGCAATTTGGGGGCCCATCCTCAGCAT
>JAOWBP010002559.1:11363998-11379430 GCA_028571105.1 Tragopan temminckii
TCAAGTTTCATCAAGTGTTAAACAGCTTCAGAGCTACCAGCACTATTTCTACAGACAAGCAACTGGTTGCCCCTTTCTTGGCAGTTGTTTCACTATTTCTCTGCTGAGCTGAGCAGATTTGTAAGTCCTGGATTTGCCCAGGCTAAAGATTACATCACATTTAAGTGGTACTACAATTACAACATTTTCTTCTCTTCTCAGCTTTCAGGTATGCTTTCTACACAACTTCCTTTAGATTTCAAAGTCTGCTGATTTCTTGCTTCTGTTTTAAGTAGAGCAGCCCTAAGCATCTTTCTTTCCATAACTCATTTATTTCCTAAGCAGACAGTTTTCTTTCCCCCTGGATCTTTTCCAGGCTTCATTTTCTGTCTGTCATGGCTTTCAGTCAGTCTACGTGACAAATCCTCTCTCACTGTGCTCCCCAGAATCTGGCTTTTGATCCAGTGCTCAGCCATGTCACCTCTGGGCTTCCAGTCCTGTAACTTAGAAGGTATAGCATGCAGCAAGCACAACTAAGAATAATCCCTAAAATGGACTAGATAATACTTCTCACTATTTTCCCCCAAGGCAAACACATTGATATCTTAAGTCATATTCTGAGTGTGTGTGTGTGTATTTTAAAAATACACTGAAGCTCACCTATAAAGTTTCTGCTGGCTAGTATTATGAGTCCCTCAGAGGGCAAAAACTGGGGCAGAATTTGCTCCTGTTGCTGAAAATTTGTGATGATTTTTTTCTGAGCAATGGCAGGGAAAATCGTTCTTCTACTACATAAGCAAAACTTAACTGCACTCAAAGGAAAGCTATTAATCCTGGAACAAACTAGTCCTATGCTAGTGTAAGTAACTAGCATAAAGATACTTTCTCAGGTCAGAGGAGTTACAAAAACGCATTAAAAACCCCAACCTTTTCTTATTACTAGGGCAGGGATCCCCAGTAGTAATTTGAAAATAAGGGCTGGGAGTCTGCCTCCACACATCACACAGTTAGCATTTCTAAACTTGCTAACTTGAGCAATGAGGAGCTGGGAGGACTCTGCTATATTCCTGACTCTGACAGTGACATAGAACGTGACAGTGAAGAGACTGGTTCACTTCCATGAGCCAACACTTCCCTTTCCACCTTTGGTCTTGTTGGTCTGTATATTCTTTGGTGTCAACGGAGCCTTCTAAGTAGTGTCATAATGTAAGTTATAGCAAACTAAATCCTAGCAAAGTCTAACTCCAAAAAAAAATTAAATGGGGTTTACACACACAGGAATTACATCAGAGAAATACAAATTATCAAGACATGGTTTATTAGCACTGGGGTTACGTGACTCCAGAGCATTGAGGCTGTTTTGTTACCCCAGGACTCATTTGTCACCAACAGTCACAATGGTTTCTTAAGATGACAAGAGATCAGTCTATCTAACTTGCAATTAAGGATTTAAAAAAAAAAAAAAAAAAAAAAAAAAGAAGCTTGATGAAAGTATTTGACATTAATTTAAAAAATTAGCACTGTGGCAAAAAGCAAACGAAGTGCATTTTCAGTTTAATTAAAATGCCACAATTACAATGTAAATAATTATGTTTTATTAATCATCAGCATTCATGCTTGAGACTGCAGTGATATAAAGATAATTAAGTTGCTGGTGCTGAAGTTGGTGCCTTAATAATTACATAGTAGTTAATATAGAATGCTAACTAAAACTGGGAACTTTTGCATAGCAATTATGTTATCTAAGGCTGCTAATTAGTCACATTAATTTAGAATTACTTTAGTTTCCTGTGTAGACTAGGCTTGCTAAACTGCAAGTGCCCATTGTCGCTTCTGTCTGATATAATAGAACTGGTCCCCTCTTTGTCTTTCTGTTGAAATCTATGCAGAGATGTTTCTCATCAAAGTGGTCTGTACATGAGACAGATCTGACAGAATCTTATTCTGTGACTGTTATTTTTCTGGAATGTGCACTTGCCAGTGTGTTCATAGCTCAGGATGCGAAATCGTTACAAGAATCCTTCTGCTTGTTAACGTCAAGGCAGAGTCCACTTCTTCTAAGCTGTTCCTATTAGTCCTATTTCACAGATGGGGGAAAAAAAAAAATAAGGTTATTTTAAGGAGCATAACAAGAATGATGACGTGAAACTACGCTGAGCTAGGGATAGACCAGAGACAGAATATAAGATGTAGGTAATTCCTGTGCGAACTCATAATTTTGAGGCCTGTGTTCTAAGGTCTGGACTCCTGAGTCAGGATATGGGCAAGGAGCTGTGAAGCCTGAAATGCCGGATCAGTTGAGCTGACTGTAGTGTGAAGCAGACATTGAAAATAGCTCGAGTGCACAAGGTCTCAAAGGCAAAAAGGAACTGAGAAAATATGCTGCAAGGAAAAGTGGACGGGTCAAAAGGCCACACCTGTCAATTTATAATTCTCCAGAAATGTGGAAATACAGTTGAGGAAGATTAACAAGTGTTCTTCCTGTTTGTGTAAACAATGACTGCCAGGAATAAAATGGGCATGAGATGGAATGAAACAGAGGTGCAGCCTTCTTTCAGATGATTCATCTGATGGTTTAACTGTCTTTACTAAAATCAGACAGAAGATTTTAACTGTGAAATGGCACTGTTTATGAAAACAAGGTATACCGAGGAGATGTTCTAATCAGGGAGTTGTAAAAAAAAAAAAAAAAAAAAAAAGTATGTAAAGGAAGAACAGTAAATTGTTTTTTGATTAGGCTCTGGCAGATAAGTCAACTTTTAATTTTGGATGCTCCCTGGTAAGGAATCAGGTTATAGTGGGGAACTTAAATTTTGTTCAACACTTCTTGCGTAGAGGAGACGCAGGACTACAGTCCCTTTGGGATGCCTCTAGGCAGAGGCTGGATAGAGATCTTGGGGTGTGCTTTGGAGAAAGTGGCCAGGGCAATGGGGGAACTGAATCTTCATCTGTGTTGGACGATGAGAGAGAACTGGGCTATGCAGGAGGAGAAGCACAGTAAAACCACGGTTGCTGGGACCCATATTGGCAAATGCCAGCATGGGAGGCAACTGCCGCAGAAAGTGGCTGGAAGATGGTAAGTTGATGTCCTCAGCATCTTTTATTTCATGACAGGGTTGCTGTCCCCCAGTTTGAAAATGGAGGACATACTTTCTTTAGTTCTTCCCATTAGGTTTTTGCAGATACTAAGATTTCCTCTTTGCTTTTACTTCCTCTGACTAACAAACTCATAAGTGGTATTCACATTTATTTATCTGCCAAGATCCACAACAGCATTTGGCCAGCCTGCTCCACTACATCAGCTAAAAGCCTTTGAGGATTATGGTCTGACTTCCAAACACCAGACAATCTCCTCACATTTGTAGAGAAACAATCTGAGCGTGGCCAATGCAAAGCTGCAGGGAACATGCCTTTTTTCCTTTCAGAATAAGGGACACAAATCAGGACTTTACAGTAATACTATTGCAATATCAAAAGCTTTAAATCTTGATTTATGTATCTTTTTATTTTAACAAAAGTTTATATTTTATGTTGAGTACTTCTAGTATGAGAATAAGTTTTTAAAATGTTGCTCAGAGTTTGTTTGAAAAGGCACTGTGGTTGTGGGAGGTCTCCAGAGATGACAGAACAAAAAAGAAAAGTGCCTCCCTCTTCACTCAGCACTTATGCATGCAGGAGCTACTTTTAATATCAAATTAATGCATATGGGGAGACAGAGTTCACTTTAGAAATCATCAGAACTTGGAAATCATGTTTTGCATTTCTCAGAAAGCTACCTGGGTGGAAACATGGAATGCAGTCCTGGCACTGTAGTTGTGGATTTGCCTCTGCACTTGTTTTTTTCACAGAAGCAGAAGTATTTTTCAAAGAGCACACTCTGTTCAGAGGGGTGGACTTCTGTTTGCTGTGGACCATCTCATACTTCAGTTTAACTTTTCCTGAGTATCCATAGTTTCAGAGGCAGTGAGACCACTCATTTGAGCTGCCCAGTAATTATTATTATCCCAATTTTGCAGAACATGCAGGTAACAAGACAGCCTGAAAAACTCACTTATGCTGTCCTCTGGATCTGGTTCACCTCCAGTATTCCATGAAAACTAGAATGAAGTAAAGCACCCCACATTCTCAGATATGTAGAAAATGCTTCTGGTCATCATTAATTTCCTTGCAGCATCAAAAATTGTTTTGTAAACGTAAGCTAATTACATCACCCTAGGAAGATGGGTATCACAGCTGCAGATTCACCAACAAGGAAAACAAAGCCTGGAAAGTTTAAATAAATCTGTTAATGGGAAGCTTGCGGTTAAGATAGAGACTTTAGGAATCTTTAACAAGTTTCTCATACTCTAATTGCTGAGCTGCTCCTCTGAAGGAAATCTTCCCTGAAGCATTGCTGCTTTATAGCAGCAGTCCTAGCTATCTGCTGCAGACCTTCAGGTCTCTTCTGTGGTTATTTTCACTGTCTGTGGCAGTGTCATCAATCCATACCTTTGTTCTTCATGTACAAGCAGAAGGGTCTCTTTTAGGAAACTCGCCTGTCATTTGCTAGTTGCATGTCTACTACCACGGATGTCAGCTGAGAAATTTTCAGGTGAGCCACCTAAAAATCAGCCCCTGTGTGGGAGCTCTGTCTAGAAATTTGGAGTGCAAAGCATTCCAAGGCCTGAACTGCCCTGATAGACAAGGCATTTTCAAATGTCTGTGATATGCCACTGGGTAAGAGCAATTAGCACAATTCAGCTGATGTGCCGCAAGGTCATGCCTAGCTTGGTTCAGTACATTCAGCTCTAAAGTCCCAGCAGAACACACACTGGATCATTTTGAAAATTTGGTCTTTTTTCTGAAGACAGGTCAGCTTGCATCTGCTTCCCCTTCAAATCTCCCCGAAGTACAGACATCTGGACTTTTTCAAAGGCAATTTGGCATCCTGCTTCAAACATTTCTCAAAATCTTCTCCGCAAACCGTTAGAAATACAGACTCGTGCTCATGCTGTTCTCCATATACTGAAATCAGTGGAATTACACCACTGTAAGATAGAAGTGAGGGGAGGAAATGGCCCTGTGAGAGGCCCTTCTGGATAGCAATGGTGAAAATGAAGCCGTTAATCATCATACTGCATGGTGATGAGACTCTGCTGCCAGGCTATTAAATACTCTGATCCAGCATGGTGTGGATGCAAAACCAGATGTGTTCTTGTCTGCAGAGACAGCAGAGGGATTTCAAGGTCTACAGTGGGTCTGCTGGAGACAGAGGAACTATTAACAGTGTTAGCAATTTGAATAGTCAAATTGATGAGGGGCTCAGGGAAAATGTCAGTAAATTAGAAAGCATTAGAGGCATTTTGAAGAGCATTAAGGTTGAGAATTTTGTTAAAGGACGTGTTGTTACAAAGATGACTGAACCCTGTTAGAAATTGAAAGACATCTTATAATATCACTCGATAGAAAGAACAAGGTCATACGTATGTCTGTAAGTGCACATATACTCACATGCACTGACAAGCTTTTAAAAGAGCAAAGTTTCAGACAAACAAAATGAGAGCAAGAATTTGAGCAGGATGGGGAGTTGAAACAGAAGCTTTTAATTGCTTCCTGATTGCTTGGGTCAAGTGTTGAATGTGATAAAAGGGAAAGCAGAACAACGTGATTTTCTGTTTGATTCTCCCTCCTGCTGTTCTCTGAATGGATATGGTGAATCACTGAGGAGGTGCGTAGAGGAGAAATGGGTCTGGAGGCAGAGGAGAAAGAAATGCCACCTCAAGGCTTTCTACTTTTGTGGATAAAAAGTTTGAAATGATTTAAAACTAAATATTTTTGGAAAAAAAATTCTATACTGTCTATGTATAATTATTTTTTTAACTATAATCAACAGAAATTATCCATCTCTATAATGTTAGCTCTTGATGACCACGAAGTTAATTTGGTGCTTGTCTGAAGAAGGTCGACCAAGAAATTAATGCAGGGACAAATCTTGGTTTCCCTCCCTCAACTTCTTCCTTTTGACCTAAACAGTCATTTTGTTGAATAAGAAATGAGTTTAAAATATATTTTCCTTAGTATTCTTCCATGCATTTTATTTCAGAATTTTATTTCTGAATACTCCCATAAATGTACCAGGCCCAGTTTGGCTCTGGTGGTACTCTCTGGCTTTACAATTTTTCTTTCAAACAGCAGATCAGAATTTTAGTTTTCTGTTCTAGCAATTCCAATAGATGAACTGATGTTGAGTTTAAATATTTCTTTTCCAATGTTATGACAAATCACTGTGGTCCAAGGAGCACCTTCTTTCTGTTTTGAAAGCTGAACCTTTTCATCCATAGTAAAATTCACCCATTGCTGTCTTATAGGAGTTTGTCTTTCTCTCCTGCATCAGTATACAACACAGGCAGGGAAGAGGCTGCGCTTCTGAAACAGCCACATGGAGTCTTCAAGAGGCATCAATCCTAAAGCCATGTGAGGAGTCATTAGCAGGGTTTTTCAGTGATTATCACTCTCCTTAGTCTCCCTTGGGTTTTATGTAGCTGGTGGAGTGCCACTTTAGTAACCTTAGCTGTGATGAGCAAATCCTGTACGAGTTAAAATGAGCTGGGACACGACCTCATGTCCTCCTAACTGTGTTTTCCTTCCATAGATATTCACTGCACGTTTCTGGAACTCGTCTCTCCCCGCAGCCGTCTTAGTGAGATGCTTTAAAGGACCATTGTTCAAAGATATTTTAATAGAAGTGAGTCACTTTACATGCAGAGTTGCTGCATATCCCAAACTTATTGAAAACAAATAAGGATTTTGCACACTGAAAACAAGGCTGACAAGTTCAGTCTTTACATTGCAAAATACACCACAGTCTTCTATGTCCCTATTGTCTCATTTCCCCTACAGGATGAATGGACAATCTCATTCAGGAGGCAGTTTTCTGTAGCATTTAAGAAGGCAGTTTTTTTGAGGGCAGTTGAAGTTGCCTTTACTGATACATCTGATATCCCTACAGGGATCTAATTTGCAGCATGGGGCTTTGTAATTTCATGCTAGAACAGCATAAAATGGAAGAATAACTCATCCAAAAGGAGGGGATTATGTAACAGTAGTGAAGGAGAATCTGTTGAGACAGTGAAGATCTTTGAAAAGTCATGCTACTGGTTCTGCAGTGCTGTACACCCGCTAATTGGTTTCAAACAACATGGAGATATGTTACCAGCAAGCAGAAAGAAAAGGGAGAAAAGTAGCGCAGCATCAATACTGTTCACCTTCTAAACTCAATCAGACAAAAACATATATTACAGCTGAATAAAATTCTCCTGTTTTACTCAAGCTCATTAATGCCTGCTTTTCCTTCTCCTTTTCTTTTCCACAGTGTAACCAAACAGCAACAAAAACAGGATCTTTGATATCACTGGAGTACATCAGCAACTGAGAATGATGAGTGAGATACTTGGCATGGGTGTGCACACAGCCTGTTACAAGTCTTTTCACACAGGGACTGTACGTTTGTGGAGGTACGACACACTGCATTGAGGACTTGGTGTGTAAGTGTGTTGAGTTAATGGAAGCTCTGCCCTGGAAATGGCACTTGGTAGCAATGGCAAAAGAACTGCTGACACACAAGAAAAGCTTTGATGAGCTGGATTGGGAAACCTCATTAATTATTCCCGCACATGGATTCTCTAAAATTGTCACAAATTGGTGAGAAGGTTCAACATCTACTGACATCAGCACCTCTGATGTCATGGGCCAACACAATAAAAGGGGAGACATGGCTTTTGGAGCAGCCCTCATAGATCACCATGTGTAGTAAAAGCTCAACAGGGAATTCTCTGATTCAGACAAATAGACCAAAAAAAAAAAAAAAAAAATTGTTTGTAAAAAGTTTGTACTAATCTGAGTGAAAGTGGCAATATGCAGTACTTGATCCTGATGTGTCCATCCCTGCTAGTCTGCCAGCTTCTTTTTCCACCTGTGAGTCTCATTGCATCCATCTTTTCTCCAGACTTTGAGGAAGAGCTTGGAGGAATTTAAAGATGGAGGAGAGTTTAGTACCTTTTCTTAGGTTGGTTATGGAGGGCTTTCATTATTGGACATTAATTCAGACAGTGCATATTTACACTTGGCTAAAATCTTTTGTTTGTATATTGAGAGACAACAGTCACAGGAACTTTTAAAAAATATAAATAAATAAATGCCATTTTGTGGATGGAAAATTAAATCCTAAAGACCAATGTGGCAGCTGGCCAACTGGTAATCATGCTGAGCCTTCGGAATTATCCCTGGCATTTATGCACAAAGCAAGCAGATGATGCTTGCCAGGCAGGAGCTAGCAAACAAGCAGTACACTGAGCAAATACGATACAGGGAGAAAAAAAAAATCTACAGCAGCAAAGGGGAAGCTGTAATTCCAGGACATCATTTTCAGCAGTGATGTATGCAGCAGCTTGCAGTACTGGCAGTGAAGAAAAATTCCAGAGATGAAAAGGCTAGAACAACCCCTTAATCTCCTTCGTGCCTGTCCTGTGTGACAAGAAAGTCTCCCTTTGAAATGAGAAGAGATACAGCCTATAAGAGGAAAGTTTGAGCATAAAGAGATTGGGCAACACTCAGAGGTAAGGTGAAGTCGGAACAAAGAAGGTTTCTGTTTAAGATGCTGAACTGTGACTCAGAGGAACTGAATTTTCTTCCTGCATCCTTCCTCCTTTTCCTCTGGCAACTCACTTAATCTTTGTATGTCAGTTCCCCAACTGAATAACAAAGCAGTAATACTAAAAGAGCGTTTCTTTTGATACTTGAGAGCATTTATTTGGTTTTGGTGGTGGTTTGTTGTTGTAGTTGTTGTTTTTTCGCTTGAATCATTTTATAGAACAGAGGGAGGAAATGATACTTTGTATAGCTATAAGAGTAGAGTGGAGGTGGGGAATACACCCTTGCAAAAAAGAATTGATGGCAAAAGGCTAAGAGTAGGGATCTCTTAAGCCCAGGATCAACACCATCCATCAGAATATTTAACACATGCATAAAAAGGGCTTAGTCAGAGAAAACGCTTTGTACAATTAAGAGTTAATCTAAATAGAGACCCTTAGGTAATATTGTAATTAGATAATACTGAGAGGTGAACTGCCTGTATGGGGGCACTTGTGTCAAAGTGATTTGAACCATATTACTTGGCGGTTCCTTGAGTACTGAGGCTGTGCCATGCCAGACTGATAGTCTTTCATTTTTCTTGCCCAATGCCGCAGGGAAAATCAGGAGAGAAGCAACTGTTCACTGCGGACGAAGGTGAAAATGAAACATGACCACAAAAATCCATGGGAAGGGTCAGCTGGGGTGGCTTTTCAGTGGGGTAGATAGCTCTGTTGCTCTTATTTTTCACTGGATCTTTTCCATCAGCTTCAGCTGCTGTCCTGTCTACGTAGCACACTCCAAGTCTGAGGGTGGCACATGTAAAACTTTAAAGGCTTCTGTAGGAGTCAGTGGCAGCATAACAGCTTGCAAATCCATTTTTAATAAAAATTTTGCCTTCATACAACACATCAAAATGTGGTAAACTCTTCACAGAATGGAAACATTTCACTGTTTTTGATAAATTGCTTCAATAATAGTATTTACAAGTGATACAGACACAAGGCTTGTCTGTTAAACTCTGGTTAAAGACTCAGAATGAACCAAAAAATAACATACGCAGAACTGCCCTTTTTATACTTCGCTGCCATTACAAATGATATATATAAAGCTCAGATAAACCTACAGTGTTTCTGTTTTTCCTATCTTCATTTTAGGAAAATAAAATAAAATTATGTGCTTAATTTTCACACACAAAAAAGCAAGGTTGTATTTCTAATTCACACATTTTTTCACGCTCTGAATGTGGCTATAAGGCTGAATTCCTGCCTGGAAAGCCTCTGTAATTACAGTCAAGTGACAACAGCTTTCCACTGAAGACACCACGTGCACCAGAAACTGCTACACAATGCCAGAAGCAGCAAAGAAGCTGAGCAGGAGGTGACTTGAAACAGGTATGTGAGTGTGTGTGTGTGTTACACGGACGTGTTTTACCTGTACGTTATATAATCCTTTCCTTTATTTGCAATTCAACATAACTTCAGCTAAAACCACATTTAAAACAGCTACTCATTGCTTTTGAACATTAATTTTAATCATCTGAAAATTCTGCATATAATGATGAAGACTGGCTTTTTAAATCCTCCTTGTTTCACCTGTACCCTGATTCTGTTTGTTACTTCTTCTGGCATTCATTCTTTCCAGGTACATTCTTGCAGACAACTTGAGGTATACATGGGGTCTCATGAGGATTCATGTGCACACCTACTTCTGCTCTGATCCTAACCAGAAGGCCAATGCTTTAATGAGTTAGTGATCGATGTGACTGTTAACCTGAGAAAGTGCAGGCCTGTGCTCTGCTGTCCTATCCTGTACATACAGCTTGGTATTTAGACCTGTGTTATGTTGTGCATTTACTTTGTCAGCAGGGAGAACTTACTCTGCTAATTGTAATGAAGATGCCTGTTGGCAGCTCCCGCTTGACATCAATGATTAGGCCACCTGCACATCATGTATTTATCTTATAGTGAAGCAACATGTTCATATGTGAATCTCCTTTTATTTCACAGTAAAAAATATGAATGTAATTGTTTTCTTCTACAGTAGTCCTGGAAAATCTCAAGAAAATTGTACCAAATTGCCATCAAATTCCCGTTGAGTAGGGTCTATAACATATATAATGTCCTCACTGGAGATCTATACAATGCTGTACGACTCACGGGTATGATAGTGATGGGACAAAGGGGAGCAGATTTAAACTGAAAGTGGATATTTAGATTGGATGTTAGGAAGAAATTCTTTACTCGGAGACTGATGAGGCACAGGCATAGGCTGCACAGAGAAGCTGTGGACACCCTGTTCCTGGAGGTGTGCAAGGCCAGGCTGGATGGTGCCCTGGGCATTATCATCTGGTGGGTGGTGATGCTGCCCACAACAGTGGGCTGAAGGTCCTTTCCAACCTAAGCCATTCTATGATTCTATGACACCCAGCCTTTGAAGGGATACAAGTTTATTTACAGTATCCTCTTTTTCCATACAGTGTCAACTCCAATAAAAAGGAATTCAAGTTAATACATGACAGAGTCCCGAATGACGTTCTTACTTAAGAAAATGCTTTCATTGCTCTAACTTTCTCCCATCTGCTAAATGATAGAAAGCAGTGAGGTACACTCCCTAAATACCTGGTTTGTAATTTCTTCCTTAAATTGCAGAATCTATATGACATCCTGCAGTAAGCACTGAAAATTTTGACCATGTTCTGACCTTTTGTGCTGAACACTCCATGCCTGCTTATTGTTACAGAGATCTTGCCCTTAGAGGTGCTGATTTGTAACATGCAACAGGTATGTTTGTATCACCATGTCTGGAAGTGAAGAGGATGCATGGTGGGATCAGCTTACTTACCAAGATCACATAACCTAAGGAAAGTGAATTTGGATCTTCAGCAAGTCTAAGATGAATACTGCTCTTTCACTTACAGCAATTAGCTCTAATCACAAAACCAATACTTCATTAGAAGTCTCCTTTGTACAGAGAAAATAAGCTTCTTCTTCACCCAGATACACAAGTGACTGAACACTGAGATGACACCTTGTAGGGTGACACCAAACAATCAGTGAACAGAAAAAGGAGTCCAAAGCTATTTAGCTATTTGAAATATTCAGCTACAGACGCAGGCTCATCTAGTCCAGATGTTTGAGAACACTGAAGCTACAGCCAATCCAGAATCTGCTTTTCTTCAAGACAGCCTCTGGTACCTAAACTGATTTGAGGCTGTTGGAAGACCATCTGTGTGTGTTGGTGCTAACTTCAAAGAAGGCTGAGATGTGATCCCAGAGAAACCAGAACCAGTATGTACAAGAATTCTTTCACTGCAGGCGCAAAGTGTATTTGTGTCCCCAAACCTGCCACATTCAATAAGAAAGGCTCTGGAGGAAAGATGGGAATAGTACATCAGGCCATTGCATCATCTGATAACACTCTTTTCCTAAGGGAATATTGGCTAGGGCCTTTTTTGAGAAGCTGGGCCTTTAGAGCTGACAAACATAACTGGTGTGTCAATGTGCTAATGAAATTAGTTGTGCATTGTTTGGAAAACAGTAAATTTCCTCACAAGATTTGCAATTAAACATCTAACAGAAAATAATGATTTCTATGCAGGCACTTAGGCACCAAATATAAAGACACAGAGGGAGAGCTAACCAGAGAAAGTACCTGCTAAATACCACTATTGAAAGCCACAGCTATCTATGAGTCTTAGCATTCGCTGTTGATTGTAAGAACTAATATCTATGAAATTAAAGTACCCAGTGGGAGAAAGTATGATTAACTTGCAGAATTCCTTTCACATACAAAACTGGTGCTTCTTTTTATATAAAGAGCAGGATTTGGGAAGACGAGAAAGATAGCATATTGATTTGCATGTATCATCTTACTGAGGAGGAACCAGACATTAGCTAAATTACGAGGGGGGAAAACTGTATTTTGCTGCATATAAGCGAAGATTTCTATAATGAGCTTGAGTAAGCAGGAGAGCGGTGTTAGCTTGCATGTGGATTTCTGCCCACTGCAAACAGCATGGGCAACTGTACCTTTCACCTGAATCAGCTGGAAAGTTTTATTACGTTGAGCAGAGATTCACATTTGCACTGTTTGAACTCATACAAACTATCAGAAAGAAAATGGGAAATGTGAGAACAAATCAAGTGTGAAGTGTTTTGAAGACATCCGGTCAAACAATTTTTTTTGAAGGAAGTTATTGCTTCTTCCTGCATCATTTCACTCTTATTTTTCATTGTTCTTCTTCTTTGTCTTAGTTTATATACTGATGAGGCAAGGAAAGAAAAAAAAAAAAAAAAAGGAAAATGGTCACAGACAGGATTCCTACAATAATATTTGCCTACACACTGGCATGCTAGTAGTTACAAATTTGGATATCATAGCCTAAAAGGCTGTCTGCTTCTGTGAGACTAGAACGCCAAAATCTATGTGCTCTAATCTCTACTTTCAAATAAAGACTTCTGAACTCTTGTTTTTTTTTTTTTTTAAAGAAATGAGGCTACAAGGAATTCTCCTATTTAAGAGATAATCTAGATTTAATAAAAAAAAAAAGAAAAAGGATAATCTAATTCAATAAGAAGATGTGAAGATTTCATTTGCAAGACTTCTCCCTTGAGAAGAGAGCAGCTTCTCTTTACATAAACAAACATGTTGATTTATTCATAATTACTCTGGGTAGATATTTTTGCCAATCAAACATAACAGGTATACATTGCAGAACAATTCCATGATGAATTCAGAGGATGCAACCGAATAAAAACAAGCAGGTCATCACATTTAGGCTAGAATAATGAACTGCAAAAATAAAAGGTGAGGAAGGACAAGCTAAGTAACTGCATGGCAGAAAATAATTTGCATGTTAACATAGATAATAGGCTGAATGAGAGTAAACAATGTTAAGCAGCTGTAAAAAAAAAAACAACAAAAAAAAACAAAAAACAAAAAAAAAACAACAAAAAAAACAAGGCAAATGCTGCAATTTATAGCCAGTGTTATCACCTACTAAACATTTAGTAACTCTTCAGCTATTCTTTGAGTTGCTTATTCCCAAGCTATTGGATGCTGCGTCCAGTTTTAGGTACTTCAAGAAAGGTATGACCTATTGAAAAAAATCAGAGGCAGACAACAGTAATTACCGGGCTTCATCTAAGTATAATCATAAGGAAAGGCTGAAGTGATTGTCTTGCATTTAGTCTCAGCTTCATTTGCCCTGCTACCATTTTCCTGGTGCATTATAAATGCACCTTGGGAAAGGCAGGGGGGAACAGGAGAAAATGGTAAAAAATTCTTCCCTATGATTGCAGATTGCTCTCCTGCTCTGAAGCAGCTGCCATCAGAAATTGTTTTCAAAGAACCTTCGCCTCACCTCTGTGCTGAATGAGCCCACAGAAAAAGCTGGCACGAGTTTGATTTGAAATGAAATAACTCCCATTTTAGAGTGAACTGTGTGATGAAGATGTAGTTATAAAATAAATAATGATTCAGCTCTTTCAGCTCTAACTTTCAATTTTGTCCTTATTAAGTTGCTCAACCAGGTGTTGAAGCCAATAGAATTTGCTTTTTCCCCTGCTGGAAAGCTATTTTGAGTGCAGCGTGACTGAAGAACAGCCACTTATTAGCTGCTCGGCTGTGCTTTCGGCTTTTCTGCTAGAATCCCCTGCAATTGCTTGAACAACACATTTGCCAATACTCATCTAGCTCAATCGGTACCTATAAGGCTGCAGTATGAAATTATGCAGTGGTTGCGGTGGTGGTAAGTTGCCTGCTGTTTAACATCTTTGTTTCATGGCATGGTGCTGGGAGGGATGCAATGCCAACTCTGAGCTTCAGTTTGTATTCAAATCTTTCTCTCTTCACTCTATCCACTTGAATTCCCCTGTAGTTTCTGTACAGTATGCATCCTGGCAGAAATTTCTGAATGTTTCGGAGTCGCTGTGGTTCGTGCTGGAGCTATCCCTCCTTTGGTGATGAGGGATGTAATCCATCTGCATCCCAACTGGACTGCGAGGATTAATTAATGTTCACAATGCACTATGAGTTCCTTGCATGCTATTGAAGTGGAAATTATTATTTGTTACAGCCAGCCTGAATGCCATATGGGATTTCCACGTTAGGGTTTCAGCTCTGTTGTGCATCAACAAGCTTGAACTGGTACCATGAAGAAAAGATTAGCACTACACTCCATTGTTGTGTATTTGGTGCTGTGTCTACCTAAGGACAAACATTTCCCAAGAAGCAGAGCTCTGCACAATTGAACTCCATGGTCTTTTCTGTAGCTCAAAGCTTGCAATGTCCCTTTCCATCTGCTGCACTTCCACTCTTGTATAGGTTGAATCCACAGAGTAGTGGATCCCTTGGAACTTCTCAGCCATATTTGCTTGTTATTTCCTTCAAGTCAGCTTTGGGAGACTGTGCAAGAAATAAAGGTAGAATCTGACTCTACATTTTGCAACAGATGCTTTTCTCCATGTAGTAGATTTGTACCTTCTGGATCTTTCAGAGACTCAGTAAAATGGACTGATCATGCCTGAAACTCAAGCCAGAGACACACGATGCATGGACATTCCACAACATCCTTGTATGCTTGCAACAACTACAAAACAGAACCTAAAAATTACTTTGCTAGTTTGCAGGGCCAAATGAATTTGTTACTCTGCTTTTATGCATCAGCTTTAGTTTAGCTTAGAGCACATTTTAAAATACTCCTTTGACATCAGTCCTTGCAAGCCCTTACAAAAAAACAGTTTTAAATGAGTGTGGGAACTCCTGCAGTATTATGACAGACACTCATCACTGACAGAGGAAACAAATAAAATTTAATCACCCAGTTTGCTTGTGAGGGTTCCC
>JAOWBP010002559.1:11392180-11421674 GCA_028571105.1 Tragopan temminckii
TTATCAATAGGAAACTAATTCCACAGAGTATTTCTAGACATTAGTTATCTCTGGTGACTGAAAAGACCGTAAGAGGTGCAAGGAGCACATATTGCAATAAAAAAAAATTATAAAAAACAAACTTTTTACTGTGAGAGTTGTCAGATATCTAAACAGGCTGCCTGGAGAGGTTGTGGAGCCTCCATCCTTCAAAATGTTCAGAACTTGCTTGACCACAGCACTGAGCATTTGATCCTGCTTTGAGGAGGTGGTAGCACAGGCTCTCTGGAAGTTCCACCCAAATACAGTCATTCTGTGGTTTTATGAAACTCTTAATAATTTCAGTGGCCCTTTACTGAGCTAGTTCCAGTATGTCCGTGTCTTGTGCTGGGCAGCCCAGAATTACACAGAAAAGTACTCCAAATGTGGGTCTTGCCAGCACTGACTTCCTGGAACTGCTAGCTGTGTTCCTGTTGCAGCCTAGGAATCAGCTGTCTGTGCTACAGGGGTCAGTTGCAGGATTGTATCTAACTTGATGTCTACCGGGAACCCTCAGATCCCTCTCTGAAAAGCTGTTCTCCAGTTTGAACAGGAGTGCTGCTGGAATCTTGGCTGCATGTGGAGGCATGTGGTACTTGAATAGGAGACTTACCATGACGTAGTTAACCTGTGGAGTGCAGAGATCTAGTTAAGTCCTTCGTATTTAAATGCCTGTTGATAAGTACACAGAGCACTATGCATTATTTCTGCTACTAATGAACTGTTGGAAGGTAGTTTAATTTGCAAAGCTCGCATTTACAAAAACAGTGTAAGACAATTCTCACCAGTTCTGATACGTAATTATCACACCAGTGTATGTCTTGAAGGATTCAAGGAGTTTCCAGGCCAGAGCTGCAGCTGCTGTGCCTAAATCTGTTGCAGGTCTCAACTGTTTGAACTCCTTATATCTCCTGCAGGTGAGAGGCATCATAGGCGCCATTTTTCTTTTTTTAAATGTAAAAAGAATTCTATGTCATTTCTTACAGGTCAGAGCTGTAAGTCATATAAACCTGTTTTCTACTTGGCACAGCTGTGCAGCAGTACTCAGTGTTGTCTTTAGGACTGTCACAAACTTGTTTGTTTTTCTGTTCCCCTGATGTTATAGTGAAAGTATATTGGGTAACTTCAGATGATGTGCTGTATCTGTTCTTCTAGTACCACTGCACTTAAATTGCCCACCAAATTATGTGACATCAAATGCATGCTCTTAAATCCAGTTATTTATGCTTTTCAGATATTACTCTAATTGAATTCTTTTTACAACAAACATTATGTGATATTCTTGAAACCGAGTTATTTCATCCTTTAAAATATTTCAGTGAAAGAGGATAAACTACCTGTAATGCTGAGTTTCATTGGAGGGCAGAAATCAAGGCAAAAATTGAACATAATACAATTTCCTTGTAATCACGTTTCTACTGGTTTTATTATGAGGTTATTTTAGCTTTGGTGAAGATGTGTGTCTTCTATAGAAGATACTTTAAAAAGAGAATCTTGTCAAGTTTTCCCAGGCACTTAACGGTGTCATTGACTTCTCTCTGTCTAATCTGAATGCTGTTCTTACGAGATTTTTACTCTACCTCAAGTTAATATATCTGTTTGATGTCTGATTCTTTGTGATCTAATCATAACCACAAGTTATTGTACATATTACACACTTAAAGGGCTTTCATTTCTTCTTTTTTTTTTTCCAGGCAAAATTGGCAAAGAACTATGGAATGACCCGCATGGATCCCTACTGCCGAATACGGCTGGGGTATGCTGTGTATGAAACCCCCACAGCGCATAATGGAGCCAAGAACCCTCGCTGGAACAAAGTTATTCAGTGCACTGTTCCTCCGGGTGTGGACTCTTTTTACCTAGAGATATTTGATGAGGTCAGAATGTTGATACTGCTTTCGTTTCCTCATCCCTTGTTTGGGCTGAGGTTTGGGTGGAATCCTGCAAGGTAGAATTGAGTTAGGAAAAGCTGTTTCTTAGTTGCGCTCTCTGGGAGGTAATACTAACTTCTCAGATTCTCAAGATCTGCAATATGTGAAGCCTTGCTTTGCTCCAAGAATGTCAACCCAAGAATGCCAGAGCTTGTTACCTCACAAGGGGTACCATTAGCAGAGCTCCTTGCAAATAAAGAGAAGCAGAAGTGTTTGAGTGGCATCGAACTCTTCTACGCTATCACGATGTGCTGCAACCTTATATTCTGTACTGTCCCTATTAAAAATAGCATGTGGGTTAGCCAGAAATTCTTCATTGTTCTGACGCAGTTAGAGGTTAACTGCAAGCCCATTAATACTGGGACTAAACCAATCATATATAGAATGTGTAGATCACTGGGAATAATTTGCAGGAACGTATCTTTATGCCTGAATTTAATAGCAAGTTCCTACATGTCCACTTAGGTATGTTTTACTTAACGTGCAGAGCTGATAAGCTGTTTATAGGTTATGAATTTCAGTTTCTCAGAGATTAAGTACATTTGATTAACAGCTCAGTTAAGTAACCTGCTCTGCAAACATTGCTTATAGGAGTACTACTGTCATAAATTCTAATGTGTTATTCTACTAGATTGTTATTGGCAGCAGGGAATATGTGCCTACGTGTTAACTGTTCCATTTTGGGATATTGACTTTGCCTTAGAACAAACTTGTGTTCTCAGGCAAAGCAAGAGGCTGCAACTGAGGCAAATGTCTGTGACTTGCTCTTCTTTGCTGCCCCTCTTACTGTGCGAGTTTAACTCAGCACTGCAGTAGCTGTGCACTTGTTACACAAATGAGGCTTTTGGATGCTGTTCTGTGATAATTGGTGAAAGTTTCATTACTGCAACACGGGAGGCACATCAGCGCTTATTTCTACTCCTGAATTACTGGAGTTCTATTTAAAATGTAAACAAACTGATTCTTAGTAGTGTGACTGCTCATGAGTGATTGCTGTCTACAGATACACACCTGTTTTAAATACTTTCTGCCTTATGGATAGGACCTCCTGCATTCTAGTTTAATCAGGTGGAGTCTGGAAATATTGTATAGAATGAACAAAAAATACAGAAATATTCTATGTCAATATTTATTAATGTTCATGCAACAAAAAAGCTTTCGATACTGTTTCTCACAGTATCCTTCTCAGCTGCATACAGCTAGACAAGTGCATAATACAGTGGGTGAAGAATTAGCTGA
Organism: Tragopan temminckii; assembly: GCA_028571105.1. Lineage (NCBI taxonomy): Eukaryota > Metazoa > Chordata > Aves > Galliformes > Phasianidae > Tragopan > Tragopan temminckii. The sequence goes on from JAOWBP010002559.1 coordinate 11,395,369, forward strand.
TGAGTCAAGCTCAAAGAGTTACAGTGAACAGATCAAGCTGACAGATCTGTCACTAGTGGGGTTCCACAGGACTCTGTTTTGGGGTCAGTTCTCTTCAATATTTTTATAAGTGATCTTGATACAGGAGACAAATGCATACTAAGAAAGCTTGCAAATGATATGAAAGAAGGGGGAGCTGTTGACTCCCTCAAGGGTAGAGAGCCCTTGCAGTGATGTTGACAGACTAGAGGGCTGGATAATTTCCAACCATGTAGAGAAGTAAGAAGAGCAGTGTCACATTCCCCACCTGGGATGGGGAAACCCTGGATACGTGTATGGACGAGGGGATGAGAGACTTGAGAGCAGGCCCTCAGGAAAAGGATCTGGGAGTTCTTGGTGACAGCAAGTTGAATGTGAGTCAGCAGTGTGCCCTGACAGCCAAAAGGGGCATCTGTACCTTGGCTGCACCAGGCCCAGTGCTGCCAGCTGGATGAGGGGAAGGGCTGGACCATTGAGCTGTGTGGCGTCACCTCCAGCACTGTATGCAGTTCTGGGTGCCACAGTATCGGAAGGGCATAAAACTGTGGTGTATTAGAGAGCACATGAAAGAGAGCAACAGAGATAGTAAAGAGTCTAGAGGGCAAGACTTAGGAGGAGTGGCTGAGGTCAATTGATTTGTTCAGCCTAGATAAAAGAAGGCTGAGAGGTGATTTCCTGGCAGTCTGTACACTGTGACACTTCATGTGTACAGGTAGATTGCAGGAAGGTAAAATGAAGACTTTTTTTTTGTTTCTGCTCTAGCGCGCCTTTTCAATGGATGATCGCATTGCTTGGACACACATTACAATTCCTGAATCTCTAAAACAAGGAAATGTGGAGGATGAATGGTATAGCCTGAGTGGAAGGCAGGGTGATGACAAAGAAGGAATGATTAACCTGGTGATGTCATACACGGTAAGTCAAGTTTAGGGTGAGAATGAGAGAGATAATGAAAGGAGATATTTTAGGTTAAAGCAGGAGTATTTTCATTGTATCTTACTATTGTGCTTGTGTTAGCATTTAAAATATTTGTACTTTATTTTGCAAATAGCAGCCAAAAATATGAAGGTAGTAAATCCTTCTTGGCGAGATAGTAAATGAATATTTATTTGGCTAATTCTCAGTCAAATAATCTGCTTTGATTTCTAATTTGATTAAAACAACAACAAAGATGCCACTTCATATTTAGAAGGTCATGTCAATTTAAAAGTAAAAGTAATGGCAGCTCTTCTCTTTGGTCTTTTTGGAAAGTTTGAGTGCTCTTTCTGATTATTTGAATTCTTATTTCCATTTTTATTTAGTGCTTGTTATCTTGAATTGCTGACTTTGGTCTATTTAGTAGCTTCTGGACTATTCTCTAATCTGTTATCTTTGTCATAAGTACCTGTTGGATGGTCTGATAGTTTCTCAATGCTTCCTACTATGCTTGTGCATGATCAGAAATTCCAAGTTATTGCTGAGTGCACAACTGTGAACTGGTGCTTCTGCTATTTGAATTTTCTGTTTGGCCCCACAACTGAACAATTAATTGTTCCTTTACCCCTAGGGTAAAAGAATTTTTATTAACCTTTAAAATGTGTACCAATGGATGTGCTGCACACAGAATCTGACCTTCTAATGTCTTCCAGGATGAAAGTGAGCAGGAATTGTGGTAGTATAAAGGAATGGACTTGGATACTTTTAAAAGTACTAATTTACCTCAAAAAATGATTTGAACTAATCTCTACTCTTAATAAAATTCAGGTTTGCTTTAGATTTTCACTTCAGATGAATGTCATGCGTTCGTTTTCCCGAGAATAAAGTATGAAAACTTAGAAAGCCATGCTTTAAAACAATTTGTTTCAATAACAAAACTTCAGTGGCCAGTTGTATCAAGCTATTGGGAAAGGATAATTAGCATGATGTGCTTATTCTGATTTACACTCAAATTGTCATTTCAAAGAGTAGTATTTCAGTTAACTTGCCAAAAATTCTGCTTAATACAAATTGGATAGGTCTTATTGGGCATGCAGTGCAGATTTCCTGTATTACAGTGTGGTGACTTTTTGCAAACATTGTTTTAATTGGCATTCTTTGAATTGTTTTAATCTCTGTTGTGCTTTGTATCTAGTCTTTGCCAGCTGCCATGATGATGCAGCCCCAGCCAGTGGTTCTGATGCCCACTGTATACCAGCAAGGAGTGGGATATGTGCCTATAGCAGGTACGTTGTCTTTCATTGAAGACTGAAGCTGCCAAGTAAAGGGGTTTTGCAGGGATATCTACCAAGTTTCTCTTCCTTTATGGAATGTGAAGGGAACTTATAAGCGATTTCATCCTTGACTGTTTTTTCCACATTACCGGAGAAGAAGAAATGAGTGAAGTGTAGACTTGATTTCAGTCTTTCTGACTTCAGAGTTTGAGAGAGATAAATAAGTTTGGATTAAAATGACTATGAAGTCAGAACAAGTAGCATGAAGTCTATTTTTATTGAGTATGAAATCTAGACTTGTGTCAAGTCATTAAATAACTAAATATACTGGAACATAGTTTGTCAGATATTGTGTGCTGTGAAGATGATGGCAACCCAGGTGAGAAAATGCTCAGACTTCAGAAAGCACATCAGATTTGTGTAGTCAGAGCTGCAGCTGAGATTGACTATAAAGGGATTATCTTTCCTCTGGACCTTGAAGATGCTCTGTTGGAAATTTGCTGCACAGCACATGAACTGCTTAACGTTGTTAATGAAAAGTATTAGGGAGCTCTGAGATAAATCAATGGAAGTATATCAAGAAAGCTAAAAGAAAGCAGTTGTCAGTTGCATTGGTCTGTGCAAAGTAAATTTTGGACTTGTACAGATAGTTGTGTTACCTTAGGTTTTGTAGTTTTACTCTCAAAAGTGAAAAGCTTCAAGTATATAAATAACCATGCGTTTGCTCTTCTTAAATAACTGGTAAGTAAAGTTTTGTTTTCTGATTTATCTGTTTTACTTTCAGCTCTTAAAAGCTCTAGTTTGAACATGAATTCAGCAAGATAGTGCTCTTCATGGAAAATAATCTTACTCGCACATTTTGAATTTCTTTGCGTATATTTGTATGAATGAGTGATAGAGTATATGGGACACAGTTGCCATACTGAGGACTGGCGCAATATATTTTTCTTTCAGACTCTATTCTTGATTGAACTTAAATTTCATTCTCTGAAAAAGCAAACTTCCACAATAGAAGTCTGGATATTTAACTTAAGAAAATTTGCCTCCTGCTTCATCTTTAGAGTTAAAGCAAAACATAGGAAAGTTTGATTACATACTGAACTCCCTGATGAAAATTTATAGAATGCTTCATTCAAAGTGCTTTTATCTCTAGAGCTTCGTTCTCAGGATTTAAGTCTTGCTTGCTTTGCCAGCAAACTAGTCTAAACTGTTGCATTTATTCTGAAGTATCATTTCATGGTGGTAAGCTTCTGTGTTTTTCTGTTCTTGGATTACATACACCTTTTTACTTTTGGATTCACCACGTCCTGATACACTGAAGCAGTTAGTAAACCTCAGATTTAGTATCTTGTGTGGGGTTAAATAGCTGGTTAAATAGTTAAATAGGGGGTTAAATGTTTTTTTTAAAAAAAAGCCATAGAATTTCTTGAACAGATCAAAACAGTGATATTCTGTGCTAATGAGACTGCAGACAGTGATAATGAAGCAGAGGTTAATTTCAGGTGTAACTGAAAGCAGACATCTGACTGACCAGGTAAAACTGAAAGTAGACCTTCAGAGTTAGAAAAACAAGTACAGTGGTGTATCTTGAGATTAGCATCTTGGTGTTCTGTAAGTTTTTTGTGTTGACCTTGAGTATGTTTTCAGAAATACTTAAAAAAAAAAAAATAAATAAATTGATTTGGGCAGGTGAATAAACAACTGATGTTTTGGTGCATGTGATTGTAATGCCTGACATTTTATCATATGAGTATTTATGCATTGGTTTTATTGATGTGTATGTTGGCGTGTCTCCCTTCTGTGAAGATGCTGCATGTTTGTTCTAAGTACTGCTATGATAATCTTCTTTATTAAAAGTTCTTCCTGATGATAGAACTTTTATTTTTAAGATGTTGTGGAGTCCCATCATTCCATTTAAACTTTTTTGTTCTGAGAAAACTTGAATGTACTTTGCTAACTTTATAAATGCCAAACTAGCTTATTATAAACCAGCCTTCACCTGTTTATATTTTTCACAATTTTTGATAAGTTCTTGAATATTACTCTGCCACGTGTTTATTTTCACAGAATTTGTGGGCACGGTGAAAATTTCTCAAAGCACTGTGAGTTTTAAAGCCTTTGCCTATTTGCTAATCTAATGACCCACTCATAATAATTGTAAGGATGGTGAAGTTTGGCCTCTCCTTGAAGTGACCTCAGAATACTTCTACTGTTTGAGTCATGATTATGTAGCTTAAAGAAAAGCAGCAATAGGGCAGCAGTGTGTTCCAGAGGAGTATGTTTATCTTGTTCCATCTCTTCAGTTTCACTTCTACCTGTCCGCTTAAATGAGTGTGGATGGTAAAGTCCTATTTGGTTTCTTCAGGAAACTGGAAGAGCAGCACTGATTAACTTATTGCCTCTGTAAGGGGTAAGATTTTGCTGTTGGGCAAGATGGAATCTAAGTATTGTCAAGGTGGAAAATAGGTTCAGTAGGTGGACTGGAATATGCTTATCCAATCCAGTTCACAGTTATTTGTGGAAACTGTCCAAATTGGGTTTGAAAATAGTGAACTTCTGTGCCTGAAGTTCTTCTAAAACTTGGCTTTACTTATATCCTTTCACTTGTGTCTTCTAAACTTTAGCCAGGTTAGTGCTGTTGAATACATAGTGTGGTGCATTGATTGCCAATCAAAGGTCTTTGAGGAGGATGTGAAAGGCAGTAGGTTTAGCACAGGTGGTTCAGTGAAGCTGGATTTCTTTACAGACAAGTTTCATTGGATAAAGTGCATTTGCACTTATCAACACCTGTATAGCAAGTAGGTTAAAAAAATAAAATAAAAGTTTCCAAGGCTCATTCAGAGTTTGGAATATTAGTTTCCTTAGAGGCAAACTTGTATGTATGTGTATATTACTCCTTTAGGTCTCTGTATTGGGTACGTTGGGTTAGTTTATGAAAGTTGTTTATTCAGAACAGCATGGATGTTTGTTGTCCTTTCTGGGCTATAAAATATAATCCTTGCTATAAATGCCCAGTAGCTTATTTTGGGAGCATGTTCTTATTATTTCAATAAAAACAGCACATCTAGGAGGCTTTTTCTGAGTGCTGGAGCAAAAATAGCTGAGAGACCGAATTCTAGCAGCATTTCATTTTTGCTATTAGGTAGTGTAGTTTTTATGCAGTTACCTCAGTTTATCCAACTTTCACCTTTAGAAACTAAATGTTTCATTTCCTTTTAAATATAGATTAATGTTTCTTTCCCATGTCTTATTCCTTTTCCCTTGCCCCTTCATTTCCACCTATCTTTAGGGCTTGAATACTTTGCTCTGGGTAAGTTTCCAAGCTCTCTACTCACTCCCATCGTCATTGATTCAAGTCTGTGCATGAATTCATATAGACAGCTTTACTTACATTACAGCAGACTGTATCACAAGGTATTTCCACTTGGATGTCACAATAAAATAATGCATCTCTTGAAATTGCTGAAGTCCTTCTAATCTGTGGGAGATTCCTTAATCTTCTGCTCAACTTCAGTATATAAGGATTAAAGTAATTGGTGATAGTGTTGATAAAATGTGATGTTAATTTTCTTCTGAAACTATTCTGTGTCAGTGAGCTGTTTTAGCTGGCAGCAGTGGTTTCTTGGAAGAGAAATTTTTAATCTTGCAGTTCTCCTGCAAGATTTGGGAGGAATGAGGTAATGTCATGACTGTTTGTGAACTTTGAAGTGAAGAACTCAGCTCTGCAATGACATTCTGACAAGACAGCCTGTCACCTACCTTCTGTTACTTCTTAAATTAGCCTTTTTTTTGTAAAAGGTATCACTTATTTCATCAGTATGCATCTTACACTATTTTAGATTCATGTGAAGTTAAGTATCTGACATGATTCTAAAGGTGAGTTCTGTTTCAGAAAACCATTTTTCTTCAATTTAAGCTTAATTTAATGTGGCACATTTGACTTTTGAACTGTGCAAAGATATTGTGACATCCTTACCTTCAGTATAAGCATTGGTGTTCAATCAAGTATGTTCAGAAAATTCTAGATTTATACAGTGAGATAAAAATTATTCCTTGATGCTCTGAATCTCAGAAAAACACTGTAAATGCGACAGACATGCTGCCACAGTGTATTTAGTTTCATCAGAGCAATGGAGCTGTAAAACTTCCGGAGGTTCATATTCTTTGTGTCACCTAGCTGCTTGGCAGGTTAAAAAATTAAAGAAAAAAGTGGTGGCATCTATACTTCTAGAACTGACTCTTTCTGAGGCAAGTGTCACTAGGACCTACTGGAATACAAACCTTGAGTCTTAAGTCAAAAAAGTGATACTGATTTTTGTCTTTCTTTTAAAGAATTTGTGCTGAAGAGGCTCATGAGTTAATTTTGGAAGGATCATCCCCGTACATAAGACAGAAGAGTAATGAGTTAATAAATGTAGGGTGCTTGACTGAACAGTAAAATAAGTGTGTAATGCCTTGTGTGCAGCTGGAAAATATTTACACTCAAGGCTTTGTTGGTGTTTCCTTGCTGCTTTTAGCAACTGACTGCTGTTGTACTTGCTTCACTTACTGGAATGCCACTGCTTATGCCAGCATGTTTGCCATTGCCATCTCACTGACTTAGAAAACAGTGCTCCATTCTTCTGATATGTGACACCTATTATTTGAGAGCAACACAGGAGTGTTCCGTTATACTTAGAGGATGCTTATGTGGTTTAGTTTCAGCCTTCACCTGTTAGTGAAATGAACTGCTTTATATGTAAAGCAGCTTTTTACTCAACAAAGAAAAAGCTGAGGTTTATTACAGCTACTTTGATAACAACTGTTACACACATGTATGTCATACATACCGTATATATGTATGTTAAATTACATAGCGTGCAAGTTTATGCTTAAGTCTTAAGTTATGCTTGCTATTTTGTAAATCAGAAATAATAGATGCTTTTAGCTGGGGGGGGGACAACAACAAAGCCAAGAAAAATGTACTCTTGAAACTGGTGATGTTGACTTTCATGAAAAATAAACATTCTGGAAATGCTTATTAAATATCACTGATACTAACTTCCTTTAGTATAGTCTGGATGTGGGGAGAACAATACTGGCAAGAAATATCTCATCTCTAAAATCAGATATTTACACCGAAAGTACTTAATGTTGCATGTGCAGATATCTGGCCTCATAATTATCTTGTTTTGATGTAAGCAATAAGGAAATTGTCTTTTTTTTTTTTTTTTACAGAGGCAGGCTTACTGGTAAGCTATAGGATGCTGTGACATTTCAGAAGTGAGCTTGTTGCTTCATTTGTCTTAATGTTTTAAACTGGTCTTTTACAGACAGATCTTAAATAGCCTAAGCTGATAGCTGGATAGTCTTATGGTGCTGATGACTTATTAAAGAAAGTTAGGAAACTTCACTTAAAAGTGAAGCATAACTTGTCTTGCTCTGTTCTGTCACTTTACGCCTTCAGATTTGCATGGTTTCAAAATTATTTGTTTTGTAAATGCCTGCAGTGTTTTAGGAAGAGTGAGAAGGAGTTGAAGTGTGGTGAAGCTCAGAAGAAGCAATCTGGAATGCTGCTGCTGGATGTGGTTATTGTGTAAGGAGTTGTATTTGCAGCATTGGTGAGGACTTTGTGGTTTACTTCTGGGGCACAACCATAATCTGATTTGCCAGATGGTCGAAGAATCTGATAGTGCTAAGCAGAATCTGAGGGAACATGATCTAAATGGCTTAAGAAGCTCTAGAGCCCAAGCTTAGGTTGTTGTGAGGAGGACTGCAGATGCCCTTGTGAGGGAGTGTGGTCCATATGGCTGGGCAGAGATCATTTGAGTGGGTAACAAAATTATGTTGAGAAGAGGCTTTTATTTAGATGCCAGTGTGAGTCTTTTTAAATAGATGCAGCCTGTGCTACCTAGACTTACAGCACCTGGGTTCCTTTTTTGCTTCTAATAAAGCTGAAGATTACAAGGAATTTTAAAATCAGAGAAGGCTGATAAGAACTGAGACACTTAGAATTCAGTAATGCACTCCAGTATGAAATTGAATAGGACTGAAGTCCAAGTTGAAGGAAGAAATAGCACAGAATATGTTAAGTAAAACAACAGTTGTGGTGCAGTCAGATTGTATTCAATTAGAGGGCATTGTCAACTAGAGTTTGATATAAGTTAAGGTGGGTTTTGGTGATCCAGTGAGTATCAATTTTAAGGTTGAAATAATTGTACAAGTTAGTAAGCATAAAAAAACAACGTGGTTCTGTAGGAGAAGCTCATACCTCAAGAACTGTAGGTGTCTTATGAACATGTGGGTAAGGATGATGTGCTCACCTTAGCTGCAGTTTTTATGTTGTCGTTTGTAAAGAAGTCTTCTGTTTTAGTAGCTATTTTGAAGATCTGCAGAACAAATGAAAATAAGTTTTTGTTGTATCTATGCATGAAAGAGGTTTTTAGTGGAGTGCATCATATAAGAAAGTAATCAAGTGAAGGGAGCTAACAGACAATTTGTCAATTCAGAAGCTCTTTGCAATTTTCTAAGTCTGCACAAGTTGTGGAACTGTCTGATATCACTGAGTGGGACACAATGTGACATTCTTAGGTAACTGCTAAACCAAGTATTACATGTAAAGATAAAATACGTATTTGGTGGTGCTTTGATCATTACTATGTGTACAGATGTGTGAGTTACTGTGGACTGTTCTTTGAAAACATCAGGTGAATAGTGTACAGAAAAGTGGACAAAACATCTGAAAGGGAATAAATGACTTTACTGAGCTGCTGTGTGAAGCACTGGCACAGTTCCACCGTGATGCAGACAGTTCTCCATGCCCTTTCTTAGAAACAGTACAGCAGAAATTAAAAAAAAAAATTAATGTATAAACATGCGAGACTAAGATAATCAGGGGAATGGCTTGTAGTGAAACAGGCTATTTTCAGAAGAGGTAACAGCCTCTACATGTTCCATATGTGGTTTTAGTTCTTCAAAAACAAATGGTAGTTTTTCCAGCAACAGATGTAGGTTAAGTTAATAATAAAAGTCAAATGATGTAAAGGAGCTTTTGTCTACTAATTCTATTTAAGAGTAATTTAAGAACTCACATTCTGAAACTTTCTAAACTGACAATGCTTTCATTACAAACAGCAATGCAAGAAGTTCATTAAAAATGTCAAATGAATTTTGTACTGAAGCAGAGGTACTTGGAGAAGTAGTGTGTAACCTTGTGGGCTTAGGGGGAATTGTACTTTGCTACTTTGGGGTTTTGCAGGAGGAACTGGAAGGAACTTGAACCAAGGAAGACCATTTGCTTGAGATTCATCTATGTATGTGGTTGAGTCCTTTCATGGACGTGATTTCCTTTTAATGTGATGAAGATTACATTTTTTGAATGTCTACTTATTGGTTATGTATATTGTTGGTTTAAAAAGCAGCTTAACACAATATAAATACAATAGGGCCTAAAATACGCTTAGTATCTGATGACTTATGTGTAAGTCTGGTTGATACAGGTTGTATCTTAATTCTGAGCTGTACCTATTGCCATGTTGCTTACTGCTTCTGAAACGTAACTTGGGCAGAGAACCAGTTCTAGGAAGGTGCTTTTGGTTGCAATGATCTTTGCGATCTCTGAAGTAGGTGGGTTAGTGGTAAGGGATGGAACACTTCCTTCTTCATGGTCGTTAACTTTTCTCTCGTGTATTTTTTTTCCTGCATGCAGGAATGCCTGCAGTCTGTAATCCTGACATGGTACCTGTGGCAATACCACCTCCCGCAGTCAATCCTCAGCACCTGTGTAACGAAGAGGACCTGAAATCTATCCAGGACATGTTTCCCAACATGGACAGGGAAGTAATCCGCTCAGTGCTAGAAGCTCAGAGAGGGAACAAGAATGCAGCTATCAACTCCTTGCTTCAGATGACTGAAGAATCATAGAATCACTTCCTGCATTGTCCCTTTCCTCAATGCCACTTATTTTTACTTGCCAAGCCAGGGATTTAGCTAGAGGAAGAATTTCCTAACAGTTTGCTGTTAGTGCATCCTGTATTCAAGAATATATCTCCTTTTCTCCTTGAGCATTTGGATCTTTTCACTTTCTTATGCTAAACTGAGTATGTGCAGGTAGAGAATGTCCTACAGTACAGCGTTGAAACATCTTTGATATCACCTGTGCCCTGTTTGGCTGTATTCTGAGGGAATAATGCTGCTTTTTTTCCTTTCTCTCCCTCTATTCAAAAACTTGTTATTACAGAATAACTCTATGCAGTACAGGAGTTACTACTGTTTGTTAGAGTGGAAAAATGGCTTTTCCAACGGAGGGTTTGCTTTTTGAACAATTTATTTGCTGAAGTGTTTAGGTTTAACCAAGCAACCTGTTTATAGCAGAAATTAAAAGAAAGGCCTGCTCCTTGTCCTGCAGTGGTCAGTTATTGCTGTGAGATATTCATCTGCTTGTGATTGATGGAAGACTTTTGGTTTAATAAGTTAAATTTAAGTCTGTGCTTGTTGGTATTTCTAATGAGCGTCTTCCCTTCAATCTAGTTACTGAGCACCAAAGCAGTATATTATCTCGTGTGCACTAGGAGCTTTTATCACACCATAGAACATGGTTATATATCTGTAAAATCTTAACAAATGACTTTTTAACTTGTGCAGTCTACTGCTATAGCAGAGAACAGGACAGAGCCCTAATGTACTCCCACTGCAAATTGTACTCACTACTGCTTCTGCATTCCCATGACTATTTCAAAGGACAAACACAGAAGGGCAGAAGGAAAGATTTTGTACCTGGAGAATTAATGAAGCTGTAAAAATTTAAGGTATTGCTGTTGATTTAAAAAAAAAAAAAAAAAAGTAGAAATGTATGATCTGTTTAAAGCTGCTTTCTTCACATCTATATTTCGTCAAAATTACCATTGTATATTAGTAGACAAACTACCGTATTTCTTCGTGCAATTTGAAAATAGAAGCATGGAAAACAGTCTCAGAATCTTTGAATGTCACTGAGTTGCCCAGTGATTTGTTGATTGTGGTTGCTGTGGTCGCAAAATGGTTGAGGTTGGAGGGCATCTCTGAAGGTCAACTGGTCCAACCCAACTTATTTGATACAGGTGGAAATAATTCTTCGTGGGAGAAAATGTAACATATCTGACTTGGTCTGATTCTCAGAGGAGGTTAGAGGTTGCTTTTAATAATTTATTATTATTAGTGTTTTTTTTCCAGCAAAAGTTCATCTCGGAGCTGCAGAATCTTACAGTAGGCACCGATTATCCTGTTGGATAATTTTCTGCAGTGTCTGTTTTTGTAGATGATAAAGTAATGCACTTTAACTAGTATGTACCAGTTAATTTTTTCAGTGATGTGCAATGTTGCTGTGTTATCTTTTTTAATGTTTGATTTCAGATACTTTCTACAGTAGCCATAAACTGTTACATTTTCAAGAGTTGGAATGAATGTACACTTGAAATCCAGGCTCTTAACTGATTCATGAGAACTTTGCATTTAAAGCAGAGTCTGGAATAGGGAAAAGGGACCCTTATTCTCTTTTTCCTCAAACTCTGCCGCATGTCACACACTTAAAATATTCTTTCATATCTGCTGAAAAGCTGATTTTTTTTTTTTTTTTTCCCCCTACCTACGCATAAGAAATCTTTGGGTAGCACTGGTGGTAAAGTATGAATATTTATTTTTTATAATGAAAAATGATGCTGAAACTTTTAAAATAGCGTTCAAATCTATTCTGGTTCCTGATCTTTTAAAGCTGTTTTTTTCATAATAAAGAACTTTGCATTTTGTTACAAATCTCCCTACAGTTGTAAATTTACCCTTGAAAGCATACATATCCTTATACATCCTCCCATAGTCTTAATGAGATTCAAGAGTATACTTTTTGTGCTTTAGTAGTGGAGTCCCTGCATTTTGTTTTTCTAAAATAGGTGTTCATCAAGAAACTCATCTTGTACCTTCCCTCCAGTTACTGTAGGTGTTGTGATTGAATAGGTGTGGAGGCATTTGGCCTTTGTCTTCATAGCACAAACTTGACATTGCCCGAGAGGGTAAATATTCATTAAGTTTCAATTCTCAGCTATGTCCAGGAAGACCTCCCCTGTGCTGACTCTTACTCAAAGTGAATTGATAGAGACGTAATAGTTCAGGGAAAATGTATCTATTGGCATTTTTTATATTAAAATGCTGGGATCCACAATAACAGCTTTTTATAAAAGCAGCAGTTGCAGTTCAATTAATGGCTGGTAAATTTGTGCTGCATCCTGTGACAGCTCCATTTCAAGGACAGAACAAACACTTCTCAATTCTAACCTTCAGAAGGAATGAGAATGCTAGGTTAGCTAGGCTTATTCATAAACTAGGTTCCAGGCCTTTGAGCAAGCTGTAGCTCGTGTTAAATATCTGTTGTTATTGTCTTTTATGCAAATGTTATGCAAAATAGGGTAGATAGGAGCTGAAGACAGGAGATTTAGGAGTGGTGTGGCGAGTAGACGGGATTCAATGTGTTAAACTGTATTTAAATACTGTTGTTGGGATTTTTATCTTGATTTACTTAAGCATTATAGCTGAAAACTTTATCTCAAGATCTTTTAAAAGCAAACACTGATTGTGATCCTACTCAGCTTTTCAGCATAAATAGCCTCAGTCTATCTGCTCATTCAGGTTTGAATTGGAAAGAGTTGGAAAAAAGGTGGGGAGTGGCTTTCCTACAGCCTGTGAAATGAAAGCGTTGGAACCAAAAGTCTGATTCTTGATATAAATTGTCACTGTTGTAGCTTTTGGTGAAATGCTAATGGGACGATACTGTTTGACACTGTTCTTCTGCTCAGCAGCTTCAAGCAGCTCAGAGCCAAAGCCAGATGTAAAAGCCTGGCACTTGCTAGAAGTGAATGCTTTTAGTACTAATTTGAGTCCTGCCAAGAGCCTGAACTTGCTAAGAATAGGAACATTTTTTGTCTAGCTAGATCCTTGCTGCTTTCTTCTCTACTGCTGTTTGCATCTGTTGATGGTACCGAATGTTTTTTTCCCTTACAAATGTTACTGCTTGTTCGGTTGATCTGTAATACAATACAGAGAATGTTTTTTGCTGTAATAGTTCTGAAGGCATTGTTTCTCTCTGTATTGAGGTCCAGTGTCCAAATGTTTCTTGCACTCTAGAATACATAAACTTTTTTGTTCTAATTTAATAAATGTATCATCTAAACGAAAGTGTATTATGTCTCTGTTGGAGAGCACCTCAGTTTGCTTATCTATAGACTGATACAGAACTCATGTATCAGTTACATTTGCTAAATGTAAATGTGGTCATCCAGTGGGACTGGTGCAGTGAATGCTCGAAGTGTTTTAAGCATTTATCTGTAGGTGTTTGGCTTTCTTTAACACTTCTAGGTCTGGAGGACAGGCTGAGGGGGTAGTGGTGTCCCTGGGAAAAGGTCAGAAATAAAACTGATGTAATGTTTCAGCTACAAGGCAAAACTGGCTTTACCTCCTAGTTTTTAATTTATTGAGGAATTTTAAGGATGTAACTTACTATCTTTTTTTAATTGTCCTTAACTAGAAGGCTGAGCTCCTTTTTCATGTTCAGCAGAATTGCTAAGCTCATTGAGAATCAACAAGCTGCTCATGGTGCTTTCCAGTAGTTCTGAGTGGCAGTGTCTATCCTGATTTATGTTCTAAAGCTTACCACTTGCTTTCACATTTCTCCAGCATACTGTGAGTGTAGCAGAAATGCTAAGTCACGGCTTGAAGCAGTGATTGAGCACCTGGTGGGAAGGCAGGGCCAACCCAAGGGAGCCCAGCTGTATGCAATGTAGCTGAGTGACCAGAAGGGGTGAAGCCAGGATCTGCCCCTTCCCAGACCTCATCTGAGGGTTGGCAGTGGAGGCAAGGGGATGTTTCTGGAGTTCTCTGTACACCTGAAGCCTTCTGAAAGTAAGCAGCTTCTTTCCTTTGTTTCTGTGCCTCGCTTGCTGCAGCCTAGGACTCTGCTACTCTGCTGTTGTTGCTGTGCTTTCCATCATGTTACAGAGGGCAAGTGAGAATTAATTTGCATAAACAAACGTTGGCTTCTTGTGATGGCTAAAGCATCTGCTTAGCATTTCATTGCTTGTTAGTGTTTGTGTTTCAATGCTGATTACCCAGTGATGGTATTTGGGAATGTAATGAGAAGTTGGAGTATTTTGGATGATTAAAACATCTAAGTACACCAGTGAAAACAGAGCCTCTAGGAAGAAATATAAATAGAAATCTTCTTTAAGTAGGAGAAATGAGAAGTCACAGTTGCAATATTCTCTGTTGTACTTTTAAGTTGTGCAGATTTCAACTTTCTTAAGTCTTTTGTAAGCTTGCTCAGAAACTCAGGTTGATCTGTTTTCATACTATATTTGTATACATTAGAAGCATCTTGCCAATTCATGGAATTGCTTTTGTAAGGGGAAACTGTATTTAATTGTGTATCATAACATTTAAAGTAAAAGCTGCGTATAAATTAGAAAAGCGAAATAGTGGAAGCAAGCAGATGGATTTCAATCTTTGCTACATCCACGTGTGGGAGAACTGTGAAAACGCTGCTCTGTGGACTACTTGAAGAGTTCATTTAGAACAGATCTTCAAAAAGATTCAGTGTACTGATCTGGAGCATGAAGCAGACCGTGAGCAACATCTGTAATTTTAGTGCATTTGTCATTGTAAGTGAATGAGGAATGCTTTAAAGTTATTTCCAGTTCCAAGTTCAGTGTCCTCTTCCACTCACAATACTGCTACCTTCCACATCTGCACTGTCCATTTCTTTCTAGATTGGCTTCAGTTATTTGGCACTCTGTCATGTTTCCATCCCCTTAAAATACAAAATTTATTAGTAATCAGCTTAATGTTGTAGTATTTCTTTATAATCAGCTCAGAAAAAGGAGTTCTTTTATAAAATAGTATTTATTGCATTTTCAACCAAGTGTGAATTAGCACATTAACAAGCTTGCCTGTTACCACTGATTTTATTCACTTGTAAGTAAACTGACAACAATTTGAGCTTAGTTTCAAGGCTGCGGTAACTGAGAGTCCTGAAAATACTTCATTGAGTATCAAGCAGATCATCTGTGCTTGGAAGTAAGTGTTTGGGAAACTAAAAGCTCAGGTAGCTGGGAATGGTATCAGTTCTGATATCAGCAGGGATGTTTTCACTGAGTTGGGTGGTTTAGGCCCTCATATGGTAAGTATTGTAGCATGAGAGGCTGTGGGTTGTTGTGTTTTCAGCTGTCTTTTGTTCATCAGCTGAATTTATTGATTGGTAGTTAACAGCACAGAAGCTGCAAGAAGCAGCTAAATGCTTCCTGGCACACTTCAGGGCTTACATCCACGTGATGCTGAATCTCAGTCCATCAGGACCAGGGCTCTGCCTTTAAGTGTTCTGGAAGGATATAACATGATCTGCATCTTATTTAAACACTGTGGAAGTGGTAAAATACCTTGAAAAGGGCTCAGGCCTTTGAGCTACTCTACAGGATTCTGTATTGAAGGTGATCCATTACCACGATCTTCAGAGGAGGAAATTAAACAAAGTGAAAGCAGCTGGGAGAGCTTAATTACTTCAGTGTGGTGGTGTTGTCAGCTGTTGGCAAATAATGTGACCAGAAAGGCTGTTGTGACTGTAAGTGGCCACAAATCTGCTGTGATTTGCTAGATCTCAGAATGCAGTATTTGCTGTTTTTAATAGTTGCTTGTATGTTTTAAATAAAGATGTTTCTATGCTGTATAATGTAAGTTGGGAGGGGGTTGAGGAGAAGCAAGGAAGCTTATGGAAAAAATAAATCTCAATCTTTAATTTCTCTGTATGGGAAAAGGCAGTCTGCAGGAAAGGAATAAATGAAAATTGATTCAATATTCATAATATTAAGATCTGAAGCTATGACTTTTTTTTTTACAAAAATAATGGATGAAATTATACAATTTGTTATGTAAAGATGGCCAGGATGCTGTGTTTTAGTAATTCTTTCTGGTTTTGTGTAGCCTGAGGCCAACCCTACATGCTTTTAAATCCCAAGATCACAAAACTGTCACAGCTCTGTACGATGCTCATACATCTGGCAAGCACTTTTGCACATACCTCCTATTTCACAGGACTACAGTGTCTATTTCTGTAAGCTACTGGGACAATATTTAAAGACCAGTAAGCCAAATTAATGGCTTATTCTCCTGTTGGCAACATAACCTTGAGGCTTGAGAAAAGAAAGCGTGAGAACAAGAAATATGGAAGTAAACATATCAGTAGCAATGTCCTGATATAATTTGCGCTGCCTCTTTGAGAATAGAATCAGCACATGTGTTCTGTGTAGAGGTAAAATTAACAATGCAGCAACTCCATGAGTCAGTGGGAGACAAATAAGGGACTTGAAGGAATACAGCAAACTCCTTACACGCACTGGTATTGTACTATGAACGTGGATGTGCTACCAGTTATCAGTAAGCAAGGCAGGTGGATGGAACTCAGAAGTTAAAAAGCAATGAAATATTTCCTTAAATCACTACTTTGAGAGTGTGCTTCAAAAGAAGAGGAAAGAGGAAAAATGGCAGTGAAATGTGGTGAGGGAAGGGATGTTTGGTGTATATGTCTTTGGTTTTAAAGGGAAATCAGTTCTTGTACCTTTTTTCTCTGAAGCCCTGAGCAGAAGCAAATCCAGGGGACTTGCACTTCAAGTAAGTAGAGTTCAGGAGACACACATGGAGACTTCGTGGAACAAATGCTGTACTGCTACTGCAAGTCCAGGGAACATCTAGGTAAAACAGAAGTAACTATATAGGAAAACATGAAGACATCCATTTGTTTCATATTCAGGAAGTAACATTTTTGTTAAAATATGTGCAGTTATTATGTACTACATCAAACTCGGAACTTGAAATGATAAAATGCGTGCATGACTTAATGTATTTGGAAATAACTACACATACTGTCTTAGTAGCAAAATGTCGTTACAGAACTACAGATGAATATACTTAAAGCACAAAGCAGTAAATAATACCAATCGAGCTCTTTCTTGTGATTTTTACAAGGTATTGAATTAATTTGAAAGTGGAGGTTTTTCATCCTATATTCACTACAATCAGCTATACTGATATTTCACTAAAAATTACCATAGAAAAGCATTTAGCTGGATTAGGAAACAGAAAACTGACTTGTCTTGGCAACCAACTACAGTGGGCTCCTATGTTAGGGAATGTTAGATGGCAATATGGTGAAACTATGCAGTTAGTGTCGTTTATTGATGTCTTAACATAATGACTTCCTGACGAACTCTTGAAAATCTTACAGCTCAGTGAGCAGCGTGTCCCACCAGTGAAATACTTCGCAGCTTCTGTTGTCTGATCTCACATCAGAACTGCACGAAAATGAAGGTTATGTTCTATAAAAGTCAGTGCATTTGTGGAACCGAAGTACTTGCATGCAGAGCGCGTAAGTTGTCAATGAGTGTCAGTAACACATGCAGTGTTTGTACCTGTGAGAGCACTCCAGTGTCACTGAGCTGGAATGGCTGACTTTGGAAGGACTTTTGCCTTCCGCTTTGAATAATCATGCATGCTTGCTCTGGGCTTTCCAAAATGCAAACTATCAACAGTGCTCAGTCAGAAGACTGGGAATAGCCTAAGAGACCAGAAATAGTTTCAAAAGATTGGATGAAAGTAATTGCACTGTAAACTGAGAAGCAGTGGCTCCAGTTTATTTTGATGAATAAAGAACAGTAAATCCCTATTTCTCAATTCTTCCCATAATCCCAAGCAAGATTTGAAAAAATTGCATGATCTAGCAATATCAGATAAGGAGAAATTTCCCTCTGGTGGGCGGCGATGCTTTGCAAAGCTCCCTGTCTACAACAGAGCTAAGGAGGTAGTTACTGTGTTAGTCTTTTTTAGAGAAGAAAACGACCGGCAGAGGGCAACTGAAGTTCAAGCTTAAGACTTGAACTGGAATGTACTACTAACGTGTTAATATGGCACTAAAATTAGTTCAGGAGATCCAGCCCAGGAAAAGTTAAGGACACTTTGTAGTTAGTGAGCATAGCACTGAATGCTCAAGAGCCCAGGGATTAGGGAGTTGGGAGGGAAGGAGGAAGCGCACACGTCTCACTGGCTTCAGTACAAACTCAAAGGCAATGTTGAAAGCATTTTAGATTTTGTTAGTGTTGCTGGTTTTCTTCAGCCTGGCCTGTGACCTATCAGCTCTGCAGGCATCGGTTTGCTTAGCTCAGGTTAATATTGCTATCTCAGCGTTGTAATGCCAGGCCTCAAACAGCTGAATGTGAGTGCCTCTTACATGGTGAGCCCTCGTGCAGCTGGGAGTGCCGATTGCTTGCCCAAGTACGGTGCTAGATCAAAACTCTCTCTGTTCTGTGGTGCTGTGCCCAAAGTGCTAAATGCTGTGGAAGCCAGAAATGTGGAAGTTGCGCTGAAGCTGGCTGAGTGCTTCACATGCTGGGCATTCTTCAGGACTGACGGGCTGTCGAATTGTAGCAATACCTGGTGTTCAGGTCAGAGTGGTGAATTTATGGAACTGATGGTGCACAGCCTGTCTGGATTCAGCCTTTGTTTCCCATGGCAAGAATGTGATTCAATGGATCAGAGATGGTGCAGGAAGTGCTGTGTGCGCCACTGCCCTAGCTAGCAATCCTACCTGCAGGCTTACGGCAGGCCTGGCAAACTGTAGCTGTGATGTGGAATTCAACAGTAAAACACTTACTGGTTAATCCCAGTATGATATCAGGTCATGTTTGTGGAGGGCAACAGACAGGGTTCTTCTGATACCATTCAGGGATTCATTTCTAACTAAGCACATATAAAGTGTGTAATTATCAATGACTCCTTAGTTTTTCAGCTAAGCCTTCGCATCAGATTTCAGGGTTTTTTTTATAACTGCTCTGAGCACTTCAGGTAAATATGATGAACTGCTGTGGGGAAATGGAGCTGAATTTCTCTCTAGTGTAAATCCATTCAAAAACTTCTAGATAACGTAAGAAACAAGGGCAGTAGTTCAGAAACCATATCCTGAACTTATTTGCAAATATTGTTACAAATTATGGGCAGGAGAGTTGCTTGGATTTACTTAATTGACTTCACCGTAAGTATTCTTTAACTGATTGGACCTTTCATTTATATACAGACTGTTTTCTTCAACTTAAGAAGGGCTGCTTTCTTTGTTTCGGTCTTGGATGTAAAGCAACACTGAATAAAGTTTTCTATCTTGTTTTACGCTTGTCTTCTGGATTTCACTGGACAAACTGCCAGTTAACCCTCCAACTTGGTTTTCTTTTTTTAAGCAAAAAACCCACCTCTTTGTCACTGAACTTCCCATTAGTTAGATAGTGAAAACGGTATCAGTCACCGAAACTGAAAAATGCTGAAAGTTTTATTGATCACGTAAGAGACAAGATGAACGGGGAAACAGTCTCTTCCCCGTCACCAAGTGATGTCTTTTAAGAGCATTATATCCATAAAAATGCTATGCAATAAAACTTTCTCTAGTCATAAGAGTTGAGTGCAGTGTAGCTACAGTGTTTTCTGGTTTTGTTTTTGGAGCCATTAAAACTTTTCCCAAAATGTCGGGTTTGTGATTGTACTGGTACGTATTGACATATTTGCATAATGTACAGAAAGATATTTTACATGGTTGCTTCTTTTTTTACTTTGAAAACTGTATCACTTAAATAAAATATTATACTAAAGGGTTCTTTGGCTTTTATAAGTAAGAAAAAAGAAAAGGTAATAACAAACAAATATCAGTTAAAGAAGGAGCACAGGTTATTTTAAGGAAGATAGGGTTCCAGCTTTCCTAGGACCTATTTTTGTTGTTTTTGCAGTGTTCATGTCAATCTTTGGCTGATTTTTGATTGGTAATCGTCTGCTTCAAGGCTTTGTGAGTTGCATGCATTTATACACTGGCATTGATCCACATAGACGTAGCTATAATTTATGCTTGTTCCGTTTTGGCAATTCAGGATCACATCTCTTCTGTGGCTGCTGAGCTCTTGGCAGCAAGTACAGTCATGTTGCATCTGGTTCGCTTTAAGAGAATACCTGCATTCCACCAGAAAAAGAAGACCTTCTCATTAAACATCAACAAATAGGAGCATTGTGTGAATATGATTTTAATATAAGAAGAGTGAAACTCTTCTTGCTTCATCTGAGTCTGATTCTATTCATGAGACTCATACACGCATTAATTTTGCTGTTGTTCTATGACTGATTAATATAAATTCAATAGAAACAAAGCTGAAGAGATTCTCAACTTACATGGAGGAGCCAGGACAAGTCCCTTCACAATATGTCAACTCAACAGCTTCAGGAGATTCACAGTCTTCGTGCTGGATTACAGTTTTTGTGCTGTAAGCTTTGCAGTTAGTAGCTTCAAAAGAACAGGAAAAAAAGATAAACTTACTTCAAATGTCTAGTTCAGAACTGAACACTAAAACAATTTTGAAGTGCATGATGTCTCATTACTGAGACTATGTAGGCAGCTGTAGATGCTACTGTATACTGCAGCCGGAGATTTCAAGTGATTTTTTGATCTTGGCTGTACAGTGTGCTTGGAAGATATAAGCTGAGGATTGAGTGTTGGGGGTTTGATTTGTGGTATTCACTGTCCAGGAAATTCACTTTTTCCTTTGAAGCAACGACATAGAAAAGGTTACTGATAAGTGAAAGCTAGGTCAGCCAAGAATCTTTCCTTCCACTCAAATACAGATAGAAGTTCAATATAATTACCTGTAAGAGGAAAACACTAGCTTGGTATTACTTACGTTTACATATCTTGCAGCAGCCATCAGCAGTAGTCTCTGCTTCATCCTTTGCAGAAATAAAGAAGGATATGTATTATAACACAGATGACAATGCTGAGCATGTTAACAAGTTAGCATCGCTGAAGCTCAGCAGAAGGCTTCTCTGTGATGAACACTGAATGAAACCATGGATGTCTTGCTGGCTGATTCATCACCACAGAAATCCTGAATCATTGTAAACTTGGGTAAAAATACTAAGCTTCTCTTTGATACTCCTGTTACAACAACATTATTTTCATTCTTAAAACATTTCTGCAACTTCAATGAAAATAACTTGTTGCATTCTTCCTTCCTTTCTTGCCCCCTTGTTCTTCTACACTGCATTCAGTAAAAGCTGAAGTGATGAAAACTTACGGGATCGCACTCCAGTGGACCGTACTCAGGACATACTCTTTTAGTTTGAACTGCAACATATTGATCTTCAATTATTTCACACTTGTAGTGGCTGCAGAGATCAAGTGGCAGAATCTCACCAACCTAAGATTTTAAGAGAAAAAAAAAATATTTTTTTCATTGTAATCAGATACTGTATGATTACTTCAAAAATGTTTGAGTTAAGTTCTCACACCTCAAAGATTTTTAGATGAATTTGGAGTTCTTTCACGTGGCAAATGGGAGAAGCCTAATTTTGTGAACTATGGCTGTCCTGGAAGTTCATATTGTAGATCTTGGGGCCAGATTCTTTCCAGGGGCATGCAGCAATAGAACAAGGGGCAATGGGCACAAACTGGCACACAGGAAGTTCCATATGAACACAAGGAAGAACTTACTGCAGAGCATTGGAACAGAGTCTTCTACGGAGGTATTCAGGAATTTCCAAGTAAGCCTTCAGTTCAGAGACTTATGTTTTTAGTTTGTATTAGTGTTGTTTTCAGAGTACTTTCAGTGTGAGAAGGGATATATTGGCTAGTGGGAGAAGGAAAAGATTACTTACTTCAAGCACAACCGTCTCGTTGTTATTTAGATGAATTCTGCAAGATACTACTTCACACTTCCCACAGCACTCTCCATCCTCAATCTTATATTCGTAACCCTACTCGCAAGAGATGAAAGAGAAAGTATATTGAGTTGACGATGGACGGTTCTGGTCTTACTACAGTTAGAAGGCTGATAGGGCATCCCATTGAATCTCAACTCACCAGTGGACAAGATGTTTCACATTTAAGTGCTTCACACTTCACAATGTTTTCCCCAGTGAATGGATTTTTCTCAGAAGTGCAGGTACAATTCCTACATGAATCTATTACAGATGTTCCATTCTGGAAAATAGGAAAGAAAAAATAACATCTGTTTATGAAGTGTCTTTATATCACACAAATGAAGGTGAAAGACTTGCTGTATACTAGTTAAGTTTTCCGAAGTGCAATTAAGCAAAAAATCTGGCTTTATTTTTGAAGGTTCATAGGGTTATTTCAAACATCTGAGTTTTAACAATACATCAGCTTCTTTGGAAAAAAAAAAAAAAAGAATTCCACAAATAGAAGAAAGTTTTTTTTAGAAAGTACATCGCTAAAAATGATGCACTCTTGTTTTAAGCTTCTTGAGGAACAGAGGTTAGGGTTATAAATTGACATGGATTGGGAAAAATTTTTTCCAAAGGTCTTTTGTGGTAGAAGGGGTGTACATTTAATTTCCAGTAAAATGCCACTGTAAGTATGCCATGCTCACCAGATATATTTTACCATTAATCTCACAAGTGTTGAAACTTCGCCCTGAAAAACAACCAAAATAAAAATCAGCAAACTCAAATGGTGAAAATACATAATAAGTTAAGATGTTATCAACATTTGTTAATAGCATAGAGATTATGGAAAATTTGAATTCAAGCTCTCTATGTCCACAAATCAGTAGAGCTGGATGTTAAAGAATGTATCTTTTAATTGGCTAGAAGAGTTGAGTAGAAATGGCACCAAGCTTGAACTAAACACAAAAAAATCCCTTTCTTGCCCTTTCCATATTGGTTCATTTCAAATTAAATGAGTTGTATTCTGTTTGAACACTTAAAGACCAGTAGCCTTCAAAGATGCCTTTGTATACTGATATCTTATGACCTCTCAGAATGGAACTTGGATGTGAGATCAAGTGGAAAAGTGGTATTTTTTACTGAAGTAATACAGTTTGATAACATGCCAGATTCCATTTGTGGCTTTCACAGCATTACTTCAGACTTCATAGTTCCTTGGTTTTTGATTTTCCTCTTTCAGGCTTACTTTGTAGCTAGTTTTCTTTTTGATTCTTTTATTTTAAAAAGTAAGTATATAAATAAACATATATGACCAATGGATTATAGATTTTATTAATGTTCTACAATACCAGAAAAGTAATTACTATTTTTTGTACATCGGCAATTCAGTTTCTAATTATGATTTACTTTGTTGCTTCATATTACCTGCTTTTCTAGTGAACTCTGAAGATTTCTGCTGGCTCACTGTTGTGTTTATGTATCTTTGTTTAGCTGTAGTTACACTAATGTTAATGAACTTGAAGTACTTGAACTATCCTGTTCTCTGAGTAGATACTGAGAATAATGTTTTGTTTTTAGCTGAACTCGTACTGCGTATTTAGCTAGAAATTGATGTGTATTCAATAAGTGAGAACAATTTAAAGAAGGTATTGCTATTACCATGATGGATGTAGAATCTGCTTAGATATTAACAGAAGCACAAAGGTAACTTCACACAGTGTAACCTGGTGCATACATTGGTATTTTTAGTACTTACGGCATTCAAGTTCAGGACAGCACGGATCTTCTACTGGTACTACAGGTAAGGCAATAAATCCTATGTCACAAACTGCTTCCTGAATTTTTTGGCATAGGAGTGGCCAACATTGCGCCATAGCAGTGTGTGGATCACAGACACACTCCTTGCACTGACTTGTCCATTTCTCTCCAGGCTGAAAATACATAAATGATTTATTCTGATGTGCCCTTTTGCTCTGGTTATTCTGGGCCAACTTGACTTAGACTCTCACGCTTAGTAAGGATTCCAGATTAAAATTTTGATATCATATGATTTCCAACCTTAAGAGCAAGCAAGCTGGGAACAATAAAATAACTGTCTTCTGTGTAGAAAAAAAAAAAAAAAAAAAAAAAGGAATTGTAAAATTTTAATAGCTAGTTCACTTATTTTTATGATGTTTGAATATTCTTAAATTAAAAAGTCTCTGCTATGGTATTAGTGGACTTTTCTATCTCTAAATGCATTAAAAGCCTGATGGTGCAAGGTTTGAATTATGTTTTATCAGGATATTCTTCCATGACCAACTTCGTTATTGAAATACATGCAAGTTGATTTGAATTGAGGATAGAAGATAGAAGTTGGGTTGTTTTTGCAATGGTAATACATTAAAATAATGAAGGGAATCACCTTTCGTGGAGGACTGACATCAGTACAGTTTCTCTCTAGTAAAGTTGTGAGGGATGTTGCTGTGGATGAGGGGGCTTGTGTTGTAGTCTCTGAGGACACCGAAGTTAAAGGAGTTGTTGCAGGACATGGCCCCTGAAATGGAGCAATTTCACATTCACTGCTGCAAAGTGCATAAAAATTACATCCAGCCTTATCTGTTCTGTTGTATACAACTTCACCTGTAGAGAAAAAATGAAAGAAAAGTTAAAAGACCAATGAAAATACTAAGAAAAAACCCAAACAACACAAAATATTGTGAAAAGATGAAGCATATTACTCTGTTAAAGTGATTATTCTATTTAAGATGATTTTGATTGATTATCTTTAATTTAATGCATTATTAAGAGATCATACTGCTTATGAAAATGATTATAACCATTAAGCAAGAAGCTTACCGGGAGAAAACAAATCACCAAACACGTGGCAAAAACATGGAGTCGTTCCACTTCCTTCTGTTGTGGAAAGTGTGGTGGGGGAAGAACTGGAGACTGCAGAAGTGCTTGTAGTGTGGCTTGGCTTTGCAGTACCAGCTGTTGAGAACAAAAAAGTTTAGTTCAAAGCACAGCATTTGGTTCTCGTAATTGTTACATATTATAGGAATCTGATCAGAATCTGGGCAAACCAAACCAATGTTTGGTTGCATTCATGTACTTGACTCACTTACTGTAGTAAATAGAGATTGTGCAAATCTTACTGCTCTGTACCAAGTAACAGGATTTTGCAAATATTAGGACTTCTAGCATTAATATATTTTAACGTTTCAGAGTCACCAGTGTCACCTTTATGGTAATAAATATGAAACCATGGAATCTGCTAAAAGACGTAGAATAAGCACAGTGGCTGATAAAAGAAATTTTTTTTTCTGTTAAAAGAAGCACATGTAATAGTACAAGTCACATGAAAAAAATGTAGCAATGATATTCCAACAAACTAACAGCAAAAATAGCTTTCTGATTTTGATGATGACCTACCAGAACGGCTTGAAGTAGCGGTCTGTGTTACTACAGTGGAGATTGCTGTAGGAGTGAGTATAGTTGAAGAGCTGGGTGGTGACCTGGTAGATGTAGGGGTAGTGAATTCTGTCCCGGAGGGTGATGTTTTGGTAGTGCTGGCACTGTTGGTAGGAGTGGTTGCAATGGTAGTTGGATGTCCTGTCAGAACAGGAGAAGTCTTGGAAGTGACAGAGCTGCTGGTAGCTGCAGTGGTCTGTGTAGGTGTGAGGATGGTGGTGGCTGTCCGTTCTGGCACAGAAGTGGTAATGGTGGTACTGGCACTGCTGGTAGGTATGGTGCTCTGTACACTTGTGGATGCAATGGTGGTGGTAACTTTTGGTAAAGGGGGAACAGACCTTGTAGAACTTCCACCTGTGATAGTGGTTGGGATTCTTACTGGAGGGCTGGTGGTCTTGGTGACTCCTGTAGTGCTTGTGGAGGTGGTCTTGGAAGACGTGGGGATAGTAGAGACAGTGGTGGGTTTTGCTGTAGACTCGGTTTGTTCACTGGGCGACGTTGCTGTAATGGTGCTAGTTGAGGAGAAGGTGGTGACAGTACTGGTGGGGGAACTGGGCACTGAAGGTGTGGTGGTGACGATGGTGGTTGTGCTCCCTGTCGTAAGAGGAGTGGTGGTGGTGGTGCTGGCACTGCTGGTAGGTGTGGCGGTTCCTGCACTTGTGGATGTAATGGTGGTCGTAATTTCTGTTGGAGGAGGTGACGTCTTGGTGGTGCTGGCACTGCTGGTAGGTACGGTGGACCCTGCACTTGTGGATGACGTGGTGGTCGTACCTTCTGGTGTATGGGGAACAGTCTTGGTTGTACTTCCAGCTGAGGTTGTGGTTGGGCCTGCTGGCGGAGGGCTGGTGGTCTTGGTGACTCCCGTGGTGCTTGTGGTGGTGGTCTCAGACG
>JAOWBP010002559.1:11439510-11461769 GCA_028571105.1 Tragopan temminckii
TCATAACATCATGTGGGGCACTGGGAGTTTAACTGTTAATGCTCAAGTTCTGGGTACCTGTCCAGAAGAGAAGAAGAACTACATTCCCCAGGGGACTCTGCGGTCACAGAGAGGAGATATAACTCCTGGCAAGGTCACCTGATGAGCCTTTTCTTCGTCTCCCTGCTGCTCAACTGGACTGCACATCTCACCTCAGCATTATGATGAGGCCTATCCACCTTTCGGACGTTCGCTCTCTCATTATATTTGATTTATTAGCTTCATTTCTAATTATATTGTATTATAGTGTGTTATCTTGCATTCCAATACTATATGTATTAAATTAGTTTGTTTCTCCTCAGATCGTTGCCGCTGTTTTTAATTATTTTGGGGTCCCCTGTTCCCTTTTCTGGAGGCACGGATTTTGCGAAATCCCTTCGCCCTGCTACTCACAGAACCGAGCCGGACCAGCCCGTAAACTGTTGACAACTACATTGAAACTCACACAGGGCAAGGTGAGAACAGTCTAAATGAAGCTTATTTAGATAATAAAATGCATGTACTATTGCTTGAACGTTTTTCAAAAGCTTCCCTTACCATACAAGCCCATTTTCATGGACAACTTCTCCAAGTGGTATGGGAGATCCTCGGTAGTAACAGGGGCATTCATTAGCAGGCACACATTTGCCACTTTCATCCATGTAGGTTCCATTTATGCAGGTGCAGCCATCAACTGGGACAAACTTAATTTTGCATGTGACATCAGGCTCACTCAGAGAGCGACATGTGGGTTGGCATGAATCGATGCTATAGCTGTAACTTAGGGATTTGGGACACGAGGTGGTATACTTTGCTTGAGAGAGTAAAAAGGAAGAATGAGTTTGTTAATTCCAGATGGTAATTTTTGTTGGGAAGAAAGAAATGGTAGGTAGTAGCAATAACAGGTGAACAATAATATACACCTCTGCCTATGCTGTATCTTTCACATCAATGTTTTTCTGAATATTTCCAGAATTAGAAGTGAAAGCTACCGTACGTGTAGATTAAATCAAGTCATATATGCAATAATGAACATATTTTCTTCAAATGAGAGTTTGGAAAGAAACTTCCATTTGATGCTGCTATTTCATTATTCTAGTTTTCTGGTTAGCATTACTAATGTTATTATTCTAATATGTCATATTTATTTCTATGACACTGTGATATAGAAAGCTATAGTTAAATTCAAAGTTGTGCAGAAACAGGTGGAGGCGTGTCTGTAACAGCAAGCTCTCTCCCATCTGTTTATATTTATTCTTGCTTTTAAGGGATTGAATCTAAAGGAACATCAGGGGATTATATCTAGGAGTGCATTTAACAAAATCCCTTCCTTGACACTTACCATATTTGTCTAGAAATCAATATAAAATTTTTTTCACCAACAGTTTTTATTGATGGGTGCACATGAAAGGAAATAGAGAAGTGTACTCACAACAGACATTAGTCCTCCATCCGTTTATTTGGATTCCTCTTGCAGCACAAGCTCTCACATAGGAAGAAAGGGCTGCGCACAGACAGCCCTCACTGTTTTGACAGTTACACGTGTCAAACATGCAGTTCTAGGAATGTGAGAAAAATATAATTGCAACACTTCTAAGACTATCAACATCTGAGTCATTTATAATGAGAAGGAAGACTGACAGCACACTGATAGTGGAATGATGATAATTAGCCAATGGGCTTTCTGTGCCAAGTAGTTAATAGTAAGATGTGAGGTTGGTGAGGTGGCAGTTAACTGTAATTTTCAAATAACCATTTAACATGCCTTTGTGCAAACTTCCTACCATATAAGTATATCCATCCAAGAGAAAATAGCTGCTTTTGCATTTGCAACGACAAAACCAAGACTGACAAGTGAAATAAGACAATGCTACAACAAAAACAGCAACATGTTGAAAGAAAGAAGTGCGGTACAGAAATGAAAATGCAGGCATTGCATAAGACTAGAGATATGTCTGGGACAGTTTTTTCCTGGTAGCTAGTTGTAATGATCCTTTTTCTATTATTTCTGAAGGAGAAACCAGTCTACCAACGTACCGTGTAGTAAGTAGAGGGATTCAGTAGATAATGACAATCAGCAAAAGGTCCTTCTCTGTTATTTAGTAGTCCACACCAATGCTGAGCATATTTTTCTGTAAAAAGAACAAACAGTGCAAATATGCACATTACTCTTTTACTTCATTAGTCCCATATACCCACTTCCCTAACATGGGAAGCCAGTTTTGAAATTAAATCAAATCTCTCCCCTCCTGTCTTTTTTCACTTAGTTTGTGCTCTAAGGTTATTAAAACCAAAGGTGTAATGAAATAGAGTTACCAAAGATCACAAATAAAGAATTTCCAAAGATGTCCATGTGATTCACTCCTCTGATATCAAGCTGTGTGCTCAGACATTCTCTCTGTTTTCAGTGATCACACAGTTTCTTTCAGTTATGCCTCCAGGACTCTTCCTTTATTTCATTACATAGCCCTCATGTTCTCATTGTGAATATTCTGATTTTAGATGTACATTTTCACCAAATATACAATTCTTCATTCTCTTATATTTGCTTTCTAACAGTTGTCTTTTTCTTAGTGATAAGAAAAAAATAACCTAGAAAAAATTCTTAAAAAAAAAAAAAAATGTTAACAAGCATTTACCATTATCGATGCTGAGTGCACAAGGGTTCTCAAAACTGTTCTGGATATCAGGGCAAGAAGCCTGAGTTTTCCATGTATTAGCAAATGCTGCTGCTGTTCCTTCAATTACTCCACTTATGGCCTTAAAGTCATCAGTTTGGACATTATTGAAATTTCCACAAAGACCTGTTGAAAACCAGTGAAATGTTTATACTGTTTGTACTCAACAAAAGACATCTAGCAAGAAGTTCTTCAGTTTCATTCACTTACCACAGGTTTGGTCTTTGAACGCAGGGTCCAATCGCACAAACATCTGCATGATGGGTGTGATCTGGATTTCAACCTGGATACCAATATTTGTGTGCATGATGACGAAGAATGATGAAGGTCTAAAGATGGTGACATTGGCTATAAAAGAAAAAATAGAATGATTGCTTTCTGGAGGAGGTTAAATGAAGGACAGAGCATATCATGATACGAAGGGTGCTCTAAAAGTAATGCCTCCTATTTTATGACATTGATTTATGACATTAGAGGTGAATGATAGTGAAAAAATACCTGCTGAGATTGGCAGCTGGGTGTAGATTGAGTTCACAAACACACCACCATCAGTTTTGACCTCAATGAGCTGTTAAGGAAGTGAAACAACAGGTAATCATGTGAAGGATTATTATAGTCCAAAGAGTAATAATAGTGATGACTCTGGTGACATTACTTACAGAGCTATTAATTAAAAGGGGTCATTTTTGTGATCTCATCTCTTCTCCCTCTTTCCACTTTGTGCACTTCACTAATTCTCCTTGCCAAGGAAAAATGGTTTTTGAAGAGTCTTTCTCAACTGATTAGTGAATTTTATCATTTTGGTTTCTATGAACAAAACTTTATGATGAATTACACCCATCGCTGTTGTACTTGTAGCTTCTAAATTACAAGCTTATGTGTTTTCATCTAATTGGCAGAAAAAGAGCTTTTTCAGCTTTTTCTTAATGAACTTCCATAAAGTCAAACCTACTATTTCATGTTCACAACAAAACTAGTTTATTTTCACTTGATAAAAAACTAACATGTACTTATCCCATATGTGGAAATAAATGCAGTTCCCTACCCAATAAAGGCCTAGATGCTTTGGTCCCCACATTATTAATAGTTTTTTTCTCATGCATATTTTGCATTCTTACCGTTTGTCCTTTATTCAAGCTGAGGGTCACTGTCCTTAAGCACGTTTCAGTGTTTGTCATGCCACATTTGCGTAGTTCTACCAGGATGGTGAATCTTTCATCTTCACAGTGCTGAAAGTAAATAAAAATCTCAACAGTTATAGAATGAAAGGCTAATTACAAAAGCTGTCCCTGTCAAAGTCTCTCTTTTCCGGGAAATAGTAACAATGAGTGATTTTCTTTTTTTTCTTTTTCTTTTTTTCTTAGACTGAATTGTGCAAATGGAAAAAAAGAAAGCAAAGAAGAATCAAATCAAAAAGGTCAAACCATTTCACTTACACATTACCGTAACAAAACGTTTTTATTATAATTAATTTTTTACTTCTTTATTTCTCTTAACTCATTTTTATAATGGTTCAAAACCTAAATGAAATGTATCAGTTAACTTGAACTGATTTTTCTTTATTTCAGCTTCCAAGAAAAAAATTACTATTAAATACAGTTAACAGGGCAAAATTATTTAATCCAGTAAGATAGTTGGAACAATCATGCAGAAGAATGTACACTAAGCAATACCTTAAAAAGAGAGTAGTCTTCAGCATTTATTGTATGAAAGAACTGGAAATTCCCTGAAAACCACCATTTACTGTTGCACGACATCCTAATATTTAGCTGATAATTAATTCATTTGAATGGCAGAATACATTCCAGTAAGCGTCTGATTAACTGAAGCAATTCAATATACATATGTCAAAAGATGTAAGTTTCACCTATGTTGATTGAGATCACCTATCCTTTCCACAAGCACATAAGGCTTCATGACTAAGTAATATCTGATTCTCACCTTAGAAAGGACATAAGTGCAGTCTCCAAAGACATCATAATGCTTTTTATCATATGTTGAAATGTGTGAGCCTCCCTCTACAGAACATATTCCTGGACATGACATATCTTCGCAATTCCATTTGCCTCCATTACATGTACTGGAAGAGACAAGACAAACTTAGTTGAAATCAGTAATAGCAGTCCAGACTTACAGAAATTACAATGACATTAGTTTTAGTATTGCTTTCCCCTTTCAATCTATAGTTTGAATACGCAGTAAATCCAGGTTTAAGACTTTCTCAAATATTGTGAACATATGAAGCCAAGCATTAAAGGGAGTGACTGTGATATGCATTCACTTTGTTCATTTGTTTCTATTTCTTTTTTGGACAGGTTAACTCAATAGCAACAGGTGCTGGATGAGTAATTGCTTGTCTTCTGCAGCTAGCATAAAACATAATGCCAAATTAAAATCTCTTCTGTTTTCTTGTACAAATGTATAAGAAACTAAGAGAAATGTGACTCCACATCTACTCCTGATGAGAAGATAGAGTATATCTGTTTTCTAAAGTAATGTAGTACTGTACAGGTACAGGATTAATAATTGTGAAACTGAGGTTGTGTAGCTTCTCTTATTTTCTTCAGAGAAAATAAATATTTGCAAATACGTAAATTACTGCAACCTCATTCCCTTTACAGAAGTCCAAATGTTTGAACAAAATAAACAAAGAGGAAGCACTTGAATTCACTGGTGAGAAATCTAAACACTGTAAATCCTTACTTTGATCACCTTGAGCTCAAGTGCAAAGACAGTTAAGGCTGTTGCTAAATAAAACAAAGAATGTTCGTTGGGGTTATTTTGGAACTGTAGCGGTCAGTTAAATACACAGATCAATTACTGATGATGTAATTGCAAACAATAAATCATTAAACCCATTAAATATACTAGAGGAAATAATGAGTTAAGAAAATAGCAAGAGTTACCAAGAATGGCACTGCTCTGAGAAAGAAGTTCCTGGAGCATAAGTGTTGCCATTGTAAATACAGGAGCACTGCTGACGGGAGATGCAGCCAGAATTGTTTATGTCATCAAAAACAGTTCCTTAAGTTAAAAACAACAGCAACAAAATTTAATCAATTAAAGAGGCATTTTCCATACATGGGAAAATAATCATTTTTGTTCATTACTAAATATTGCATCGAAGGCAGATTTGCAGCTGCTGTGAACTGTCATAGATATATTGAGGAGAGTAGGACTATGCCAATTTACAGACTTTCAACCTTTCTATTCTTAAATTCCACCTGCTTTGAAAGGGAGTTATTTTAGTACAGGTGGCTTGTTGAAAGACTAGCTTTGATCTGTTTGCTTTTCTGCTTTCATGCTTTCTAAATATTACATGTGCGCTGGCAATTAATTCCGATGTCTTTCCTCAGTTGATAAATGATAAATACTTATCACTTGCAGCTGTGAAAAACGCAAATATAAGGGCCTTAAGCCTCATGGAATCTGCCTTGTTTATTTTGAGATCAGAAATGTGAGTATATAAGAACTTGCCTTGTGGGCAGAAACAACCATCCATACAGTGCTCTTCACAAAACTGAGATCGTTCAGGATTAGTGCATGTGTCAGTGCAGGGGGAGCTGCACTCCGAATACTGCATGTTGTAAGGACATGTCTTGGCTGAAATGTTAATAAAAGGAGATTTTTTTTTCAGTCTGAAGTATTTCTAGTTCACTGTATATGGAAATAAGTATGCTCATTCACATTTTTTCAGCTAGATTTAAAACCACACTAAACCACAAACTTATCCCCACTTCTCAAAATCTTTAACTTTACTCATTCAGATCTATGTTTTACAGTTGAGATTTGTTTTTCATGACAGTGTAAAGAAAGACTTAACTGGTGGCAAAATGACTGGAGTTCTAGACACATCAAGAAAATGCTTCTGCAAAGATAGCAAGGTTTCTGTTAAAGGTAGCCTTTTCAAGAACGTCTGCATTGCTAGGGAAATGTAAGAATCAAGTTTCTAAAGCTTCAGTATATTCAGATTTTTCAGATATGGTTGGAAGAGCAAATAGTATCCGAGTGGATTTTAATTTGAAACAAATGTTGGTAACAGTATCAACAGCTACACTAATAATGTGCAGGCGTTTAATTCAGTGAAAACCTCTGAAGATTACAGTGGTACAAACTCCTCAAAACCAAGCTAGAGGAGATTAAATGCTACACCAGCCAAAGACCAGTGAAGACTCAATCAATTAATCAACGAGGGTAAAAAATATGGTAGCCACCATGAAAAAAGGAGAGAAACAGAAATGTAAGTAACCAAATCACCCTCCTTCTTCCTCCTTGTATTTCTTTCCCTTACTATCCCAATTCATTAAACGACCCTTAAGCTCTTGAGTAAGTGTATCCATTTAAGTGATACTGTTTAAGCCAGTCTGCATTAAAACACTTAGCTCTTTCTCCTTAGTCTTCTTGCTGGAGCTTGTACATCAGAATCCCCCAGTATGTCTGTAATTTCCAATGCATACTCGGCATTATTTGAGAACTCATTTCTTTTTATTTACTTTGCACAAAATAAAGGCATCTCCACTAATACTTACGGCACAGTTTTGAGGTTCTCCAGTTCAAAGGTTCCCCACCCGCATGAGCACACTGCCGGGAGTATTCAGCAATAGTATCACAGATACATGAGGCATTTTTTAACTCTTCAGAGCGGCACAAGTCTTCTTGGCAAGCCATAATGTACTCACTAACATTAACTCGGCCATTACAGTCAGCAAATGCAAAGTTGGTCAATGTTTTCTGACATATGTCATCCTGGGGAGAAAAAAAAAACAAGAAGAAAACTTTCAGAAAATAGAAAGGAGCAAATTTTTAGCATTGTTTCTCTGCTAGATTATTCTTTAATAGAATTTCATATCCCTCTTTACTTACTATTGCCCTAGGTCTTTTCCTGTTGACCCCTCTGAAGCTGTAGAACAATACAGATAAATGTGAAAGAAAAATTAAAGAATAATCAAAAAGATACTTACAAAGTTATATGTGCAATTATCTGGTGGGGAAGGAGTTGGGTCTTCACAGTACTCTGTCGGCCCATCCATTTTCTGCATATTCCCAAACTGTAAGGCTGTCATTCTGATATCTGTGCAAAAGAAATTTAATAATGAGAGTTGTGCGGTTTTTTTTTGGTCAACGCAACTTCCTAATATCTTTTCCTCTTGTCAAGAATTCTTTTCAAGATCAGCTAAAGCAGATAGTTCCCTTGAATCTTTTCATTTTATCATCATCCCTTCCAAAATAAACACTGACATCACTATCTGGAAAAAGAAAAACATTAGAGAACAATTTTCAGCCCACTATATCTAGGCGCAAACTAAGATCTGAACTGGAAAAAAAACTAGACTGTTTTCAGAAGATAATGAGTCCATGCAGGGAAGAGAGAAAATAATTAAAATAGGGATTTGTACAATGGAGACTGCTGAGAAACAAGGTTTAGGAAAACACTCAAATTGAGAATGGATAAAATAAGAGAAGATTATATATAGACTATGCATATCAAAAGGCAAATGTGGATATTTTTGTGGAATAGGATTACATATTCAAAGTTCTGACAGCATGTTTAATGGACTCATTAATATAGACAAAGCATCTATTTCCCAGGCTTTTCAAATCAGAATTGGTATGTTACTACTAGAATTATTTTTATGACAGAACTGAAACAACCAATGTACTGACTAGATATTACAACTACATTTCGTTTTACTGGATATATTTCAATATTTATGTTATTAGTGAGAAACTGGCTAACACCTTTAAGTATTAAATACATGATCTGCTTATGTTTTTTTATTATGTTTTTCAACATAGATTGAATCATAGCTTCTGAGTATATCCTTCAACAGGATAGGAAAGAGGAATGATGATGATGTTAGTGCTGAAAGAAAGTAGAATACATGCTGAAGACTCCAGAAACCAATTTCTGATATTTAAAAAACTTACTGTTTGAATAGAACTCGTTGTAAACTGGAATGCCATTGAAGTCCCCACAAAGACCACAGGTCTGATTGGCATATTTCTCATGCAGTTCTAACTAAAATGATAGGCAATAGGTTGAGAGAAGTTAGTATACATGTTGTAAAATATATTCAGGATCATCGAAAACACTTGTACCTGCTGACTCTATTTTTCATCAGAACTATGTAATTTTATTTAGAAATCTAACTTAAACTTGAGGGATAGAATGA
This sequence comes from Tragopan temminckii, assembly GCA_028571105.1. Classification (NCBI taxonomy): domain Eukaryota; kingdom Metazoa; phylum Chordata; class Aves; order Galliformes; family Phasianidae; genus Tragopan; species Tragopan temminckii. The sequence continues at coordinate 11,448,380 of JAOWBP010002559.1, forward strand.
AGAGTTGTCTTAGATTTGGTTTACAACATAAATTCCAAACTATTGATGCAGACATAGGTTTTCACTGTAATATCTGTAGAACGTCCAGCCTTTTTCTCTCCATTGTTCAGAAAGAAAATCAAATTCACAGCAAAAATGATGTCTTAAGAGAGCAAAATTCTGTTCAAAAATTGTATTAGAAGAGGTAAGTCGGACCTGCAATGATGGTAATATGTTAATGACAATGAAAGTGGTTTTTCAACCTATTTTAAGCAGAAGTCTGCTATCAAAGAGAAGTAAATCCACATAATTTTCTTTGGGACTACCTGGATGCAAACCTATCTTCCTTAAGGAAAAATTGCTCAACAGTATGAGATGGAAAGGCAATAGTAACTCCTAAACAAGTATTAACCTAATCAAAGATCAGCTTTGTGGTTGATCTGAAGGTGTAGACAGGTCCAAGAGCTGTTCTTACCAAGATACTGTCACGCTGATTCCACATAAATACAATATCCGCTTTGCTGACAACTTTCACATAAATGCTGCTTCTCTCTATAGTAATTCCAGCTTGACTGTATGGCAGTTGAACTCTATAGAAAGGTAGAATTAATACTAAATATTTTCTGATCTGGATGTTTGATAAAGAGAAAAAAAAAAAGGCTTGTGTGTTCCAGCATCTTACAAGGATATAATGCAGTTATGTGGAAAGAAAAGCAATTAAAAAATAAAACGGCCCAGTACCACCAAATGTGGATTTAAATTTGAATCCAATCTCAGGAATGTTCATAGAAATTTTCTTTTTGAGGTAATCTTTGAAGGAACAATTGATTTATCGTGACTTGAATTAATAACAACTTATTCATTATTTCTACAGGTAAAATTGTCAGATTTATTGAAGAGTGCTGATATTTCCCCAGTATACAAGAAAGTACTTGGCCAACTTGAAAAAAAACAAAACAAAGCATCTGTATTTACCAAACAAGTGGTATTAATAAACTCACCTGTTGCTGTTGACCAGGACAACATCCTTTGTTAGCTCAACAGCTACACCTTCAAGTTTTATGGCAATGCGGTGGATTGTAGGAATATTTTCCACCAGGGTACGCCTAATCTGGATGTTGAACTCTTCATAGGGAGCGTTGCAATGGGATGCAAAAACATAATTACAGAGCCCAGGGTAGTAGAAGATGTCTCCATCAAAAGTCTTGAAGTGGAAGTTGCCCCATGTGCTGCATACACGGCCATTGTGAGCAGGGTTGGAAGCTGCAAATTTAAAACTAGCTGTAAAAAGTGACTTAAAATTCCTAGCCTTAACATGGTGAATCAAATTGTCCAAGGCTTCATTTTGTCATAGTTTTCCCTTGACCACCTCCCTTTGTTATTTCCATCCATCTATCCATTATAACACAAGTCACCATGTATTCATTCTTCATCATCTGTCTGCTGTTCATCACATATATTCCTGTAAATGGTTGTAGTTAAGTTCAAGTAGATTATTTAGTTGTTCACATTTCATACAAGATAACAGTTCAACAGTATGCTATGTTTCTTAACTGGCCTCTTTCTCCTCTTATGACTTCATGACTTCTTTTACCAGTGCATTTCCCTGTTGGCGTTAAATTCCTTTGTCTACATCTTCTAAAACTGAATACTTATTGAACACATTTCATTTACTTAACTTACGTGTTATTACTGGATTTGTTGATGTTTGCTGGATGATTTTCACCTCAGATGAAACTATAAAAGAAGAAAAAAAATTAAGAAAGAAAACCAAACCTAGTATAACAATTCCAAAACTTGCATCTAAAACTGACCTAGAAAGAAAAGATCAGCATGCTAATATGACAGTGTTAAGCCTGGCATTGATTTATACAGATGTGAATCAAGTTAAAAGTCCATATTACATTTCAAATTCAGAATAATTCAATCATAAGAAATTGCTCTCAGCTGTGAGGATTTCCATTTTCTACCTTGTAGTTTTGACCCATTTATGAAACTCCGAATTGTGTTAGTACAGGCAGAAATTCACAGCTCCGCATATCAGAGCTCTTCAGACACAACAACCAACACAAAGGGTTAAGCTATACTAAATTAGCCTAGTACAAAAGCATAGCTGACTTATCGTTACATCTACTCTGACTAAAGAGGAAATTAAAAACTTTGATTATACCAATCGCTTTTAACCCAAGCTGTTCTGTGATTCTATGATTCTATGATTATTTTCCAGGAATTCGCTAAAGAGGTTTTTAGGCATTCTTATTTACTGGAGATGTGAGGAATGGATACAAATACGCAGTATAAACCAACTTTTTAAGTGAAGCATTTAGATAGGATCAAAGGACCTAGACTGGAAAAAAAACAGGACATGTGGACACACGATTATGGCACTCAGCTACACCAAAACTGCCCTATTCCTTGTGTTCTGCTTCAATGATTATTTTTGTACGTCTAGTTAAATAGTTAGTAGCTTGACTACATCAATTGTCTTCCAGCTGAATTCTCCTTCTCTCTATTCTGTTTCCGTAAGTTTTGAATTGCTCTCTACACATGGCCCAACTATCGTGCTTAGAAAAACACTTGATCCTGTGCTCCAAGTTTGGTGCTCTAAGCTCCTGTTTTTTATAAGTAAACATGTCAGGCACTTCCCATTTAAGAAAAATGGCTACAACTTTATTTTACGAAAGACTGAATCCACCCAGAATGAAATAACCATACCCAGAAAATGTTGACTAATACCAACCTACAACATGCCAAGTTTAAATCCTCAGAGGACTTAGGTGATGAAATGACTCATGTTTGAATGAGCACTTCTGGTGTCTAAAGTACTTGCTAGTTGAAGAAGAGCTGCCTGTGCAATTTAGTTCTAAGCCCCCTTTCTCCTTCTACAACAGACAGAGAGAGTCCACAAACTCAGAACTAGATTAGACTATCATACCAAAAAAGAAAGGATTTTTACTGGAAATGCACACCATGTAAGCAAACTGAGTACTTGATCTCAGAGCTGAAGGAATTCAAACTCCCACTCCCAAAGAGGAACCCAAGAGACCCCTAATTTTGGAAGGGTGTTCTGGGAAGCTTCACCATCTCTAGCAGTTGTTCCAGTGTTTGCAGAAGTTTCCTTTCATCCCTAAGCTTTTGTTCTCATTTATACATGACCATTAGTGACGTACGAAGAAGTAACTTTAATCTTTTTCCGCTTTCTGTCGGTCTTTCAGTATTACAGATAATATCATTAGGTAAATACATTCATACCATTACAATTGTTGAGAAAATATAACAAATGCCTCTGTGAGTCTTAATAATGCAACAGAATTTGCTTTCATTCAACACATTCATAGGAGCTTCAGTGGACAGAGAACCATCCCGACTTCACCTAAGAGCCAATACTCTTTAAAATATTGTGAATGTTTATCTAAAAGTGTGAGAACTTTTGTAACAGAACAAAACAGTATATACATGTATTTTAGTCTGTTAATTTTTCTCAAGGAAATGCAGGTTTTTTTTTTCTTATTAAGCAAGTATTATTTCAAAGGAAATTCTAGCTGCACTAGTTTATCTAGCAATTGCACAATGCTATGCTGTTGATCCTTATAAAAATAGGTGCCTATTGCTTCCAAGAATACCAATACATGGTAATTCGATCTTTGATTATTTGGAAAGAGTGACGAATATTTGTGGATGCACCTTATCAAGCTACTATCCAGCTGCCACCCCATATACACAATTCTCATTACAACTAATAGAAGTTGGAATTGGACCCTAAATATGAAGTTAAGCACAAAATGTTAGAGAAGATGGCATGGGATAAGGCCAATATTTTGTAGTCAGTGAGGACATCTGAATATATTTTCCACCTAGTGTGATTTGAAAGAAGTCTTTGCTGGATTTGGTCTAACCACTATTCATTTTTCAAAGCAATTTATCGGGTTGGCATTGCACAATACAAATAACTTTCTTGTACAAAGAAGGCCTGAGGATGTTTTGATTGACACTACATAACTTTAAATGTAAGATTACACTGTAGGTGACTGTTGTACTTTTGTGCTTAAATCAACTTAGCAGTATTTTAGTGCTTATTTCATGTAACATAAAGTAGCCTAAAATTGTATTTACATTTACTTGTTAGTGCCTGGAAAATGATACACATGATAAATTAGAAAGCAATCTGAAGATTTTAAAATGTTAGCTGTCAGGGCAGTAATTACTGTACACCAGTGGGACTGACTTAGCAAGTTTGTATTCATGCAAGTAATTTCTATTTGCATAGTCCAATTAATTGAACATGATTGAATATTAACAAAATCTGCCAAGATTGTCCTCAATTAATGTAATACGAACAAGAGAAAAAAATGCACAAAATGATGGATAGCAATGCAACAGATTAACTTCCCAGTGATTTTCACAGTGAAGATCAACAATTTATGTAAATGTTATATCTAATGTAGTACCAGTATACAATTCATTACTGAAAATCATTGTCACGTGAATACATTCTAGTCTCTTTTGCAAAGGAATTGGCAAGAGTAATCTGGTATTAAGTTCTAGTAGGTGACAAAATAATGGAAAAGACTGAGCAGTAACCTGATCTAGCAACTGGAAAATGTAGTGCTTTAAATTTCAATGAAAAGATCAGAACATTTGTAATCATTCTTACTATAAAATGCAAAGGAAATGAAATGCTTTTGTAAGGCATAAGCATTACTGAATAACTAGTACTTTAAGACATGAATAATGGTTCTTTTCAATTTGATTTTCAAGACTACTTATCAAGCGTGGTTATATTCAGTGGCTTGGGGCAATGTGAAATCAGATCAGTCCAGTTAATAGACAGATATCAAATATTTAATGTAAACTAAAAAAAAAAAAAAAGACACAAAGACAAGTGCAACCATTTGTTAAGTGAAACATTAAAATGAGTTTAGTTGCTTAAAATATATTATTAGATCTAAGCAATAATAAAAGAGTTAACTCCTTACCTATCTGATGGGTACAGAAAAGTGCTAAAAGGAAAGCCCATTCTTGTAACCATATCCTCCTACCAAACTCCATCTTGAGTGGAGTCTGGCAGAAGGGCGCCAGTGTAAGGTTGGTCAGGAAGAGTAGTTCACCTGTGCTCCCTCAGTCTTATATAGCAGGTGACTTTGGCTTCAGTCCTAGATTGATTCAGATAATCCAGAAAGGTGGGGTTTGGGGGATTTTAGCAAATGAATAGGTAAACAGAGGATGCTTTTCCTTCTTCTGCAACTGGCCAATGGTATTTGCATTTTGGGAGGAGTATATGCATATACGTACATATATTTTGTTAAAGTTCAGCCTAATAAAGAAATATAACATAACTGCAAATAAAACACAAGTCCTCCTCCACCAAATAAAAGGTCCTAGAACAAATAGAATTTGATGTTGCCTTACAGTTACGCATACGGCATAGAAGTAACTATTATATGTTTTTCAATACTGTAAATGATGCCAGGTTGCTCCTTGGCAAAAGGAAACATAAAACCAACAGATTGCTGATTTCTGAAATTGGAGGAGATGTGGAGTATTTCAAATGGGGGGACACAGTACTACGAAGTCACTCTGTGCCATTCAGGGCAGCGTATCTTGCAAAAAGACTAACAACTTTGAAGGGTCCTGCACTATCACAGTGTCATACCGAGTTTATGCCATGAAAACCTCTGACAAGCATTAGGCACCCATTTAAGGAACATTAATGAAGTCAGCTTTCCCTGGACTATATTCTGTATTCATTAGAAATGGGTTCAGACCTTGACATCTACTTCTGAATTTGCTGCAGAGTCTGATTTTGCCTTCTTACAGAAAACACCAGTAACTTCACACCGTCAGATAGCCTTACCACAGCTTTGTAGGAGAGAAAAGTTCAACAGATAAAGGCCTGTGACCATGTTCATTACCATTCCCATGTAATTCCATTCCCATCTATGGGGAAATGAGCCCTACACATCAGGGAAACAGACAACAAATTAGTCCTATTAGGCCTGCCAGTTAATGTTTAACTTTTTTTTTCCCCCCAAATGTTGACTTTTTGCAGTTCTATTGTGTTATCATTTCAAAAGTGTGAATGAACGTATACTTCAATAAACAGTCCAGCTATTTTGTGTCCCCTTCTTTTTTAGCTTGACATCAAAGATAGGTAGGATAAGTTGCTCTGGGCAGATTTCTCACTGTCTTTTCAAGGTCAACAGACCTTATCTTAACATGGTTAAATATGGACAAAAAGTTTAAAGTTCTTTTAAACTGCTGTTTGGCAAAAAATAGTGCACAGCCCAGCACTTGGTGTACAAATAACATTTGCCCTCAGTTCGTCTTCAGCTTACTGATGCAAGAACATAGGTAGCTGATGGAACAAAAAATCTTCATCACGAGAGAGCTGCTGCACAGCGAGGAATTTAGCAAGAGGCATCTGGGAGATAGAATTGGAGTGGCTGAACCACAGGAGAAATAAGCATCTAGAATAAAATTCATGCATGCTAGGATGTCTAGAAATTGCAGAAAGGACTTGTATAGTATGGGGTAGTACTGTCCTCTGTGCCCGGTCAGACTGAGTTCAGCAGTCTTTACTGATTTTTTCACTTCTGCTGAAGCAGAGGAAAAAGAAAAATTTGGGAAGGTGTCCTAATTGCAAAACGTGAACATAGCTGGATGCCTAATTCCTGTGGGTTCTTATGAAAATCCTGGCCTACAATTATAAATTCAAAAGAATCCTAAAAGAATAGGGGACTACAATCTCATACTCCATTGAGGATCTTACTAAACTGAATTGTGTCAATTTTTTCAGCCTCTATTTCCATTTATGTTTAGAACTAAATATATTGGATCCTTACTATTATAAAATAAACCCCAAAATGTATCTTTATGGAGTATTACCTGGACTTTTGGATTGAAATCAGTGGTAGCCTACTATGGCAAGCTTAGGGTACTTATGTCAACACATTAGCCTGATGCAGAATGGAACATGTTCCCTATCGAAATATCCAGGATGTTTAATGAAGTTACATCTTCATAATCAGTAGTAAGCTGCTTACACACCCTAGATTTATATCTTCATGCTTCAGCAGATGGGGAGAAAAGGAAAGACTGGACTTCCTGCCCATACAATGTTGTTTTATTTCATGCCAGCACTCATAATGAAAGTAAATTCATCTGTACATACAGAAAGCAAATCGTATCTTATTTACGTGACCAGTTAGATGTATTAAACAAATATTCAAATGTCTCACTTATTTAAACAGGCTACCCACCAAACTAGGCTTTCAGCAACTACTGTGCATATACCTGTGCATATGCAATGGGCTACACGTGATCCTCAGAGGTAGCAGAGCTTTTCTTCTGCCAAACTTGCTGTCTTATGCATAACTGAGATGTGGATCCTCTTCTTTTTAATTTCTGAAAGTTAATTACAAAAACTATTCCAGTAAAGCAGACTCTGTAACTGCCTCAAAGCAGAGATTTGCAGGCATTAATTAGACCACTGACTCAGAGAAAAAAAATGAAAAGTGCAGTATTAATTAATGATAGAATATTTTATTTAAAAGCATGGGAGATGGTGGTTTTTAAAGAAAGGAATTTCTAGAAGTGACTTAGATCCTTGTTCTTCAGCAGATAACATTAAGAGTATTAAGTGGCATTAAAACCCAATGTAGTAGAAAAGATGGGGATCATCATGTCTTTTTAACGTGATGATAAACACTTATAAATATAAGGCAGGCACTATATTCTGTGTTTTGTACACTTACAAAAATCAACTCAGAGTAAAATGGAATAAAATACTGTAAAATCAGAGTTGGAACACACACCCATTTTCATATTTATTTTGCAACAACGTGGCTCAGTAAGAGTTAAAGACAGAAAAACTAACTTCTTTCAAAGAAACAGCGAACGTTGTGCATTTTACCCACTTATTAAGACCTCACAGTGAAGGAGGAAGACCTTGCTTCCTTTCTCAGTTGCACTCACCTCTGCCTGAGGGGAAAAACAGAGTATCAGGTTCTTCTCATATTACTTCAAAACATTTGGAAAGAGTTTCTTGCTTCCCACGGGGTATAACAGAGCAAGGGACTACTGGTAAAGGGAGGAGTTTTCTGAGGGCAGAATTAGTGCTTTTGTTACTCATGTGAGAAAGGTGAGGTGGGTGTCTGTACCTAGGATGACTTCCTAGGTGCGTTGGTGGAGTCAAGGCCAGATTTGTCTTTTGCCCTGTCTCCTTTGCTGGAGTTGCTGCTAAGCAGAGTGTTCATATCAAATTATTTCTACTTCTAAGATAGTTTTTAGTTTTCAGTCATTATACCTCTTTGTGACTAGAACAAAACTTGTCAACCTTGAATATGCAACCTCACTAAGAATTTTTAAGTGCACATTGTATAGCTGCACTGAGAATTGTCCTAGTTGTATCTGCAGGTGTTCTTCAAAGATGTTACTCAGATATTTTACTGACATGGTTATGATGGCTACTGCTCAGACTGAAATTTCTGATCTACAAGGAGTAGTGACATTCAAATGGCATTCCAGTGTTCAGCTTATCCAACAACACAGGCTCTTTCTCTTCCTCTATCTCAAGGAGTAGGTGCAATTAACAATAAGAAAACAAGCATAAAAGAAACTTGGGTCACTTGATGAAGTGGCTTATGAAATTTTGAAAGTTATCAGACTATGTGATATGATTGATTGCTAGAAGAATCTTATCTGTACATAGACTTGATATTATTACAAAAAAACAGAAAGATTCAAGTTTAGGTATTTATTGGTCAAATGGGCAATTTCTCCAAGTGGTTCCTGTAGATTAAAGAAAAAGCAGTTGGAGGATTTCAGTCTCCCAGTGTGTTGAAAAGAACTTACCTATGCAGGCAGGGAGGAGCAAACTCACTTCTCCAGCTGTGTAAGGGGAAAGAAACCCCAGAAGCAAGTTTATAAAGTGTTCTAATAACTTAAGCAGCTGTCTTCACTGTTAATGTACACCAGGAATCCATTAAATAGACACCATTTTTCTGGCACAAAAACAAAGCACTTTTGTTTGCAGGAGGAAATGTTCATGGAGGTGTTAAAAGCATTTTTATTTTTTTTCTTTCCTGTATTTTTGTCCATTTTTCTGTTTATAACGCTGTGCAAAACCCCAAACCTTATCCTCACATCTCAGTCCCAAATACCATGGAAATTAAATGTCGGATAGTTCTATAAAATTGGAATAGATGAGTTTGTTCATAGGAGGTTAATGGAGATGAATGACAAAAGCCAAGGATCTGGCTGATGAATATTCTTTTATTTTCTTTTAATCTTGTATGGAAAACCTCTAACAATAGATGGCCAATGACATCAGTTATAATGGAAAATCAGAAATAATCACAGAAGCACAGAATGGCTTAGGCTGAAAGCAACCTTAAAGATTACCTAATTTCAAACCCCCTACTATGGTCAGGGCTGCAACCCACCCTATCTGACTGCCCAGGCCTCCACCCAACCTGGCAACCTGGCCTTGAATGCCTCCAGGGATGGGGCATCCACAGCTTCTCTGGTCAGCCTGTGCCAGTGCCTCACCACTTCCTGAGCAAAGAATTTTCTCCTGACATCTCACCTAAATCTCCCCTCTTAGTTTAGATGTGTTTCTAGATAAAAACACTAACATTGCAATCTGAAAATAGGCCACATAATGTATGAGTGGCAAAGGCAATCATTCAGAAGTTAGGAAGAGATAATAATAAGACTATTAATGAAACCAGAATTCATTTTCCTTCTATGTTCATATTACAACTCCACTAGGTGTTGAGAACTTCCACCTCCTCACAAGCATGACAAACTAGGGACAGCTGCATTGTGCTCCAGATCTCTGAAGTCCTGTCTTACCATGTGAACTGGGAAGAAGAATAAACAGCTGTGTAAGAAGACAGGAATATTTACTTTGGAAAGCAAGGTAAAGTAATGATAGAAAGTTTGCAATTAACATAAAACAAGTTGGCATTAACTTAGCAGAGGACCCTGCGCACCCTTTCCATGTGGCTGTGTAGAGATAAAGCTGCTCTCCTAGGCTTTTCCTGCTCACGGTCTTCTCACCTTTCTCTCACTTCTTAACATTGTTTTCTTTCAACAATCTGCAAGTGACTCACCAGGGTTTTGCTAGACAGCCATCCCAAGGAATTCATGCTCACTATCCACCTTTCTTTCAATATCCTGTTAACTTGCTAATTTCCCCCTTCTGAAAAGATGTACTGCTACTGTGGAAGACTATGGTGGACACACTCTGCTCATGGGCTCCTTTACGTTGTTCTTGGAATAGATTATGTAGTCTGTTGCCTGCTTAGTATAACATGTCACACCACCTGAAAAACCTGACAATGTCTTCCATGAGAAGAGAGTGTTAAACTCTTAAAATGAATGGCAGATGAGTGGTGCATTGTAAATGGTCATGACCATTTTTTAGTTTGTTACAATAGCTTTAGAAATGATTACACAAAGTACTACAAAAATTGGAAGAAAATCTCTGGCTGTGGGGATTGGATAATCTAAACGGAAAATCAGTGAGAAAACAACATTAAAGGTTAGAAGAAACGAAGTAACTTAGTTCTTCTGTCAGTGACAGTAGTCATAGTTTCTTCATTGCATAATGATAACTTAAGCACACAGCTGTGCTGCCTTCACTTTTTTTGCTTGTGTTTTAAAGGATCTGGAAGAGGAGCAAGTAACTGGTATCTTGAACTGACAGGCAAGGGAGAGCTGAGCTGTCACTCTGCTCACCTTAACCAAAGGGAATAAAAAATTTATGAAAAAGAAATGAAACTAGTACCCTGGCAACAATGGCTCCTGCACATATGAAATCGAACTAATGATGTTACTCATTCACACTGTGGTTTCCAAGCACAACAGCTCTTCTTAAGTACACAGCTTGCTTGACGTCTGAGCAGCCAGTCTACGCCCCAGGTGAGCTCAATGCCTTCTTACTCATTCCCCTGGGTTTTAATGTTGAGAGTCATCAGCTGGACTAACCAAATAATTTTTTTTTTTTAACCTAATCCTCATGCTTCAAAAAATATAGATAAAATGTTAATAGCTTTGCTGACAGAAAAGTGCTGTGCCTTCTATCTCAGTATTTATGATTGTTGGGTGCTATTTTTTTAAGGTGGGTAAATGCATGTATGTATTTAATGAATAATTTTTTTATCAGGTTGAAAGTTCCTAGGTTCTTCGTGCCCTTAATTCAGCTGAAAGCATAACTTTTCTATTGTACAGACTATCCGAAAACTCTGCTGGTAGATTTTTCCCCATCAGTATTTGCTTGTGATGTACTTAGTTCCCACAGTATTATAGTAGTACTGTTCGTAGTTCTCAGTTGGTCTGTCTGGCTGGATTGTTGTTTTACTTTCCTCTTCTGCATAGTGCTGAGGATGCCTTTCTGGATAATAGCATCACTGATGGTTTGTTATCTATTCAGCATTCGCTTTCCTGTATGTTACTGAGCTTTTGCCTTGTCTGTGTACCTTTTCTTCATTTCATAAAACGTTTATTCCACGGGATACTAATAACTCAGCTAGGAGAAGAGAGGGCTCCAAGGAGACCTTACAGTGACCTTCTGCATAAGAAGTTAAGCTTATCATCACTTGTCTCCTTGTCTGCAGTATTCTTCTGATTGATGGAAGTTACCTGGTATCCATCCTAAGCAGACAAACAGCAATTCAACAATTCTGTTTTTAGTTCATGACTCTTCTGCTCCCCGTTTCCTTCTCTAATGCTCATACATAGTAGGAGACCAACTTACAAGCTACGAAAAGTCTTATACAGACTAACTCCTGGAAGTACCTGATTTGCAAATAAAAGCATAACATAGATAGTTTTGTTGTGGGCTACAAAGTGAGTAACAGAGTCCATCTGTGTCAAGAAGACTGATGCTAATGGTCAGCACAGATGATTAGAGGATAGCTTCTCCTACTGCTGGTCTAGCAGACTAGGCTTTAGTTTCCAGGAAGTTCAAACCCTCCATGCACAGCTACTCTTACCTCCTGTTCCTCCTCATGGCTACACACATTCTCTCATTTGCTTCTGCCTCGGCACTTTTACGACCCCCACAGTGAACCATGTCAGTCACTGCCTGGCTCCAAACCTTTACTGCTCTTTTGTGTAAGGTTATCCATCATGAATTCAATTATATTCTAAAGTTTTCACAACCATAAGGATCAACCATTTTTTTGAGGTTTGTGGGCTACTGTTTTTCCAAATTTAGGAGTAGATGCACCAAAAAATACAACTTAGGTTACGTATTTGTGGCATAAAAATTTCCAGAGGAAACTTTGATGGTTTCAGACACAATCTTCTTATCTTCTCATAGCACGTCTAGATGCTGCAGGAGCACCTGGCAGCCTGGTTCCCTGCCTGTTCCATTCCTTCTCTTCCTTATACATTCTACATGGCAAACAATTTCAGAGCTCCTCTTTAATATCGAAAAATCACCATGAGATTATTAAGTGCAATTCTGTCTGCTCAGGAACAGAGAATCAGTGTTTTAGTTCTACATATAGTCATTTTTTAACAATGTATTTTTTACTCCTGAAGTGAGCTTCAATTTGAAATCTTTCCTTACAAATAGAAAGGAAACACAAAGTAAGTTGTACTTGGTTTAAATTAATTGCCATTCTGCTTATGATATTTAAGGGCCAGACAGAGCAGAATGTTGATGGATCTTATGCAGAGAGGCTTTGCTCTGGGAGAGGCTGTCACTCATTCTATTTATTATTTGCATGTCATAACCTTTCACTGTATGCATTATATGCATGCTCGTTTACTATGATGAATATATTGCATGTGTTGAAGGAGATTGTCCTGGTTTTATTAGTATTCCTGGTAGCTGCAAGAAGTTTGTTTCTTCTCTTCTTGTTTCAAATTCCCAAAGAAAACTTGAAATAAGCCAGGCTTTGTTTCCTCTCATCACTGTGGCGTACTTCAGTAAAGAACAGTGTGTCCATATCTTTAACAACTACAACTCATCCAAACATAACTATATTTTAGGACATTCAATACTGATGCTGACTATCTGTAAAATCATTGCAGAGAACAGTAATGCCTACTCTTTCTGAGTAAGAGGAGCAAAATTCTGATCTCATTTACATTATTCTATGTTATAGACAAAGGTACTCACGTACCCTGCTTACAGATAAGAAGCCTGGAAATCAGATTCACTGCATTGTGAGACTAAATGCAGACAGTGTGGTATTAAAGGGGCTTAATGAAGTCAAGATGCTGAATAATCACTCTGACATTCTAATCAGCATCCTAGTACCTGTCCATCACAGGTCCTTTTTGAAACTTATGTCACTGCACATAGGATCCCTTCAAATCTGGGGTTAAGGTATGAAGTGCTTGGATCCTGTGGAAGAACATAAATCCTTGGGAATGAGAGTCTGACTGCTGACTC
>JAOWBP010002559.1:11461869-11473512 GCA_028571105.1 Tragopan temminckii
CTGGGGTTAAGGTATGAAGTGCTTGGATCCTGTGGAAGAACATAAATCCTTGGGAATGAGAGTCTGACTGCTGACTCATTTCTGATCTTGCTGGTTCTGTCAGGAAATATCAGCCTGGTGATCAGGAAATGGTGTGAAGGGCTATACCCTGCTGCGGATTTTGTTCACCACTCTAATTTTTCTTTGGTGATGCACAGGGGAACAATCAAGAGATTTCCTTGCTCTTGCTGGACATCCCAATGCATCCCAGGAGCTTGTTGGTCTTCTGGTCTGCAAGTGTGCACTGCCTGCTCATGTCCAGTTTTTCATCCACCACTTTTTCCCAAACACTTCAGCTGCATTCTCCACAGCTGCCCTCACTCCTGTGCCTATTAGCTACAGACAGCATACAACCTCCTCACCAGTTCTAAGCTGTTTGTATTCATCCCTTGTCCTACCAAATAGCCTTCCAACTTCCTTTCCAATTCAACCCTTACCACTTGCAGCACTGCTATGAGTACTCCAGAACTCACTGTCTATTGGAGCATAAATCCCTCCATACATAAGCATCTCATACTTTCTGACCTTTCATAGAAAAAAGATCCTTGGATGTAAGCCCGCCATGTGGTCCTAGAAGAATCTTGTCCCCTCCAGCACTGTTTCTGGTTGCAGAAACCCGTCCTGTCCTTCAAAAAGGGGAATGTGGAGAGGAGTATAATATGGGGATAAGAGAACAGGAAATACTGGGAAAGGAATCGGAGAAGCAGAAATACTGTTGTGTTTCATAAAGATACATATTCCAACTCTGATTACAACAGTTCCCAGCTGCAGCTTACTGTAGCTTGAGGAACTACTCAAAACCTGTTAACTCTATTTTTTTTCATACCAGTGATAAGTAAATATTTAAAGTATCTTATTAATAGGATCACACATAAAAGTCCTTGAAATTTCCCATCAAACTGAAAAAAGGAGGATATCTGTATTTTTGTTTCTTAGGGCATCCCTTACCAATGTCATCCTATGATGATGTAGCTCATTGCACATGCTGAGCTAATTAATTATTAATCAATATATTCAAATTGTTGTATTTAAATCAATATGTCCAGTGCTTAAGATCAAAATGAATGCTTTAAACAACTTGCACAACTCTCCCAATCCATCTTTGATGGGATAGGTAAAGCAGTTGAACTGCATTCGAAACCACCTGCAACTCATCTGAGATTCTTAGTAAGCAAAAGCTGGATACTCCTGCCTACGTCTGAGCATGAAGCATGCAATTCACAGTAAGAATCTTGATGTTGAAATATATTTTTATGTATTTTCTGATAACATATATTAGCTCTTGTAGTCAGTTTGAACATAATCGTATCAACTTTGAGGGAATCTTTTGGGACTCTTGTACACAAGAAAAGGTATTGTTAGGTTAACACCAGACACACCTTAATTGAGAAGACTATGGCGGTCTCAACCACTGTGCATGCAGTATAAATACACTGGATAATCCAGTGGGTTTTTCCATTTTGTGCTATTTTGCTCTGAACAGAAGCAACATCCCGCACACAACAAAACAAGTACAACAGGGCTTTGGGAAAGAGTTTCCAGTTTGACCACTCATGAAAAAATTGAATGAGCTCATTCTGTATGTCAGAGACATTAGCTTCCCCCAGGAAGACACCTGGTTCTGGAATTATTTGCTAGAATATCTGTGGATCAAAACTATGTAAACTTCTGAATGGAGCAGAATATTTGGTATGTTATATTTCAAAATCAAAGAGAGCGTCAGGAAGCTTTCATGGTTGTTCTTTTGGGCTAATCGGTCACTAATTTAACTAATGTTTGCTTGCAAAGACAAAAGAATGTAAGAACGTTTATACATGTAATTCAGTCAGTTTTGAACTAAAATTTATCTTAAAAATCATTTTCCTCAGACCTTTTTTCATTCAACTGTCTCTGAGTGCTTATGTGGAAAAGTTGTTCCTGCGGGCTGAGGCAGGAATATGTTCTAAATTGATTTAGCAAAGAATACTTTGGGAAAAGAACTGTGTTTAGGTATCTTTTCTGTGATTCAGAGATCCAGATAATTAAAGTGATGACAAAGATCTGTACAAATTCGTACCTTTCTTAAATTATGATAGTTTGCTAAATCGTAAGAATTTGCATTTGTATTTACTGTGATTGATCTTACGTATCCTCTACTCTTCACAGTTTGGTAAGAATTGGAACTATACAGAACATTACTCATGTCTCACATGAAGAAACTTTCATGGGAGCTCACACAAATTTTATTAATTCTTTAATTCTGTATACTTTGCTAATGATCATATCCTTTTACAGACAGGCATAATAAATAGGCAAAACGCTTCTATCCTAAGTCCTATGCCAACTCCTTGAAACTGAATGACTGCATATCTACTGATATGAACTCCTGAACTATTAGTTATACATTAGCTAGAGCGTAACTGACCAGTTTTGATCTTTTCCTGTATCCTTCATATGAAAGATCTACTGTCAAATGTGATTAAAACGACATTTTTCCAGGCTAAGACCATCTTTCCAATTGCTACAACTTTGTCAACCTTTTAATCATTTAGTTGACATTTTACAGACTTATGATCTACTTGTATCAAATATTTTTAGAACAGGAAGATGAAAATACTGCAGTCAAAATGATCCAGTTGTTCACAATGAGTCGAGAGAACAAGCTGCTTGATGTATTGTTTAACATGCCAAGGTGTTGCTGCATATGGGAATTTGGGAAGATCTAGCTTCTGTTTAAAAAGGATATCTTGACAACTACATTTGCAAAGCAAAGAACTACCTTAGTAGAATTTATCAGAATTCAAGTTGTTCATGTAACTTCTGTTGTCATCCCAGGGTGCTATTTTTTCACCTCAAGGACATCTTAGTATTTCTATTGTGAGGTAAAGCATTTACTGAATGCCAAATCAAACTCTTAACCTTTCTATAATTCTGTAGAAAAGTAAACTGGATACTAGGAAACCTTCCTGATAAATACCTAAGACCATCTTTATTTGGTTTGCTAATATGTTGGGCCTTTTTTTTTTTCTTCCCAGAACTAATGCAAGGACTGCAGCTAAGTGGTTGTTTTACTCATATTGAGAACTACTTTCAACCTCTTCATTTACCATAAGAATAACCACAGTAGATGAGAGGAAATGTTCATTCAACCCAATACCAAATCTGTGGCAGTGGCCAACAGATGTCAAGGAAAGAAGTGAGCAAGCACAAAGTGATTGATTCTGGTGAATGCCCCCCTATACTTCAAAACTGTGTAAGTGAGGGGATCCTAATGTGATGCTTTTGGGTTGACCATCTGTATGGCTTTTTCTTTTGTTGTTGTTTGCTTGCTTTGTTACTACTTCTAACTTAAAAGGGGATATAGATCATAGTTACAGTCAATATGGAAACTAAGAAGATTCAAAATCTGAGTTAGGAGACCTTGAAGACTGATCCATTTCATTCTCTTCAGGACATTCTGTAATAGATAATTGTAGCCAACAGATGAGCTTCATCTTCACAGTTCCTTATCTCTTTGCCTTTTGCTGCTGCTGCCATCAGCACTGGGCTACAAGAGTGATCACTTCTTATAGAAGACAATGGGAGATGAAAACTGGAAGCACTGATAGGAAGAGAGGGGAGAGGAAGAAGTAGGACCAGGGGAAACATAAAGGGAGAATGCCTAAGAAGAATGAGTGAGGAGACAGAATGCAGAAAGTTGCTAGAGATAAATGGATATGTACATGTAAGTGAGAAAGATGAGAATGACTGTGGGGAAGTGGGAAAAAATGAATGGGATAATACTGCTGTTTGTACCTCTGAATAAATTAAACGCAACTAAAGATACTGACTGGCCTTTGTAACGGAAGGAGTTAAACATCTTGGTATTCTGTGCTGTTCTGGGCAAGCCATGGAAAGGACGTCATGCTATTGAATTTTATTTGTTTTGGAGGTGGTGTGCGGACATCCTTGTATCTCAGCATCTCCTTTAAATGACATTGCTTTCTGGAGTTTAAGAAAAGTTTCTACCTCTAGCCAGCTCTAATCTCCCAGCTGTTTGACAACTACTATATGAACACTGGGACTAGTGTCCTAAAACTAGCAGAGCAATGGTTGCTCTGCTACAGAAATAACTAGCAAAATCTCACTTTCAGGTATTTGGCTGTTTTCTTCAAGCTTTATAAATAGCGTATGTAACCGTAGATGCCTATTACTGTTTTTCCTCTTCTCTCTTCCGT
Organism: Tragopan temminckii; assembly: GCA_028571105.1. NCBI lineage: Eukaryota > Metazoa > Chordata > Aves > Galliformes > Phasianidae > Tragopan > Tragopan temminckii. The sequence continues at coordinate 11,466,105 of JAOWBP010002559.1, forward strand.
GTCTTTATATTACATTTTATCTCCAAGAATTCTCAAGTTTTGTGTTTGGACAGCACAGCAGAGCATAATTGTATGCCATTCTACTACAAGTACCACCATGGCTTTGTAAATACCTAGATAAATAACAATAGGACAAAGAAGAGAGATGTAAGCAAAATAAAACTCTAATGCAGTTTGGCAAAGCATGTATGGCAGCGTTTCAAAGAACTGACACAGAGCATAGTGCCTACCACAGGAAAATCCTGATCTGTGTGAGTAGAATTCTTAGCTGTTAGGGTAACACCAATGCCAAAGCAGGTGTTCAGTTTATTCTGAAATGCACATGTTCCCACACTACGTTTTTGAATAAGTATGTGGAATGGAATTGGGTATTAAGAGTAATCAGACATTACAGACACAAGTAATCCCAGTTGTTTCAACAGAGCTATTGGTAAATTTAGAGTTTAACAAACTCTCAAGAAGTTTGCTGAGCTGGCAACTAAGAATCAATAATCCATGCCCTCCAAAAGTGGATGTTCTTAATGAAACAGAACTGGAAAACAGAAAAAGGCATCACCCAGTGGAGGGTGGGAAAAAAGGAAAAAACAGAGGGAGGGAGAAAAGAGTAGACTCATCCTTACTTTGCTACTGATTCACTTTTACTCAAAGTATTACAAGATTTTTACAGAAATGTTTCAACCAGAACTCCTAGTTTTTGTACTGTACTCCCATACCCCTCAAAAGGCTACCAAACTGAATGCCTTGATAGCTTATATTGCGATCGTTTCATTACAGAGTACATTTCTGATGAAGATTTACTTTAGCTACTAGCGATTGTTTTACAAGGTTCTGATCTGTCAGCATGTACATTGTGCTCAGGCTGAGTCAAGACCACACCTCAAGGACATTTTTAGGCACAAGGCTGAAGGTAACACAAGTCATCCACAATGGCAGCCTCTGTCTAACTGTTTGCTCGGTATGGATTCAGTTTGTGTGACGCCTGATAAATATCTAAGCTTTTGTCAAAATGAATAGATCTATTAACAGGGCTGAAATGACGATGACTCTCAACCTTTGCAGAACTCAAGGACAAAGCAGCTTTTCCAATTAGAAAAAGCACTATGTCTGCTAACAGCAGCCAATGATGTCACAAGCATAGGTAGACATGGAGGATCTTGAAGAAATAGAACGTCAAACAAGTTTCAGTGAAATAAGCAACTACCACTGCCCCAGTTCCCCCAGTGTTAGTAACAGAGGGAGCAATCCTTTCTGCTAGAAACAATCCCTCAAGAGACAGGAGCATTGCCAGAAAGCATTTACAGATAAAATGCTGACTGCTCATTTCCAATTTGTCTACATGGTTGTTGCATATGTGCGTTACATGCAATGCAGTGATGTGTAAATGTATGCTCTACTGGGAATTTAAAAATATCACTGCACCAGTACAGCTAGTGAGAATGACTCCAGCAAGTTCCCTTTTATTAGCATATCTATTTTACAGTAACAGTACAAATAGCTTAGAGTGTCTCTAGTAGCATAGAAGAAACAAAACTTCATTTATTTATAACTACACTGCTAAAATAATGGAAGACTTTTCTTCAAGTGTCAATGATACAAGCGTTTGTGCACTGAAAAGTTTGCCTAGATTTTTCTAATTTGAACCATCTATACTTATAACACATTCTTTCCACTTACAAATCTAATGTTATGCTACCTACGACCTTAAAAGACCACACAGTTTTCAGAGAAGTAAGAGTAGCTCCAGAGTGATTATTGAAAGTAGGAGGAAAGAAACTGGTTGATTTAGAAACAACAAATGCACTCTTTCCTTGTAGATCCTTTTCCCTTTGGCATACTTGCACACTAAGCACAGAAAGTATTCTTAATGTGAGAGTTGACATATGTGTAACTCAAAGCAGACTGCCCAACATAGCCGAAATATCTGAGTCACATCCCAGATTACAAACAAATTTTTAGAAGAAAGGAGCAAAATAATCTGTAGCATCACATAAAAGATTCCTTTTGCTATTGTACTATACAGAATTTTAACTCTGACTGATAGATATATAAATCAAATGCACAGCTATGAAACTTCCTATGTAGATGTGAAAGCAGCTAGCAATCTTTATAGGAGACCAAAAACATGGTTTCAGCTTCTTTAGAAAAGTGAAACCTTATGGTTTTATTTTAAAATCTATTTTTAAAGATAATATGCCTAAAATATCTATTTAGAAACCTTAAGAGAACATAGGCATATCATTAAAAAAAATGAAACAGTCAGTTGCCATATCATGTAACACAGTGAATGCAATATAATCACCTGTTGAAATATGCATTAAGCTGCATGATACAATGGATATTAAGGATAAAATGAAGAACAAATAACAGGAAAATCATAGCCTCAAGAAACGTAAGAAAGGATAGAATTGTTGTTTTACTAAGATGCCAAATGTTTTGCCGACTCCTTGCAAGGTACCCACCGATCTTGATGGCCACCAATTTTGCAGGCAGAATGCCTGAGTATGAGACACGAGATTCTCAATACTGTTAGAACACAGCTCAGCATGCCTGAGAGAGAAACATAGAGAGCAATGAGGCTCTGAGCCTTCCCTATACTGCCCTGAATTGGAGCAGAAATGGGCACGGGTCAGAGGCAAAGGGCACCTGTGAAGGGACACAGGTGTCTGTACAAGGTAACATTAATGCAGCTTCTCCACCAGTGCTTCTTTACCCACTGTATTTAACCTCCCCTGTAGGTCTGAGGTAGCAAGTAACCCTGTTATGGCAGGTGAGTTTCTGCTACATCACGTTGTTGTGAGAAGGCTGTGGTCTTGTTTGTGGTGCCCACTTGGATGAGGGGATGGGTTTCACCCCAAATTCCTGTCAAAAAAAAAGGGGGGGGGGAGTTGGGGAGGAGGAACCAAGGAAAGAAAGGGACAATAAAAAAAGACCAAGGCTCAGCAGAAACAAGGCAGACACAACAGACACATCTCTCGGAAGAGGTTTCCCAACAAGGTAGGAGTACCTCTGCCAGCGCATACCTCGCTGCCTTTCTCCTGAGGAGAGGAACGCTTGCTGACTCGCCGCCTCAGGAGCTGCAGGCACCCTGCATGCACGGCACGAGGCCTGCCTGACGCCACCCCTCCGTCTCAGAGCCAGGCTCTGAGGCACAGCGTGCCTGCCGGCTCACACCAAGGCGAGGGGTGCTGCACAGTCGCTGGTAGGCATGGTGACACCATGCCCGGGGCCCAGGCCGGGCTCGATGCCCGTGAGGGAGCAGCAGAGCCTCGGGCAGACCCGCTCTCAGACACAGCGGCGCGATACCCCTTCCCGCCGCTCGGCGGCGCTGTGGCCATAAGATGGCGGACCGTGCGGCTGCGGGCGGGAAGGGTCATGCGTTGTATTTCTCAGTACTCGTTTGAAGAGCCTCCTGGAGCTCAGCGGATGTCGGGATAGGCCTTGGGGACGAGAGAGCCTCCGTTTGCCGGCAGCCGTGGTTGTGTGTAGCATGCACGAAGCTCTCTGGAGGCAGTGGATGTGATTGTTCTCTCTCCTCCCTCCCACATTGCTCTTCCGTTATGGGCAAATGTGGCACGTTCCAGCAAATTTGTTTCATCCCTTCTTGTTTCCTCTTAACCCTGCAAAAAATAGGTGTTTGAGGAGTTGCGCAGGGTTCGGTTCTTTGTTATTTAATGGCAGTTGGGACTAAGTTGCATGTGAGAAAAAGTCTCTCTGTAGCTTCCTGCAAGTCTCAGAGGTTAGTCATAGCATGGATGTGTGTTTTACTGTGAGGTAAGTGGTCATCCTACTGCTATATCCACAGCAGTGCAATGCTGGCTGGGTTCTGAGGCACCCAAGGTCAGGTAGGACTGAGCTCTGAGCACCTGATCTGGTATAGGGGTCCCTGTTCATTGCAGGGGAGTTGGACCAGATGGCCTCGTAGGGTCTCTTCTAGCTCAAACCATCCTATGGTTTTCCGTGTCTCAGGATGCAGTCTACATTTGTTGGCTTTCTGGTTTATGATGGCTGTTTTGTGTGAATTTCTGTTTCAGGTGTGCAAAAATGGTTTCGCTGAGTCTGATGCAAAACAGTTGTTAAGTTTTGTGAATTTTGGTGGGAGTTCAGCAGACTTCAGCTATTCTGCACTGTATGCTGAGCTGAAAAGAGGACAGATTACAGTAGCTCACATAGTCTTTTGATCATCTGATGTCTTCCTTGTTGCCAGGTAAGTTTGTGACTGATGATTTAAATCAATTCTGTGGTGCGGTTTTATCACAGGAAAACCTACAGTAATTTTATTATAAACAAAGATTTGGCTGACACTTTGCACAACAAAGTCTGTACATTTAATATGATTAGGCAGTCTGTCAGATCGAGTACTCCCATGAGATGCACATTTTATTATGTTCCCTCTGCTACCTGGCTTTTTTTGGTGGGTCTCCAAAGGAGCAATGGAATAGAAGTTTTCTCACTTTTCCAGGATGTGATTCAACAGGGACTGTGATGATTTTAGTATTCCAGTACTGTGGAAGGGCTTCCTTGAGGGAGCTGGGCTTGTTCAGCCTGGAGAAAAGAAGGCTGCCGGGTGACCTAATTGCAGCCTTTCAGTACCTAAAGGGAGCCTATAAACAAGAGGGGAATCAACTCTTTGAAAGGGTAGATAACAACAGGACAAGCGGAAATGGTTTTAAGTTGAAGGAGGGAAGATTTAGGTTGGATGTCAGGGGGAAGTTCTTTACAGAGAGAATGGCGAGGTGCTGGAACAGGCTGCCCAGAGAGGTTGTGGATGCCCCGTCCCTGGAGGTGTTCAAGGCCATGTTGGATGGGGCCCTGGGCAGCCTAGTCTACTATTAAATGAGGTTGATGGCCCTGCCTGTGGCAGGGGGGTTGGAGATTCATGATCCTTGTGGTCCCTTCCAACCCGGGCAATTCTGTGATTCGGTGTGTGATTCTGTGAAAGGCTCATATGAAACTATGCTATCTGATGACCTACCGAAGAGCATATGCTTTTTGGTGGCACTCCTTCTCCCTCAACCCCACTGTTCCTTTCATAAAGATGGTGGCATAGATGAATTCTTCAGAGAAGAATGTAAGAGCAGATCTAATAAATGAATGGTAAGCTGACATGGTAAAGGGCTATTCTTTGTTTATTAGAAAAGAACTGGATTCTGTGAAGTCCTTCTGAATGTTTATACTCTACTGTGAGTCTTGCTCAGAGATACTTTTTGTCCAGGATTTCTAGCTTGTGAGGTCAAAACAGAATTGCAGACTTCTCTCATATTTCTTATTAACAATTGTTTAGAATTAACAGGCTATGTGTATGAAGCCTCTGATGCCTGCAGGTAATAAAGAGTCCTAAGTCTTTTCATAGCTACTATATTGCTCACAAGCTGGCTATCATGTGCTTTAGTCAGGTGGGACTCCAACGTGGTAAATCTGAGCAAATATGTTATTCATCATTACAAAATGTAATTGAAAAGTCATTCTTAGTAATTTATACTGATGAGTTTTTAAATGGTGCATAGAAAAGGGAGAAGAAAATAATCTGGTTGTGCAATAGTTAAGCTCAAAAATCCTGAATGGGGCAAAAGTATGAATGTCCAAGGACATTGAACAGACAATACTGAGCTTAGACCCTAAGTCTTTGAATGTTTTTTGTGAAAAAGTTTTGTGCAAAGTGAATGGTTTATTTGTGATTTGTTTGTGTTCCAGAAATAACCAGATAAGAAAAAAAAAAGTGAGATATAAATAAGTCTTGGTATGTTGTTTAGAATGAATGCCCATAGATTCATGAAATAATAAAGAGCAAAGTTTATCATAATGACTGGAAACCAAGGCAATAGTTGTTACCTTGCTTACTTCAAAGTGCATTCAAAGAAACCCTTCTGAATAAATGCCTCTTCACTTAGTCTTTGTAAATTGTGAGCCTGGAGCCCTCTAGTGTTAGTGTTTGTATATTAATTGTCCGCAGTAATGTAGACCGCTGTGAACTGCACATTATTATGACCTATGTCAGTAAAGGGCTACCAAGCCAATCACATAATTTTTTATTAACTTTAATATTTATCTATGGTTTAAAATATTAGTGATTTATTTATGAGAAAGCAACTGATCTCATTCATCCCAGTTTTTAGAAAGAAGTTATTTACTTTGGAGCTATTACCCAATCTGTGTCAGTAGTATCTCAGAACAAAGATAGCTCTTATGCAAAGGAAAATTTAGGGAGCCTTTCATACTAGTGGCACCTAATTTTTCATCTACTCTATGTATTGTTTAATGCTGGTCTGGGAGTTCCTGTAAGTCCTTCTAGTTGCTCTTTCATGCACAAAGCTTGTTGTGACTTCTGTTCTCCTTCTCCTTAGTTGATAGTGCCCATTTTATCCTTCTCATCACTGGAACTGTATATGTGAGACTGTTCCTTCTTTCTTCAAGGCAGGAATTCTAGTGTGTCCTCAGCCACGGATTCTGCATGCCTCCATGGTTTACCTTTGCTTAGGGTTCCTCTCCTTGTTTCCTTGCCTCCTTGCTTCTTCATGCCAGGACCAGGGTCTGTCCCTTCCTTTGCTTCTTTTTCTTCTTTTAAATTTTTATACTACATGGACATTCACTTTTCCCTTCTGCAGAATGAGCAGGAGAAGAATAATTTCCCAGTTTACCTGGGAGGAAAGTTCAGAGAATTTGTCACTCACCAAATTGGTCACAAGTTCATGAATAGTGCTGCATTGGGAAGCTTAATGGGTTTAGAGGAAAAGAGGAACATGTGCAGTAAACCACCTGAGCCTCACTGTGAAGCAGAAAAGCCCAAGAACTGGGAAGAGGAAGTTTTCTGAAAAGCCAAAAAGCAGACAGTGAAGTGACAATTTGTCAGTAGAAAGCTGGAAGGAATTAGGGCAGATTTTTGCCAGCAGGAGGTAAGAAGTTACCAGTGATCCTCAGGGACAACTAAATGCTCACTTCTGACTGGGAGGTATATAAGTTGATCCTGTTCTTTAAAAGAAAAGTGGATGAGAAAAGCAGCCTTATCAAGGTATTTGCATCTGCAGAAAACCTATGTTGTTACTCAATTGTTACAAGTCGGAAACAACTGTTACTGAGTTGTCCAAACTGTAAAGCTCATTATTTATTTATTTATTTATTTACTATTGCCTCTACTGGCCCAAGAAGTCATTTAGTCATTTGTCATTTGTGAACTGTGTAAAAAATTGTCATTATACAGACTACACTTAAGTCTGTGGTAGCTAGTTCAAAGTAAAGCTGCATGGTAACTTAGAATTTGTATACTTGCAACAGTGCAATTTTAGATTTGTTTGAGATTTATGTAAGTTTCTGTATCACAGAATTGTAGGGGTTGAAAGGGACCTCAGAGATCATCGAGTCCAACCCCCCTGCCAAAGCAGGTTCCCTACACCAGGTTGCACAAGTAGGCATC
>JAOWBP010002559.1:11473612-11486653 GCA_028571105.1 Tragopan temminckii
ATCCCCCAACCTGTACCGGTGCATGCGATTATTCCTCCCCAGATGCAAGACTCTACACTTGCTTTTGTTAAACCTCACCCGGTTTCTTTCTGCCCAGAAAGTAGGCAGTGAAACCGTAGGCATTAAGATATGAGACTAACTCGTATTTTGGATAGTTTGTCAGTCAGGTAAAGAACTTCTAGATTTATAAAGTATATGTGGACCCAAAATGTGGTTGCTTACTGAAATCTCACTTAATGATGGCATCAAAAGGGATATACTTGGAACACTTTCAGAATCCTGCACCTTGGGATGGAAAACCCCGGACACCAGGAACATGCTAGCCACCCTCCTGGGAAGCAGCTCTGAAGAAAAGGATGTAGGAGTGTTGGTAGGTACCAAGTTGAACATGAGTCAGCAATGTGCCTTCATTGCTAAGAAGGCAGCTGATATTCTTGGCTGTATTAGGCAAAGTATTGCTAGCAGGTCAAGAGAGATTATCCCTCAATTCTGCACTGGTGAGGCCACACTGAATGTTGTGTCCAGTTCTGAGCCCTCTGCTACAGGAGAGACCTGGACATTCTTGAAATAGTGCAACACAGAGCCACCAAGATGCTGAAGGGCCTGGAGCAGCTCTCCGATGAGGAGAAGATGAGAGAGTTGTGACTGTTCAGCCTGGAGAAGATGAGACTCAAAGGGATCTCATCAATGTCCATAAATACCTGAATGGAAGTTGCAATGGAAATGGAGCCAGGCTATTTTCAGTGATGCCCAGTACCAGAACGAGAGGAAATGGGCACAAACTGGAACACAAGAGATTCCCTCTAGTGGGAAGTACTTCTGTGCTGTGCAAGTGCCTGAGCACACATTGCCCAGAGAGGTTGTGGTGTCTCCTTCCTTGGAGATCTTCAAAAGCCATGTGGACGTGGTTCTGGATGTCCCTGCTTGAGCAGGGGGTTGGACTAGATGGACCAAGAAGTCCTTTCCCACTTCAACCATTCTGTGATTCTGTAGGGCTATTCAAATACAGCTGTAGTAGAGTGGGAAGCAAATATTTTATAGGCCTAGCAGGGAGTGTTTCAGAGAAAAGACTGAGGAGACATGCTGTAAAATGCTTAAAATTTATTAATCATCATTACTTTTTTTCATAAAGAACAAAAATAAAACAATATTCCAAAACAAAATGGAAGAAGAAAATAAACCACACCCAGATAATATGACTAAGACTAAAAAATGGGGTAATGTTAATTCTGAAAGAAATGGCCCAATAAATCAGTTCTCCAAAAAACAAAATAAATAGCAATAGTACAACTTTTTAAAAGCTTTCTAGGAAAGAATTTACATATAATATTATTATTATTACTTTTGTTTACAAAAGTCCTTCATATGCCCCATTGGCAATATATATATATATATATACTTCTTCTGTAAACAGTTAACCACAAAGAAAAAAAAATTCCAAATTTTCATACAGTTTCTATGCTGATGATGTTATGTAAACAAAGAGTAGTATGCAGCAGCTTATCATTATAGTATCTTTCTTTCTCTCTCTCTCTTTCTTCTTTCTTCTCTTCTTTTTTTTCTTTCTTTTCTTTCTTGTGAGAATAGATAGGGAAATGCCCTAAAAATTGTTTATAACATTGAATTTTATAGCTTTGAGAAGATACGGCTTTTTGCAATCTAAGTTTTCCATAATGCAAAAAAGGAAGTAAAAGAGAGGTACAGTTTTCTTTTTCTTAGACTTTAGCTTTTGATCTGTCTCAGTGAACTGAAATTGAAATGTTTCATAATAGTTCAGTGTATCAATGGAAATCTCAGATACTGTCAAGCAGTTGTGGAATGTAATGACCAGCAAAACTTGATTTCCTACAGAGTAATATTTATTCTGCACCAGTGCAGTTTATACTGTGCCATCAAAGGAAAGCCTCAAAAAGAATGTCATTCTAATAAAAGACTTTGTGTGGTCTAAATCTTATGGTTTAGCACTTCTCATAAGACAAACAAACTAACAAGAAATATAAATATGATCTTATACTGTACCTCTCAAGGTGTAAAGAAAAGTCATGAAAAACAGTATGAGATACAATGGTAAGGAAAGCTGACATAATGTAGACAGACATATTGAGCTTGTATGCAGAAAATATAATCTGTTCGTCAAAAATTGTAGCTGCTTTTGACACTTTCTTTCAAATGTTTGTTTTCATCTATGTTCAACTCATTTGGCTTCTCTTTAGTTTTAATTTTAGACATTCTCTTTTCTTGAGAGGTCTTTATCTCATATTTTGCCTGTTTGCTGTTGTTGGTTGGCAATGTCTTGTGGAACACACTCAGCACCCACACAGCTGCATTGGTCCACATAGGTGTATGAGTGATCAAGATAGGTTCCATCACTGCATGTCAAAGTCACCTTTCTTACACTAGTCTGGATTTCCTGACAACATGAGCATTTATGTTCCATCATGTTTGCTTCTTGAGAGTACCTGTTTGCAAAACGAACAAAAGAGAAATATTCAGAAATTATGTGAGAAATATCACTGCCCTCTCACACATTGCTAAATATAAGTAGAAGTTGTGCGTTTGCATGTGGAGGTATGTCTTAATATTACCATTCTTTCAGTGGTTTGGTGACACAGAATTTGTTCTTCATTGTAAAAATGGGTAAACCTAGCTCTTGATTCTGATCTGGTGGAAGATGTCCCTTCTCATGGGAGGGGGTTTGGAACTGGATTATTTTAAAGGTTTCTTTCAACTCAAACCATTCTATAATTCTGTAATTCATTAAGACAAAAGAAAAGTGAAAAAAACTAATCCAGATAACAGATCAAGCCAGTCCAAACTGAGAGACTGGTATGAAACAAGTAACCTTACTTTTACATAGGCAAGATCAAAACTCAGGACCAGTCAGTTAATAGTCTATTAAGACCTGGTTAGTTTTGAGATAATTAAGCTAATGTAGCACCATATCTGTTAAAAATTCTGGTTAGCATAATGGGAACAGTTGATGGCTTGGTGAGCATTAGACATTGTAGAAAATCACTAGCAATTTGTTTTCTGCTATTATCGTAACAAATAGAAGACAGGAGACTGCAGTTATCTTTTACACCACTTACCTTGAGTAAGCATCACAGCTGCCTTCACAGTATGTCATCTCAACAGGTGCAGAAACACATCCTTGGTATTTGATGACAGTAGTGGTGTTGTGCTTCTTGCAACCTGATATTGCCACAAACCAAGAGAAAATAGGTTAAAATATATGTATATATAGATAGATACTTGTATATGATAGACAGTCCTTAGCTGGAAACTGAGATGCATGGAGCTGAAATAGGAAGTCATGTCACAGTGTGTTTCTGTTTTAATTGCTTATGGCTAAATGATAGATTGTGCTACTTGTCTTAGCATTGAGTGGAAAATTCCCTTTCTGCTGCGTTGGTGCAGGATGCAGAAATATAGAGCAGTGCTGTGGCAACTGTTCAGTGCACACCCATCTCCCAGGACCAGCTTCACTTTCATCCTTAAAGAGAATGTGTCTGTAGAAGTTGGAGAATAGGTGTAGTCCTCTCTATTTCACTAAAAGGCTAATACTGAACAGTACAGGATGGGAAAGTTCACCATATCCATATTTTCAAAGGCCCTAAATGTTCTGTTTCGTACCAGGTGGTATGGAAACACTGGTATCAGATTTAGTCTTTTAACCTCTTCTGTCTTTGCTCCTGCCGTGCAAGTTGAACTAATACAGCTAACAAGGCATTGTGTTTTTACCCAAAATTACCATTACTTACCTGATGGTGGGATCGAGCACACTCTACAGCAGCCATCGTCTGATAGCCTGATGCTGTCCTTGAGTGGGAAAAAAGAAAAAGATGACTCAGGTTTCATATATGCAGGATAAAGCAGAGACTTGGTTTGTAGGGTTCTCTGGTGCCAGAAAGTTCTTTGTATTGGCATGGAATCTAATTTCAAGCAGATCTAAATATTAAAGGCATGTAACTACTGTTTCTGTACTTAATAAGACTTCTTTGGAAGCATACATTGAAGGGACTGGAATTGCTTTGCTATCATCAGAGATCAGTAGTAAAAATTCAAAAATAAAGCTTGCAGTGCACATGGGATATTTTGAGGTACAAAAATCAGTGTAGATTAAGGGTTATGTCAGACAGTGAAAAACAGTTAATGAACTACTGACACTACAGATGTCTGGGACTGGTTCTTATCTTTCCTGAGGTGTATTAAGTGAACTGAAGTAGCTTGTTTTCCTTCACCTTTGCTCTTAATGATTGGTTTCCAAAAATGAAATTATAAGCCTAAATAATTTAGGAATAAAAATCCCATTATTTTCTGGTAATATTCTTGCTCCTAGACACCTAGTACTTTTAGGAATGCAAAACATTATGCTGTACCCTTTTCCCTAGTACCCTGTGCTATCTTATTTCCTTAGTGAGGATATATTGTTAATTTTGATTTGTTTGGGGGACAGTTTCAGAGAGGATAAAATTGGAGTTACATCCCATGTGATGCTCCTGCTTGGTATTTTTCTAGGACGCCATGATCTTGCTATCGCTGGTGCTAATCACTGCAATCTTTTCAAACAAACATGAGAGTTGGTAGACAAGTACTTACTGGTTCACAGAGATCCGGGTTGAAGGCGGGACAGCTTTTCTTTGATATGACTGTAATGAACTGGCCATTGTATTGTTCACACGTGTAAGTTGTACAGTTATTACCAGGTGGGCTCCAGAATTTTCCAACCTGAAAGTAGTTAAATTAAATAAAGGTGAATAAAAAGCATCTTACATGAAAGTGAAGCAAAAATACCCAAACAACTAGTGTTCTATCATTGCTGTGCTCTGTGGCATGCTTATTCTGAATAATGTCCTTGAATTGCAGCTGGTAGTTGCTTACTGACCTTTTTCATTAACCAAGTGAAGAAGATGTGATTTTAGGTGGCTGTGGTCATTGTTTTTGTGTGCGTGGGATAAGTGAAGACTGACTTGTGTTTCAGTGGTTTTGTTGTCAGAATTTATGATGTGCCCTAATCCTGTTCAGGTACATGGCAGAATTCCAGGTGTTTTCACCAGCTCATCCTGTTCTTGAGCTCACAGCTAAGTTGAGACTGGATATTTGGAGCAGAAGCTGCCTCCATACATAGAAAGACAAAACTGAGCAAAATTGGTGCTATGTTTTCTTGCTGAAGGCAAATAAGATGGCATTGCTTTCACATATTTTTCTATTTGGACTTCTGAAAGCCATTGTTCAGTATCACGGTTCCAGAAGCCTCAGTTAGCCTCATGGCTCAAGGTTCTGTTCAAGCCATGTGAGACAGTCCTTTCCCATCTGAATAAACAGTATTCTAATATGTGAAAAGACACTGCAAGTAAAAGTGATAGAGTCAAGGAAAAGAAAGAGTTAAAAGGCAGAGTTCACCAAAAGTGAGCTGCAGCAGGGTTAGTTACCTTAAGCACATGCGTAGTGTTGTCTTCCATGACCACTATGCAGGCCTCAGCCTTGCATGTGCCACAGCATTTTCCAGGTTCCTCTGTATACTTGTAACCCTATTTTGAAAGAAACAGAGAGGGAATATTGTTGAGCCAGGACACTGAGTTTAAGCAGCATATGTTTGAACTGAGCAGGGTAGGCATTACTGACTGCAAAATAGCACTCACCACTGGACAGTAGGTGTCACAGGTAACGGGCTGGCACTTGACAGCAAACTTCTGACGGCTTGAATAAGAGGATTTGGAGCAGGTGCAGCTTTCACAGGGGCCTGATGGGATCACAGTTCCAGGCTAGAAAAGACAGAAGAAAAATCGGTATTAGTAATAGCAAGTTGCTGTGTGTATGTACATCACAGACAATTCAAGGCTGAACTATCTATAAGCTAAACTATCCTTAAATTCAATTTTGGTTGTTTAATTTAAGCAGAGTTTCTATTGTTGGTTATGTCCATGCTACTTCTCATTTTGAAAGAAAATTATGCTAATGTTAAAGGTGAGCAGATAATACTTTTGCATATAAGGAAGGGTGCTGATATGCTGACCTCAATTAATATCTTGGTCCTTTTTGCAAAATGGAGTCTATAATAGGGGTCTCAAAAACATTTCATTGTGAATCTATGTAAAGTTGTATTTTTATAGTGAGTTACTTTGTGTACTTACCGCATAGTAGGTTTCATTGACTACACAGCCATGTCCTGGAAAGAAGGAAGAAAGATAGTGTCACCAAGGTATAAAATTTAAGAAGCTGAAGTATGTGACGAAACTGCTACTTTTTTGGCCCAATATGACAACACTGATTAATTACATCTTTTTCTTTTAAGGATTTTGTATTTATAGCTCTGAGTCACGCATTGAAAAAATTTCATGGTACTTACTGCATTCAAAGGTAGGGCAGCATTTTCCAGGCTGTGTTACTGTAATTACTTCCTGTCCCTCTAAGCACTGGTGTGTGACCTCAGGGCAGAGGCTCGTGTTGCAGTCTGTGTAATGTAAAAGAAGACAGCAAATTATGATTTTTTTTAATAAGCAATTTTGTTTTGTATGAACTTCAAAAGTTTTCCAGTGAGGCAAATACAGTGTTGTAGGTAAAAACAAGTTACTTTAATAACTATTTCAGTATATTTGCTCATCTATTTTTAAAGTGAAAGAGTTTTTCTATAACCTTTGCAAAACAAAGCATTGGCTGAAAGGAATAGAGTGATGTTTGCTTGGAAAGACATATTTCCAAAGAGAAAATAATCAGAAAATCTGATGGCTCTCTGAGTTTCAGACACACTCTTGAACAATTCTTAAAAGTTCAAGAGATATATTAAGATTAGATAAAATATTTATGCTGGTCTTTGAAAAATAAGGGATACTGAATAGCTTTTGATTATTGTTTCAGGTGCTGGCAGTGCTACAGGTTTTCTTTTTTTCCTTTCTAACATTAAATTACAAATTTACAGCTATTTTCCTTTGTCCATGAGTGTAAAATTGATTCATCTTTACATTTGTTCTCTTCAAGCATCTAGTAGATGCTTTGCAACAAGGCTCTAAGAAGCAGTATGAGGGAGAAAAGTGTTATGAGATCAATGCAAACTATATATTAAAAAAAAAAAACAAAACAAGAGAGAAATTACTGCTGTAGATCCCCAAAACAAGTATAGTATATTACACATAATATAGAACTGAGACAGTACTTACAGCACTCAGTCCTGGTACAGCATGGATCTTCTGGTATCTGTGTCTGAACAGGCATGTATCCTGGTTCAGAACAAGATACTTGCTGTGGCAGAGAACATTCGTATTTTGTACAATGCACTCTGAGAGTAAATCTGTCACAGACACATTCCTGGCAATTTTTTGTCCATTTTTCTCCTGGCTATACAAAAAGAAAATGAAAAATAAATAAAATAATCAATTTTTTTTTAACCTCTAGATGTTTTATTCATAAATACAGTGATAGCTAATTAGCTAATTACATCAACCATTTCATGGTCTTAGTATTTTTAGATTTGTTAAGAAACCCTCAAAGTGAAACAAGTTAGGAGAAGATCCTAGAGTCCACTGAAGGTTCTGAGGATGTTGGTTTGCTCTTGTGAAACACCAAACAACAAATCCTCTTGCTTCAGCTGCTTGTATTTGATAAATTACATTGATGGCTATACTCACCCATCTGGATACTCCATTTGGTTCTCTACAAGCTGAAAAAAAAAAAAAGAAATGGAGATTTATACCACTGACAACTGACAGAAGGAGTACGTTTGTGCAGTTTCAAATAAAAACACCACGAACATAAATCTAGCAAGAAAATGAACATACAGACTAGTTCATATGAAATGATAGAATTCTTCCATCTTGCCCAGTCTCATGTAAGTAAGGAAGATGGGGAAAAACTATTGTTTTTTATTATTCTGTTTTTAGATGGGGAGACTAAAGGAGCCTTAAATAAGTTGATTTGCCTGTGATTTGACTATGTAAAAGATGACAAGTCTCCTGCCATTGTTAATCAGATCTCCTCTTTAACAATCCAGATCTCCATTTCCCAAACTATTTATAGAGTACTTACAGCATTCAGAGACACAAATGTTGCTGTCTTCACTCAGGAGTGTCTTTCCTTCAGGGCAGAAACAACCTTCAGTTACTCCATAGCCAGGATGGTCAACAAAGCTGGAGTGAGAGGGATATATGAATATATATGTGTGATTGAGTACCATGTTTCTGCAGTGAAGCTGGAGATACAGGTGTGTAAAGAAGGTCGTTGTGTCAGATACAAGGGAGACAAATGAATTTGTATTTTGCTGAATGGAACAGGAAGTGCATATTCATAGCAATGACTTATATCTATGAATTTTGAATAAACTATGAAAATTCATGAGATTTAATTATGAAATAGTTCTATTTTGTAAGGAAAGTAGTTAAAAACAGAAGGAAAAAAAAAGATAAGCATTTGTTTGGTCTTTCCATACCTTTGGCTGCAGGTAGCAGGATTAATGGAACCACATGGCTTGTATACCATGTTTGCTGGACAGTTGTATGCTGTATGACAAAAGATGGAAAATGATCAAAAACTGATAGTAGATATTTTTGTGGCAAAAGTGACTTTGTCTTTACTGCCTACCTCGGGGGTTTCTGACACTAAGGACATTTCTGTGTTTTTGTAGGTAAAATGCTGTAGTCAAGTGTAAGATGCAACACATACTTACTCAATAAAATCCTAACTGCTACTGGTTTACTCGCGTATTTTTGAGTTCTGCAATACTTACGGCAGGTATTGTTTGTCTTTCCTCTCCAGTCAATGCAGACACCTCTTGCAGCACACTCTGTAGCATATATCTCCAAACTGGAACACTGCATGGATTCATCAGTTATGCGACATCCATCAAAAACACATCCTTTGTAAAATGGTTCTGGAGGTATCACGTCATGGCATTCTGCAAAAACTCTACAGACAGAAAAGAAACCAGAAGAAACTGGTCATTATATAAAATCTGATCATGTGTGGCATTTTCCCAGTTAATGGCATGTTACTCTCTGCTTCAAGAGGAATGTATTATGAGAAAGAGAGTTAACTGTATGAATGGCAACTGCTCTGGGAGGTAGGTTCAGGAATGGAAAGACTAGGAAATTTGAAGCTCTATTTTTTTCTAAAGGGGCTCGTGGTTATAGTGTTTATGTAAGTGTACACAATGTTTCATCGGTCTGACGCTAGAAATTTCTTGAAGAAGGCAATTGCATCAGGTAGATGAAAAAAGAATGCTATAAGTACCCAAGAAACAGAAAAATTGGATAGAATAGCTTGCAACTTATCAGAACTGCAGCAAGGTTGCAGATGAGGGTCTTTATGAATGACACAGCTGAAAAAAACTTTTGCTAGAGTTCACACAAGTATAAGAAACATTGCAGGAAACAGCCTTTGTTGATGCTGTTGTTTTGTTTTGTTTTTTGTTTGTTTGTTTGTTTTTTGAATTCCATGTTTTACATAAAATGTACAAAGAGTGAAGACACTTTGGCTGAGACATTTCTGTCTGTTCTGTTATTCTGGTTGGTACCAAATTCTTTCCCTTCAGGACTAAGGGATCACTTCACATGTAAAGTTCACACAGAACTTGTAAAGTTTCGTCCTTCTTTTAATAGCATGACTAAGAGTAAGTAAGCATACCCTGGAAAGCAGGGAGGGAAAAAGATAACAGAAATGTATGTGGTAACAACCCAGGGTGTATGGACTTTAGTGCTTGCTGTCTCCCTCATTTTCTAATCTCACTTCTCCTTGCTCAGCTATCTTTGTGATTCAGGTCCTTAAAGAAGAGCAGTTTCTTTATCAAAGGCCTTTCATTGTATATATCCTTACATTAGGCTGATGTTTTCAGCAACGATCCCACGATAGGACTGTAGTTCATAACATTTCATAAAATACTGAAACATTTCTGTATAGAAAGAGGAAGTTCATTCTGATTGTTTGGGTTTTTGTTTTTTTCTTACTTGCTTATGATGAGCTTGCAGAGTTCTGGAACATGACACTGTGGCCTTGCAGGAGGTGTGGTTACTATTGATGGTGGTGGTACTCCAGTGCATGATGTGTCATTACCAACAAGCCAGTGATGAGCCATTTGGGGACAGGAAGAAATGATCTTACCACTTGGCAAGCGACATTCATCTCTTTTGTTATTTGTACATGTTCCTGGAAGATAACAGAGACAAGTTATGTTAGCTTCATATGCCACATCTGCGATGCACAGTACGTTAGTATTCTGATACTAAGTTTAGATATGATGTGCTCATGAAATGTATAATTCTCTACTTCCTGAGGATTCTTTGCAGTCATATGAGTTTTAATCTAGTCTAGGAAAAAAACAGTCAAAATCCAAAACCCAAACCTGACATCAGAAAACACTTCAAAATGTATCTGCCTATCATGATCTTGAATAGCCAAAGTGGGTAACAATAGCTATGGAGGGTGGGCAAAATATGAATAGTACATCTGTCTTACCACATTGTCCTTCAGTATTGTTGCCAAATTTGCTGTATGGAAGTTTCACAGAAAAGATTAGCCCACTGAAGGTGATGGTTGCGCCAATCTCTGGTATTTCTACAATCATGTTGATACCAAGTGTGGAGAAATAAATGCCATCTTTGTGAAAGCCTGGTTGGACAATCTTATTGTTGAAGTACATCTGAATGCAGAGTTTAAAAAACAAAACAAACAAACAAACAAAAAAAACACAACTTCAGAATAAGCTTCTGCTTCTGTCTGATTGTTTAAAATAATGTATTTTCTAATCTTCATAATCATGCATAACTTTGTATTGTTGTGCATCATATCCAACTCCTGTTTGCACTGCTGTAACAACATACAATACTCTTCTCATCTTCATAATCTGATATTCTAACAAACTGTATTTCAAGTGAAAAACAGTAAGGCCTGTGGACCTTATTTCTCTTTTTCTGTAACAGAGAAGTAAAAATAAATTTATTTTACCACATTTGTCATCACACCATTCAGGAGTTCCCGGGTCAGCTTCACTGTTGCAGATTTGTAGAAAATAATAATGGATTTAGGACAGGAAAGTCCATCTTTTGAATCACAGTAGTAATTCTCAATGTGAACACGGAAATTGTCATATTTAGGCACAATCTGTTTCACCAGAACATAAGTGCAGTTTTCAAGGAAAGTATAGTAGGTTCCATCAAAAGTAATATAATGAGGATCACCCCATCCGCTGCAGACACCTAGCATAGAGAAAATATTTATGTTAACATGAAAGTAAATGTAGAAGAACATACTACAGTTTCAAATGCAACCATGGAAAAACATATTTCCCTTATATTCTGTGCAAACTTTTGCTTATTTTCAAAGATGTAAGTCCTTAATCTACACTTACATTGACACTCATAGTGGTAACAGCATCCATTTTCATCAGGTACCAATACTGCTGGATATTTGTTTGCACAGGTAATTTCCTTTATAGGTGGACACACTGTTTGATTTACTACAACTTTGTTGTTTCCCTCACAGATGAGTTCTGTACAGTTGGATAATTTGAATCTCTGGCCAGGCTGCAAAATGAACAAAAATTGCTGTCACAGTAATTTGCAAACAGGTATGAATTGTACTAATATTGTTATGAGATGTAAGCCTCTATACTAGCTTTGGTTTTTCTGTTCAGTGAAGACTCAAAAAGCACAAGAAAAAACTTGCTTTTTTATTTCATTGAGAAGGTTTGTTACATATACAATGCTGTGCATTAACAAGCATGTTTAACTAGCTGCAAAATTGTAACAAAAAATTTATTGTACTTTTCTTTCTTAGTTTACAAAAAAAAAAAGAGAAAAAAATGAAAAAAGATGCATAGAAATTTTATGCTATATATTGACTGGTAACAAGAGTTATTCTGACAACGCAAATATATAAGATTGGCAACTGTTTCTTTCTTATACCTTTCTAGTATAAAGCTAATACTGGTGTTATTTCAAAAATCATAACACAGAAACGACATACCTGTAGGGGAGGATGAGTAGCAGAAACACAACCCGGAGGAAGAATTGGATGTGTTGTTATTGTAGGCGTCTGAGGAGACGTAGTGGTTAATGGAGTAGTAAAATTACAGTCTCCAGTGTAGCGTTCAACTGTACATGTTTCACTACACCTAGCATAAAATCTACATCCATCACTATCCATTGTGCTGTAAATCAGTTCACCTGAAGAAGGAAAAAATACAGTCAAATAAAGAGAAAAAATGAAAATTCTTCAAAATTGATCAATGCATTACATTTCAAAGTGTCCTGGGTTCAATTGGGGTGGTAGAGAATTGTTTTTCCAAAAAAACTGCTATGGTTCTGTCTTTCAGATTTAGGATGAGAATAATGTTGCTGCTGAGAAGTACTTATACTAAGTTAATAATTACTAAGCTTTCTCTATTGCCCTGCCCGTGAGAAGACTGGGGTAGCAAAAGAAAGTAGGAAAGGATAAAACCAGAAAGGCTGGTCCCACCTGACCACAGGGATGTTTCATGCTGTGTGACACCATAAAGAACCATGAAAATAGGGAGAAATGGGGAAAAGTGCTGCTATTCCCTAGGGTCAGGACACTGGATCTTATCAGGTAGTGATGAAAAATTAGGTGGGGTATAAGATGTATAGTTTATAATATTTCTCACAGAATATTTAGTCAGTACCTAATCATTATTATCAAACACTCCTTGAAACCAAAGACTTTGCGTTTACATTTGGAGACTTCCACAATACCAGAGAAGGGGAGAGAGATACTGAAAGACTGTATAATCGTTATCCGTATGTCATATAAAAAGAAAATAGCAAGAAAAAAAGTATGAAATTATAAAAACAAAAATAAAAAAAATACGAAGAACAATAATTTAAGAAGTACAAATGAGAAGATACATATAAACTGAAAAAAATACTAGAACTCACCAGGAGAATAAACGTTGTTTCCAATTTTACAGAAACATAGTGTAGATCTAGAGCTAGTGGTGCTAAAGCTGGTGAAATTTGTAGAGGTTGTGACTGTGATGAAGGGTGTAGGGGAGGAGGTGGCTGTGGAGATGGAGGTGGTGGGACTGGTGGTAGGAGT
>JAOWBP010002559.1:11486753-11502054 GCA_028571105.1 Tragopan temminckii
GAGCAGAGTTCAAGGTCGCAGGAGGTAACGCTTTGCGTGGTGGAAGGGGAGCTGGTAGAGGAGGTGAGAGTCGGGGTTGGCGAGAGGGTGCTGGTGCTGGTTATTGGTGTTGTTCCTGTTGTGGAGGGCGTAGCGGTGGAGGTGGATGTTGGGATTGTTGGGATGATTGTTTTCATTGTTGTCTCTGTTTCTGTTTGTGTGCTTTGTTTTGGTGTTGTTGTTGTTTCGCTATGAATATTTTCTGTTCTTGGTGGTATTGTTTCTATCGCAGTTGTCTTATGTTTTGTTTGTATCTGTGGTGTGTATTGTGTGGTTGATACTTCTGTATATATTGTAGTTTTTGTTGTTGAAATTGTTCTTGCTGTTTGCGTTTCTGTAGTTGAATATGGTGTTTGCGTTGTTTGGCATGGTACTGTTACATTTTTACAGCATTTAAATCTTACTTCGTAGTTGTAGCAGATCGGTGGTAGCTGGTCTTTATTGTAGCATATTAAACCTTCTTTAGTGTTGCATGTTATATGTTGTTCCAGGAGTTGATATGGCGTATTAGGGAATCTTACCGCTCTGCATTCAACAGCCTTTCTGTTAGCACATACTTTATATCCCTGTTTTTTTATATTCTGAATTGTATCAAAGTCTCCATCATTGTATCCTGATTCTGGATAGCTGACATCATACCATATTGACCAGTCACATTCTTCTTTTACACAGATTGCTGCTGTTGAATGAGTTATGGTGACTGGTGATGTTATTTTAGTTGCAGACGTTGAAGTTTCTGAGGTTGTAGTAGCTAGTGATTGTGTAGTAGTGGTAGTAATTTCCTCTGGTACCGTAGGTGTCATACTTGATTGGCAGTGGCTGTAGTCATCACAGCAGAATACTTTTACCTGATAATTAAGACAGATATGCAGTTCTCCTTTTTGATCTTCATTTCTGCAGATAAGTCCATATGTTACATTGCAGTGGACAACCTGGCCTATTTCTTCAATAGATTTATGTGGGTATTTCTCTGCTCTGCATTGTATTTTTTCAGGGTTTCTGCAGATTGCTTTTCCAGCGGATCTAATGTCCTGGTAGGTTTCATAATCTCCTTTGTTGTGCAACGTTGGGAAATGGACGTCATACCATTTGGACCATTTGCACTTTGGTTGGCAAGTTGTTGTATTGATTGTCTCTGGGGAAGTGCTTGGTGTTTCTGAAGAAGTGCTTGTGACAGTAGGAGTTCCTGTTTCTGTGGTTGTAGATGAAGTTGTGGTAATCGTACTTGATGTTGTGGTTGTCATTTCTGGAACTGGGGTATGTGTTGTGATGGATGGAGTGGAAGAGCATGGTACAAAAACACAGCATAAGATTCTGATTTCGTAATTGTAGCACATAGTTGAAATTTGATCTTTGTTGTAACATATAAGCCCAGCTTTTGTATTACATTCTACATTTTGGCCAAGGTCCTTCAGTGGTATGTTAGGAAATTTCTCTGCCCTGCATTGAACTGCCTTTGGAGCTCTACAGACTTCATAACCTTTAGCTCTCAAATCACTGAACGTTTCAAAATCTCCACCGTCAAATCCAGGTATTAGTTGACTTCCATCATACCATTCTGACCACTGACACACTTCATGAACACATACCGATGTCGTTGGTGTTGATGTAACTGAAAGAGTTAAAGAAAATACTTTGAAACTTAGAATACGTTTCCATATATATATTTTCATTATGTTGAAGGAGCTGAAAATTTTTTAACATCATTAGTTGCTTTGTGAGCCTTTTAATAATTATTTTAGGATGCTTATAATTAAATATCAACTAGAATAGAAAATCCATTATCTAGTAATTTATCTTACTGACATGTTTGGAGCAATGAAAATATTGTTTTTTAGGGAGTGCTGAAATAAGACTCAGACACACTTTATCTGTTTTGAAGGAAAAAAAAGTTTTGTTTTTTTTTTTTTTACATTTGATTCAGTGCAATTGCTTGGTTTTGTGTCTTGTTTCAGTGTTTAGTAGTCTTTCCTGAACATCAAGTGTGGCAGAAAGAACAGCATTTGTTTCACTGATATATTTAGTTTTCATTCCTAATGAATTTATTCCTCATGAAATACATGGCATTGCCATTGCTTCTTCATTTGAAGTTAAGATATCTCTGACATAACATTATTAGCACCTCGACACTTTGTACTTTAGTTCTGCTCTTAAGAAATTATCTACTGATTGGAGAGCAGTCCATAAGATTTTGCAGACAAATTATTCATATGAAATAGCTGAAAAATGGCTAACAAATTCCAGTTGTGCTGATGGTTTCTGAGATTTGGAAACTTGTAATTCAGAATTTTATATTGAATATGTATTTTGTTAGACATGTGGTCACAGTAATTAGAGATTACCAATCTTGAGTATACTGGAGAATTCTAGAAGTGAGTATTTCAATATCTCAGTGTCGTTATCTGAGCAATCTACTTAGTGCTTTAATTATATATATCATGAACACTATCAGGAATTCTATAGAATGTAATCATTGTATAATTTAATAGGAAAAATAATGAGTGATCTATTTATTCAGTAAAGATTATTCCAGGTATAGAAATAGTTACAATTAGAGATAATAAATCTCATGCAGTTTTCTTATAGTTTGCTGTGAAAACAAACAAAATAATTGTATCAAAATTGTGTGCAGTTGTTTTTATGTTGGTGTTTTGGAAGTGATTTTATTTTCTGTATTGTATTAGTTTGATTACCAACTATTGACTGAAACCCAACATTAATATAAGTGACATTTAGTGGTTATATTTTACCCAGTAATGCATAGAATAAGTTCCTATAGCTGTAAGATTATACCTGTGAAAGCAGTGGCAGGCGGTGTAGTGCTGAAGTGAAATGGTATTGTGGGTGATATTGAGATTGGGCAGTCATACACAACTCTTTGAAGTGTTCCATTGAGACCACAGGTTGCAACAATACAGCCTCCTATGCCATCTGTAGTATTGTAGACCATGTCCGTATAGTTATATGTCCGTCCTTCATAAATGCAGACACATTCTGTAAAACAAAAGAGGATAGTATTCTTTGGCATCTAAAACACAGAGCAGGGTGCTTTAAATGCATCGTAGTGTTATGAAAACAACTTTTTCAACATACCATGTTCATCGTATTTGCATATTTTGCCATGGTTTGTGCATTCACTGGAAAAGAGAAAAAAGATGATGATGAATCTGGATGATTGGTTAGTAGTATCATTTTACTGTTTCTTTTTTTGTTGTCTGCTGTTCATTGCATGTTGCAGGGTATCCTCAGCGGTGCATTTAGAGGCAAGGCAAAGATACTGGGAGGCGTGATTAGGAATGTTCTTATCTTCTTGATAAGCACACATTTTTGGAAGGGAAAGTGCAGTAAAAATATCACTTGAGAAAGGATCATTGTGTTACAGATGTTGACATCACATTTCCGACAAACCAATTCAGGGAATGTAGTTTTTAAAGAGAATCTATCTGTTATCTGTTAAGAATTGAATCCTGATATATTTATTTACATTTATATGACTAAGAGCATATGTACACTGCATAAACTTAAGCAAATACAGATATATATTTAACAGTTTACATTTAGTACTGTTGATGACATAGGTGAGGCAATCAAAGCTATCTATGAGCTGCAAAGTGTAACATGAAAGTTGAGTAAATAGTCAGATTGGCTTTTACTAGACTCTTTGCTACTCTGGCTGCGTTGCTTACAGTATTCATTTATAGCTATTTTAAGGATCACAGAGTCATAAAATTGTAAAGTGATTTGGGTTGGAAGGGACCTTAAAGACCATCTAGTTGAACCCCCTGCCATGGATAGGGACATTTCCACTAGACGAGGTTGCTCAAAGCCCCATCAAACTTGGCCTTGAACACTTTCAGGGATGGGGCATCCACAACTTCTCTGGGCAACCTGTTCCAGTGCCTCCCCACTCTCATAGTGAAGAATTTCTTCCTAAAGTGTAATCTAAACCTACCCTATTTTAGCTTTAAACCATTACCCCTTGTCCTATCACTGCAGTCTCAGAGAGTCCCTCCCCAAGATGTTTCAGGACAATGTTAACTGTTTTACGACTAGCTCTGCTAACTTTGTGCTATTTGATAGAAAACTTGACAGGACTTTCCCAACAGGTATAGCTGTATTCATAAATTTTAGTGGAATATGTGGGAATACTTGCTGACTGTTGCAAATAACAGAAATGAGTTCAAAACAATGAAGAATTGTTATCTACTAATTTCTAAATAACTCCACGTAATTACTTTAGGGATATCTTAATATAAGTCCTCAGATTATTTACAAAATTATTATTATTTTTATTTGTTTTTACTTAATAGTGTTTGTAATAAGAATACAGAGTGAGTAATATATTAATCTCCCTAAAGTAAAATGTTTCATCATGTCATCTTTTACAATCCTGGGAACAAAAGAAAATCAGACGTTATTCAGCAGCCTAGTTGGTCTAGTTTTTGCTAGCAAATAAAGAACCAAATGCATGATGAATAAAGTTCTGCAGCTTTAGACTCGACCTTGAAAAATCTTTATTAATCCTACCATGCTTGGCAGTTCTGCTTTGAAGGCATCTGCATTCCTGGCTTATAATGTTTTCCATTCTCATAGCAACCACAATTAGAAACACAAGCCATGGTTTCTTCATCAAAATAGGGCTTATTCTTTGGGCAGTGTGGATAACAGCCTGCAATAAAATAGAGAGTCATATTTATGCTGATCTTTCACAAGTAGAAGTAACTCTATACTCTGCGAATATCTGATCTAGTGAAATTATTCCATACAGTAATTGGAATTTCTCTTTCCATTGCTGTTATTTCATTGATTACAGATTAATCTTTGGAAGCATTTTGTCCTCATTTTCACTCCAAACTAGTGTATGGTTCATTGGGGAGGTTTGATTGTCTTCAAATTTCTGCTATAAACATTTCATACACTGAGTAATCTAAATTTTGTTCATCTTACTTTTTTATTTTTTTAATAAGTTGAATGAGATATGCATAACTATGTTTACCTTCCAAACCTCTCAACTCGTGAAGACACTTCCCACTTGGATTATTACAGGTCTTCATACAAGGGGCTCCACAGGGCTTGTAGTGCCACTCACATTCTCCCTGTGGATTGTAGTAATCGCAGAACAGAGCTAGAGAAAGAGAAATGACAGAAAAGAATCTCAACTTTAATTTTATCAATTTCCTTTGGTGTTATTTTGCTGGGTAAAAGTCCCATGTCATCAGCATAATAATGTAAGTGGTGAACAGCATGTTGTCTTATTTCTCTTTTAATACTGTTATACTTTTACAACATTTTGAAGCCAATAAAATTATAAAGCAGCAATCAGGGTTAGATTTATGCATGCAAAATAATGATTGACAACTGAATAGGACACCAATAATACTGCTGGTAGAATTACTGGCAGATGGTTTCTTTTTAAGTAGATTGACTTCCAATGATTTACTCAAATTGCTTTGGGTTTTGTGTTTTTTGTTGTTGTTGTTGTTGTTTGTTAGTTTGTTTTTGTTTGTTTGTTTGTTATTATTGTGCTGTTTTTTTCTGCCTGTTTTTATGATACAGCAGTGTCCCCTACAAATATGGTTTTATCCTCCTTTCTTTCTTCTTCCTACTTTTTTTGTTTGTTTGTTTCTTGTCTGTTGCTTTCTTTCCCTCTGAATCCCTTCAGAAAGAAGTGGGGTGAGACTTACGACAAATGGATGGGGTTCTCCATGAAATGCAGATGTCCAGCTCATTGCACGCTTGAGCATAGGCAGCTACTGCTGTACAGAAACATTCACAGTCTCCTCCAGTGTCACAAGCACAAGCATCATCCACACATGCTTGATAATATTCATTCGGTTCAACCTGTTGGAGGAAACATTTGAGTTTTGTTTCCTGCATTTGTCCACTTTTAAAAGGTATTTTCTGTACTAAAAAAAAAACTTAGAAAATATCTGAAGTTGGCCACTGTATATTTGAGAAAGATAAAAAATGAAAAAATTATGATAATATTTTGAAAAATCAAGAGAAAAATGTTGAAGACAGCTATTAGTAGTAAGTCATAACCATAAGAACTATTTGGTGTTAAAGACACAATTGCAGAAGGAGTATTGCTACATTACTAAATGCTAGCATGCAATCGTAGATATCATGTAGCTGATATTTATATTAATAGAAAATGACACAATTGCAATTAAAATGTATCCTGCTATTTATCTGTAACTGTCTTTTCTATAACACAAAAAAACAAGTTCTATGAATTTTTGTGTCGTGTTAGAAAATTGGCATAAGCTGAGGGAATGGAGGTGCATATCCGTTCTACTCAATCTCCCTAAAGCATGGGCTGACTTTGTTATTCATGACGTAGTCCAAATCCTAGTGTGTTTTCAACTGCTGTAGACTCTGGCTTTAAAGAACTTCAGACTCAAGTTTTATCGTACCTGGGAGTGACATTTTGCAAATACTTCACTGGTAATGATGCTGCATTGCTTCTGTGCCCAGGATTTCCTGTATGGGTTTGCAGTGCATGGATCTTTGGTTTGATTGGCATTTGGGCAAGTAGAAGACACTTTCCAGCTATTGGCAAACTCCAGCACATTTCCTACCACAGACTGACTGCGTGTAGTGAAGTCATTGTTTCCATTGCCATCATAGTTTCCACAAAGGCCACAGACATGTCCCTGCATGGGGATAAACACAAAATAACGAAGATCAGCAAGGTACAGATTCTCAGTATCTGTGAGGAATGTACTCCAGGATGAACCTTATTTAAAATGAGCTGGGCCTCTTCAGCAAAATACCTTTCATGAAGAGATATCTCTGACTTATTCTTAGGAGTGATAGGGAAAGACGCAGAGTAGACTTGTGGTTCTTAATATTAATTAAATGTACCTCTTCAGCAAAGTACATTTTCTTGAAGGAAACTACTAATACAGCTGCTGTTATGCCATTGTTGAATAACAGAATTTATGGAAAATGTGTATATAGAATCTGAGTCAATACTACAAAGATAATAGGCAATAACTGCTTTTCAGTTGCAGCCTAAATTTCCATATTTCCACACGAGATAGAGCATGAAAATGGGTCAGGAAGTGTTCTCTCCAGGCTTTGTATTTTAAAACATACCTGAAAACTGGGACTAAGTTTGATGAATATACTGGTTTTCTTGTCCCACATGAGTATCAGACCAACCGTAGTGTCAACAACCATGTAGATGCCCATGGAACGGATTTGGAATGGCATTTCTCCTCCAGGTGACCTCTGGATGACATCTGAATGTGCATCACTGAGTACCAGCTCGTAGTTCTGGGACAAGATATGTATAAGTTAGAGACCGATTTAAAAAGTCACCCATTAGGTCCAGTTTTTTATATTGTTAGTAACCATTTTTGAAATAATTATCATCAAAATGTTGTATTCAAAAATCTCCTGTTAATCTGCTTCTCTTCAAAAATCCCTCCATTGCTTTCCCTGGCAGAATTGTTGGCAGTGATCATGGAAATGCGATAACATTTTTACTGTCTTGGGGGACACTTTTATGATACAGTCTGTCTGGGACAACCGAACAGTCCTTCCAGCAAATTAGGCTTGGGGTGAAACTTATTGAAGAACATACTTACCCCCAGGAAAACTTTAATAGACTTGGAACAGGTGGTTCCTGTTGTGCCACATGGAATGTTCTCAGTGATGACTCTGAAGGTTCCCTGATTCAAACCTTTTCTGCCACAGTAGTTCTGAAACAGAAGAATGATATTCTGTATTAATGATGCTCTGTGATGCAATATGCAAGAATTATAGAATCGCAGATCACCATGGTTGGAAAAGACCTCCAAGATCATCTAGTCCAACTGTCTACCTACCACTAATACTTCCCCACTAAACCACACCCCTTAGTACCACATCTAAATGTTTCTTGAAGGAGGTGGTGACTCCACCACCTCCCTGGGCAGCCCATTCCAGAGTCTGACCACTCTTCCAGAGAAGAAATTTTTCCTAATATCCAGCCTAAGCCTCCCTTGCAACTCCCATGGAACTTAAGGTCATTTCCTATCATCCTATTACTTGGAGAATCCAAGAATCCTAGAATCACAGAGTGGCTTAGGTTGAAAAAGACCCCAAGGACCATCAATTCCAAGCCCCCTGCCACAAGGAAGTCCTCCAACTTCCAGAAAAAGAGACCAGCTCCCACCTCACTACAACCTCCTTTCAGGTAGTTGTGCAGAAGGAATCTGTTACCTGGATTAGAACATATTCACAGTCTCCTTCAAAATCAAAGCGTTTGCCATCAAAGGTGGTGTAATGCCCATCTCCGTAAACTGAACAGGTTTCTAGGCAAGGTTCCTCAGAGCAGTGCCACTTTCTGTTTCTACACGTGCTACATAAGATGAAAAGAACTCAAAATGTAAAAAACAAATATTCACATATCATACCGATTTATATTTCTATATGTACATTCTTCTGTTTTTAGTTTAAAAAATGTTAAGCCTACAGGGAAAAAATAAGGCTTGTTTATTCTCAGAAATGCAGCAAACCTCCAGAGTCTCTAGAATTTACCCAAAGACAGTGTTAGTTCATGATGACGTGAATAATTTGGGTTAGAAAAAGCTTAGGTGTTCCACATTTCTAAATCTTGTTGGCTGTATTGAATTATAGGTATTGCCTGAGAAGAAAAAAAGAAAGCTGTCTTAACTCTAATGAATGTTACTGCATCTAAACCAAATTTTTATTCTGACCACATGCAATTTCTGTGCTATGCGCCACTTTAAAAACAGAAGCAGTTTGCTTTTTATTTAAAATGGCCATGAGTGGGCCCAATTAGCCTTATTTTTTTTGCTTAATTTATCATTTTATTTAGGATTCTTTCCTACAAATCTTGATACTGCTAGAGTGAAAAGCTGTAATTCAACTAGAATTTAAACTATTCCCTTCTAGGCGCTTGAAAATGTTTCAGTGTGCTCTTACCAGTTGTTACAGCCAACTCTGATTGATTCTCCTGGACGGTAGGAATCCCCATTGTGAACACACGGGCACTCTTCAGCAGCTATGCAGCTACCTTTGCCATCTGATACGTAATTAGGAGGACATATGCAGCCAGAGACACAGTGGGTTTTGTACTGTAAAGACCATGTAAAAGATGTGACTTGAAACATTGCCCTGTTGGAAGAGTCTATCTACAACTGGTAAGCGTAAAAGAGATCTAGTTTCTTATGCTTTCAATTGGGTGCACAGATTCTATACTTACACATTCCATGTCTAAAGTCTGACAACTCTTCTGGCACTCTGCTCCTGTGACACCTGCAGTGGCGTTGCCACAGTCAACATAGACCATGGGAGGTACACAGACTGGAAGAGAGAAAAAAAGCACAAGAAGTGTGAAATGAACCATGTGTTTATATCTTTGTGTTTCCTTAAAAATTCAAAAACAAACAAAAAAACATCAATACCAACAAAACCAAACATATGTTTCAGATACATGCAACTTAAGACAATGCATTTGACCAGAGGTAGAAACAAATGTTCTGAAGTCATGATAATTTTGGTTTTATGTCTATGCTTGGACTGTTCTGACTAATGTTCAGTTAGCTTCATGAAACACTTCTTTTCAACAAAGGAAAAACAAGAAAGCAAAGATCCTGTTTTACTTTGACTGTTTGAAGTGACTGGCTCCTAGTTCTTTAATTTAAAAAAATATGTATAAAAGGTGGTCATTTTTCTCCTCAAGTTCACTGAAGTGAGCAACTATTCTTTTCTCCTGGGTAATCCAGGAGGTAATAACTTGATGTTTATGTCATTTGAAAGTGAAAATAGTGTTTTTTTTTTGTTGGTTTTTTTTTTTTTTTTTTTTTTTTTTTACAGTTATGGTGTGTTATAGAATCATTGGTTTGCTTTCTTGTTTGATTTCAAACTTATAGAATTTGTATAATTATAACAAAAACAGAGAATTGAAAAGGTTGAAGGTGTGAAGGGAAAATTAAATAAAATCTTAAGCAGTATGTTACCTGGTGGTGGTTTCTCTCCAATGCAGCTCAGCTTTCCATAACTGCAAGTGCTATAAAAAAGAGAAAGGTGTTATGTTTGCTTCTCTTGTTGAGTTTCAATTTGTTTCCTAATTAATTTGAAAGAATGAAACAAACACTGTGTGGAGAAAACTTATTTTTCATCAGAATAGTTTAGAATATTTGAAAGTATTTCATATTAGAGCAGACCAAAATACGATTATGTTCTATAAGTGGACCAGTTTTCTTTGTCCATTTGTCTAATTAAAAATTGTCCTTCAGAATATTCCAGATTTCATTCTTAATCCTAGTAGGTTTGTCAAGTCTGTATCATCTCCGACTGTGAAAGAAGTCTTTTACGCTCACCGAAATTTTGTTGCAGAGAGTAAGCAAGTACCTGGGTGAGAGTTTGGCTGGTAGCCAAGGCTAACTCACCATAGTATGCTTTGTTTGATTGCTATAGTAGTCTAATTCAAAACATGAATAGTCCTCATAATTTTTGTGAATTTTTTTTGTGTGTGTTGAATTCACTAGCGAGAAAAATTGGTTTGATTTGAATAAATTGCATGGGACATATGTGGTTTTCTGATTGCCTGTATCCAATCTCATTCTTTTCTTTTCAAATCTCTTACCAGACAATGCCATTATCGTGAATAACTTCCCCAGTAGACAGAGGCATTCCTTTGTAGTAACAGGGACAGCTAGCAGCAGGCACGCATTTGCCACTTTCATCCATGTAGGTTCCATTTACACAAGTGCAGCCATCAACTGGGACAAACTTGATGTTGCATGTGACATCAGGCTCACTCAGAGAACGACAAGTAGGTTGACAGGAATCAACATTGTAAGTGTACTCCAAGGATTTTGGACATGTGTTGGTGTATTTTGCTTGAGAGAGTAAAACAAGGTGAGTTAATTTAAGGATCAGTGTAGATATAAATGCAGTATTTGACGTAAAGTACATATGATAAAAAATGGCATTGTAGGTAGATGTGCTTTTCTGATATCCTCAGCAGCGTGATTATTTTTTTTTAACTGCCAAAGCAAAATTTTCCCTTATAATTGTGTCATAAATACAAATATTTTCTCCAAGTTAAAAAAAGCAAAAAAGTTCAATTATATTGATACATTTTGAGTTTTTCCTTCATTGCTATTTTCTGAGCAAATAACCAAGTCTCTTGTATATATTTCTCTCTGTATGTTGCTTGTCTTTTATGGTATTTCTCTCTTCCCCAAATTCTTGAAAGTGAATGCTATACTTAAAACATAATTTAACACAATTTACTCTGGGAATCCCATATGTTCTGAAAGCTTGTTTGTGGGGTCTTTTGGATGATTGTTTTCAAGAGGCAAAGAGGTATAGAACTTACTGCAGACTTTGTTCCTCCATCCATTGAGGAGTATTCCTTTAGCAGCACAGGCTCTAACATAGCTGGATAGGGCAGCACACATGCAGTCCTCAGTACTCTCACAGTTACATGTATCAAACATGCAGTTCTAGGGAAAGAGGATGATGTGAGATCATCAGATTGTCATTTCAAAACCGTATCTCTTTAGACTTTATTTAAAGTGTCATGTTCATTACAGCTAAAGGAAAATGTAACTCAAATACATATAAATAAGCACATGCCTATTTTTCATTTGAAGATTTCTTTGAGCCCTTTCAGAAAAGATTATTTGCAAAGAAAGATAGTAATCAGAGGCCCACCATTTTAAATTATTTTTCCTTTTTGTTGTTGTCCTTTACTTTTGCAGGTGGTGATAGGTCTCCCAGCTGCTTCCAATTTGTAGCCATGTGTATGGAAACTGCTGAATCACAGCCTGAACTCTGATTGATCACCTGAGGTGAGCAATGAGTCAGCCACGGGAGCACAGGTGAAGGCAATTCACCTGTGCTGCCGGAAGGGGTTGAGTCTGGCTCCACCTCTCCTAAACCCATTTAAGAGCTGACTGCCAGTAGGAAAGGGTCTCTTCTGGAGATCCCTCCTCAGGAGTTTTGCAGTGAGCCTGGGATGCGGGTAAGCATTCTATCTATTCTCTTTTTGTTATTGTAATCTACTTAGCTAAACTCTCTTGTTTATTTCATAATTATAACATCTTTATATTCTTTGGTTATATATTGTAGTACCATAGATAGTGGAACAAGTAGTAAGTATTTAATGCCACCTGACTTCTGCATCTTTGCTAGACTCTCTGATTCAGAGGAATAAAGGGGAGGAGAAAAATAAGTCATTTTTTGTATGTAGGGCTATAGGTTGAATTCTTGGGATTTTTTCTTTTAGTAGTCTATTTGCTGTTTTATACTTCCAGTTCTTGCTTTCTCCTTAAGAATGTGCAGAAAGGTGCTAGCTGAGAGCAACTAGGCGAAGTAGTGCTTATACTCCTTTTATCTCTGGAAAAGTGCCTTCTGTCATTGGACTTGATAAAGAATCCAGACAGTTCAAGCTCCTAGATTAGGAATACGGCATCAAGAAAATGCCTGTGAATTCATTCTTCTTTGAGTGAAAAGAAAGGTAACTTTATAAAGGAGTAAATATTATGATGCCTAGATAAAATGAATCCTTAGCTTGGAAAGAACTGTTGTAAATGTGTCTTCTCCTGATTGGCATCTTATTCTCTCAGGTGTTAGCATCAGTAGTCCAAGTCTTACTCTTTTAAGTGTGAAAAAGTTAAGAGCTAAGTACCTTCTGGTAAACTTCTGGATTCACTGTTGAATGACATTCAGCAAAAGGTCCCGTGGTATCAGAGAGCAAGCCACACCAGTGCTGAGCATAGTTATCTGTGAATTTAAAACATGCAAATTAACATTGCACTTCATTGCCTAAATTCTTGTTTCTATGTTACATTACTTCCTTCAGTGAAATTAGAGATGTTTAACTTAATAGAATTCAGCATCTCCTTAAATATTAACAGTATTCTGCATCATGTGTACAAAAATAATAATTCTTCATAAACTGAGTACTTTTAATTTATGGTAGTTGTGGAATAAACTAAAATTTCTTAGATGTATTTTTGATAAAAGAAGAATCACATTGTGAATCAAAAGTACAGTAGTTCATTTTAAAAAATTGAAGAGTGGCTGTGAATGGTGGAAACTTAAGTGTTTCTTTGTCTGATATTCTTAAGATTCAGAGCTATGAAGTCATTCTTGAGCTATAAGTCTGGTTCATAATTTGATAGTGGAAGGAGCATAGTGAATCCTCCAGCCTTCAGTTGAGCTATGCACAGCTTTTTTCTTGTATGACAACCAGTGCTTTCCAGGAATAGATTACTTATATGCTGTATGGTTCCAGTTCTCCTTAGGTAAATGGGCAAAAGCAACGCTGGCTTTCTTTAGCCAAAGGAATATTTTTGAAGATCCAAAATATTGAACTACTAATTGATAATTTCTAGTGTCTGCTGAGGAAAATAGCATGTGTGTGCAAATGGTCCACTGTTACTAAATACTAAATGCTTTGTGATTGATCAGCTCATTTCTTCTTTTTATCTTAAAAGAGAACAGAAAAGAGCTTACCATTTTCTATGCTGAGTGTGCAGGGGTTCTCAAAGGTAATTTTGGCATCAGAACAATCAGCCCGAGTTTTCCAAGTATTGCCAAAGG
This sequence comes from Tragopan temminckii, assembly GCA_028571105.1. Taxonomy (NCBI): domain Eukaryota; kingdom Metazoa; phylum Chordata; class Aves; order Galliformes; family Phasianidae; genus Tragopan; species Tragopan temminckii. Next base: position 11,500,365 of record JAOWBP010002559.1, read on the forward strand.
CAGCTGAAGTACCCTCTATTACACCACTTGTGGTTTTGAAGTCATCTGTCTGGATGTCATTGAAGTTTCCACAGAGACCTAAATGGAAGTGGATAGGCTGTGAAAGTCTTCTACAAAATCAAGCATGCTGATGTAGGCTGTTGTTAGAATAAGATCACTTACCACAGGTCTGCCCTTTCTGTGATGGGTCTAAGTTTATAAAAAGCTGCATGAGAGGTACAATTTGAATCTGCAGCTGAAGACCAAAAGTTGTTTGTAAAATGATGAAGAATGATGATGGTCTGAAGATGGTGACATTTGCTGTGGACAAAGAGGAATAATTTCATTTAAGATAAACAGTTGAAAGAACTTTTCGCTATATAGGGAAACTACACAGCTGTGTGTGATCTTAGTTGTTGAAGAACAGGGAAGAAAAAATGTGTATATATAGGATTTCAAATCCTGCACCAAGATGGGCTGTCTTTACTTTAAAGAATGAGTATGCAAAAAAACTTCCATTTTTCCATCAGCTATTCTAAAGTGGAGGGAAAGGCATATGTTTCTGTTCCTATCTAAAAGAACACCTTTGCCTGATGAAAATGTTTAGCATGGTTTAGTAGTAGACTCCAACATGAAGCTATTCTGTTACTTAATGGTTTGCTTTCTGTTCGGGTGCAGCAGTATCTGAAAAGAAGTGGTAGGATACTCTCCAGTGAGAAACATCACAAGTCTTTGAAAGGAACTTACCTGCAGAGAAGGGCAGCTGTGTGTAGATCATATTCACAAATACACTGCCAGAAGGCTGGATCACAATGTTCTGTCCACAAGAAAAGGCAATAATTATCAAGCATGTTTAGGAAAGGTAAAACACTTTCCAAATGTAGTATATCTAGTATTATTCAAGATAAAGGAAAGGAGTGGGGGAGGGAAAAGGGAAGAGGGAAGTTGGTGGACTCCAGCTATGGTGATTTTCAGATTCCCTTACTATTTCTTTTCTCCTTATTATAGAGATCCACTGATAGCTAAAACAGACAACTAAATGACAGAAAACTATGTGGATTTTGACTTCCTATATATCTGCTTTCTTTTCAAAAATTCAATTCATTTTCAAATGAGATAAAAACAAAAAATCAGTTGGTGCTGTTATGAATCATTTGCAGACTACTTGCATATTAAGATTGGAAAACATCACTGCAGAATATTAGCATTTGCTACTTACAGTTTGTCCTCCGCTTAGACTGATGGCTATGCCCTTGAGGCAAGTCTCAGTGTCAGTGAGACCACACTTGTGGATGTCACCCAGAACAGTGAAATCACTGCTGTCACAGAGCTAGAAGAAGAAAACAAAATAAGTCCATTGTATTAGAAAGATCACACTCAGTGGGTTTTTTGTTTTTTTGTTTGATTCTTGTGTTTTTTTTTTTGCAGACTGTTCTGTGAGCTGTATTCGAAGTGTGCCTAATGGCCAAGTTATTACAGAGAAACATGCAGAACTCATTTTCTTGGTGTTAACAATACTAAACTGAGGACAGCTGAGATGTGGAATTACAGCCATAAGAAAATTTAATGTTAAAATTTAGGGCTTTTTAGATCTTATCTATACAGGTTGAAGGTTTTGGTGTACTTCCAGGGCCCCTGTGAATCTAATTTTACATGCTACATGGTGCCAAAAAGGAAGTTTAACATGTGAGTCTGATCTATGCTCACATTG